>SJXQ01004848.1:0-66658 GCA_006408695.1 Aepyceros melampus | reverse complement strand
GCCGAAGAACTGATGCTTTTGAACTGTGGTGTTGGAGAAGACTCTTGAGAGTCCCTTGGACTGCAAGGAGATCCAACCAGTCCATTCTGAAGGAGATCAACCCTGGGATTTCTTTGGAAGGAATGATGCTAAAGCTGAAGCTCCAGTACTTTGGCCACCTCATGCGAAGAGCTGACTCATTGGAAAAGACTCTGATGCTGGGAGGGATTGGGGGCAGGAGGAGAAGGGGACAACAGAGGATGAGATGGCTGGATGGCATCACTGACTCGATGAACGTGAGTCTGAGTGAACTCCGGGAGTTGGTGATGGACAGGGAGGCCTGGCGTGCTGTGATTCATGGGGTCACAAAGAGTCAGACACGACTGAGCAACTGAACTGAATTGAGGCAATAAGAAATGAAGTACTGACACATATTACCACATAGTTGAATCTCACAAACATGCAAAGTTAAAACAGTCATCTGCAAAAGAAAATTATGTACTATGAGTCAACTTATATGAGAGATCAAAAAGGCAAATCCATATAAACAAAAAGTAGGTTAGTGATTACTAGGAGCTAGAGGGAGGAGGGGAATGGGGAATGACTGCTAATAGGTCCAGGGTTTCTTTCTGGGGTAAAGAAAACGTTCTGTAATTATATAGTGGTTGCACAGGGCTTCCCAGGTGGCTCAATGGTATAGAATCCACTTGCCAAAGCATAAGATGCAGGACACTGGGTCGGAAAGATCCCCTGGTGGGGGAAACGGCAACCCACTTCAGTATTCTGGTCTGGAGAATCCCATGGACAGCATCCTGGCAGGCTACAGTCCATGGGGTCGCAAAGAGTCAGACATGACTGAGCATACACGCATGATGGTTGCACAACTCTATAAAAAAAAAAAAAAGCACTGACTTACACACTCTAAAAGGATAAACTTTATTATATGAAAGCTATATCTCAGGAAAGCTAAAAAAAACAAAAACTCCATTGCCTTGCATCCAGTTATAATGAAGTCTTAATTTCTGGCCACCCTACACCTTTCCAGCCACTTCTGCCATCTCTGCACTCATGATGCTCCCAAGACACCTATCTCCTCTCTTCTCCACTGATGGAAAGTTCACTCCTATGTTACAATTTGTCACATGCTCATCCCTCTGCCCAAGTCTTCACATACCTGGCTGCCACGCTCATGTTAGAGCTCAGCTTATACATCATCTGTTCAGACAGGCCTCCTCCGACTTCACATTCTGAAGTCGTCTTCCCAGTCACTCTGTCACTGCACTATTATATTTTCTTCATAGTACTTATATAATGAGTAAGGTGTACGGTTATCTCAGTTGTTTTTCCCTTGTTTTTCCCTCCTGCCCTAGTAGGATTTCAAACCTTTTGTTGAGCTAAACTAAAGCTAATGAATTTACTCTTCAGATAGTGAAAGACTGTAACAAGTTATGAAATGGATCATCTTACACGGAGGTGATAATGAATGCCGTGTTAGAGGTACAGATGGGTATGGGAGAAATTCCAGATTAGAAAATGACATAACTACAACAGCTGTGGAAAAGCTTCATAGAAATGATGGGACTGCAAACAGACTATGAGAGATTAACTGAAGTGTGAAAGGCATTATGATAGAAAGGGAGAAAGTTATATCTGAATATCACCCTCCCTCAACGATGTTCATGACCTCAACACTTCACCCACATAGACCCCACCATGACTTATGAGAATGTAACACGGAACCTCGAACCTGAATCCTCGACCATAAATGCCTCAAGGACACTTGTACATACCTCCCCCTACCTAACGCAGGGACAGAAACATCTGTTAAGTGACTAATAAGTTTAAAAGTACAGGTATTATTCCAGAAGTCTTACCATTGTGATGAGAAACAATTTCTGCCTACTCACAAATACATATGGTTTCTATTTTATACCTCTTTTGGCTCATTTTTATGGGAGAAAAGAGGAAGTCAGTGTTTCCTATTTTAGAATTTTTTTTTTTTTTTTTAACGTTTTAGGGACAGAGTGGTAACAACAACAAACCATGTATCTCCAGCTCACCATTTAAGGGTCTGCTCAATCTCAGTGGACTTGTGGAGAGCTAAGCGGCCGATTCCCTGCCACTCCTTCCCAGTGTGTCATTTCTAAGACATAAAGTAGATAGTCACTAGCTACTGGAGCACCTGCAAGGCAGCAGGACACAATGGCAAGTTTAAACCCAGCCATGCAGTCTCAAGTTTGAATGCTAGCTTCTCTGTCTGATGTAAGACAAGTAGCTCAACCTATCTGATGTCATTTCTTTACTTATAAAATGAGATATTACTTACAGCTGCTCCAGATTTGTGTGTGGACTAGACAACGTGCATGGGCTTCCCTGGTGGCTCAGACAGTAAAGAATCTGCCTATAATACAGGACCTGGGTTTGATCCCTGGGTTGGGAAGATCCCCTGGAGGAGGGCAGGGCAACCCACTCCAGCATTCTTGCCTGGAGAATCCCATGGACCGAGGAGCCTGGCGGGCTACAGTCCATGGGGTCGCAGAGAGTCAGACATGACTGAGCAACTAAGCGTGCTGCACAGAGAATGTGCCTACATTGGCTAGTCTAGCACGTGCCTGACCCACTGCAAATGTCAGTTACAATGATCAAGTCACAAGAATTACAAAGTGCCAGGGTCACAGGTTGCTGGTCAATTAAAAAATGCTTTAGAATAGAAAACAGTTGATTTCTAGCTTCTTGGGAATTTGATGAGCAGGAATGACTTTGCATTATTTCAATACTATCAGTCTCTCTGGCCAAGGAAGAGATGCTTGCTGCCAGACCTGTCGTTTAACCAGTACAAGAACCCTTGGAACTTGGAAGTAAAGCTGTTAAAATATAACATCAGCCATCTAATTGAGACTGCATGAAGCTCTACAAATGAGACCTTTTGTACTATGTCTTAAAGGCCAATCAGAAACAAACACCAAGTGATGGAGGGGAAAAGGCAGAGTAATCTAAAGCCTCTATTACCTGATTTAAAATATATATTTGTACATATATCTAGTTCACTAAAAAGACAATACACAGTTGATATATCTGATTCACTGTAAAAGCATACTAAAACTTAAAAAAAAAAAAAAAAATTTCCAAGTCTTGTCTTCTCACAACATGGACCACACACAATGCTAAAGAGAAGACTAGCATAATATAAAACGATTTAACAATTTACTTCGTAGATTGTTAAATATGCAATTCTTCAGCCCTTCATAATGATTGTATTTATAGCTAATCATCTAGAGACAATTTACTCTAGTTTCAAGATCAGTTGCCATCACTGACCCAGGAATTGAGTTCCAGGAAGTTAGAAACAGAAGATTAAAAGTTTCCTGGTACCATATGTGTATGGATCTTAAAGTAAGCACAGTAATGGAAACTGGAAAAGGTGATATGAAGCAAAATAATAACCCTTTCCTTTGATAATACGTATAATTAAAAGAATATGTATAATAGAATGATAATATGCATAATAAAAAGGGTAAAACAGGAGATTGAAAAAGCTGGCTTGAAACTCAACATTCAAAAAATGAAGATCATGGCATCTAGTCCCATCACTTCATGGCAAATAGAAGTGGAAAAAGTGGAAGAAATAACAGATTTTCTTTTCTTGGGCTCCAAAATCACTATGAACAGTGACTGCAGCCTTGAAATGAAAAGATGCTCCTTGGAAGGAAAGCTAGGACAAACTTAGTGTATTAAAAAGCAGAGATATCACTTTGCCGGCAAAGGTCCATATATAGTCAAAGCTATGGTTTTTCAAGCAGTCATGAACGGATGTGAGAGTTTGACCATAAAGAAGGCTGAATGCTGAAGAATTGGTGCTTTCAAATTGTGGTGTTGGAGAAGACTCTTGAAAGTCCCTTGGACTGCAAGGAGATCAAACCAGTTAATCTTACAGGAACTCAATCCTGAATATTCATTGAAAGGACTGATGCTGAAGCTTCAATACTTGACCACCTGACGCGAAGAGGAGACTCGCTAGAAAGACCCTGAGCTGAGAAAGATTGAAAGCAAAAGGAGAAGGGGGTAGCAGAGGATGAGATGGTTAGATAGCATCACTGACTCAATGAACATGAATTTGAGCAAACTGCAGGAGATAGTAAAGGACAAGGAAGCCTGGTGTGCTGCAGTCCATGGGGCCACAAAGAGTTGGACATGACTTAGTGGCTGAACAACAATATTTACAAGGTGAATGAGGTCTAAAATGATAATATACAAGGTGTGTCAAGTCACAAAAGCAACAATCCCATGGACTTCAAATAAGCCCTGGAGGAGGAATTCCAGGTATTCCATGTAAACATCCACCTTTCCTCACCTCTTAGTTGAGCTGACTTGTCAAACTTCTGCTCAGAAATATCCTCTGAAAAGTTTTCTTTAACTCCATGCAAGCATGCTAAGTTGATTCAGTCATGTATGACTCTGTGCAATCCCATGGACTGTAGCTTGCCAGGCTCCTCTGTCCATGGAATTCTCCAGGCAGGAACAGTGGAGAGGAATGTCGTTTCTTCCTCCAGAGGATATTCCTGACCCAGGGGCTGAACCCAGGTCTTCAGCATGGCAGACAGATTCTTCACCATCTGAGCTACCAAGGAAGCCCCCTTTAACACCATACGTGTGTGTGTTAGTCGCTCAGTTGTGTCCAACTCTTTGCGACCCCATGGGGTGTTGCCCACCAGGCTCCTCCATCCATGTGATTTTCCAGGCAAGAGTGCTGGAGTGGGTTGCCATTTCCTTCTACACTTTAACACCATACACAAAAATAAACTCAAAATGGATTAAAGAACTAAATGTAAGACCAGATACTATAAAGCTCTTACGGCTGAACACGAGTTTCTTACGTCTCCTGCACTGGCAGGTGGGTTCTTTACCACTAGTGCCACCTAGGAAGCCTCCTCCTTAACCCCACTTCCTCCTAAATGCTGGGTAGGCTGCCTCTTCCCTATGTGCCCAGGACCTACAAATGCACACTTTGCAGCCTTTCATCCACTGCATACTTGTTTGCCTCACTGCTGCTGCTGCTAAGTCACTTCAGTTGTATCCCCATAGTCTGTGTGACCCCATAGATGGCAGCCCACCAGGCTCTCCCGTCCCTGGGGTTCTCCATGCAAGAACACTGGAGTGGTTCCCATTTCCTTCTCCTGCCTCTCCCAGTAAATTTACAGCTCCTTCAGGGAACAGACCTTGACTCACCTCTTTGTATCCCATAAGCCAATGCTGCCTGGCACTCAAGCCTTTGTTAAAAGATAAATCAAGGGACAGTCAGCAAAGCATATTTTTGTATACTGAAAGACTGCAAATAACCCACAGGCAACTGGTTAAACTGCCATTCTCAAGGTGTGGTTCAAGGATCCCTGAGGGTCCATGAGACCTTTCCCAGAGTCTGCGAATCCCCCTCTTTCTCTAACCACATATTTGTGTAAAGCCAGATTCTCTTCCAATGCTTTCACCTGACAACATGGCAAACTAAGAAACCAGATGTGAGAATCTAGCTTTCTTCTATTAAACCAAACATTAAAGAGATTTGCAAATATGCTACTCTTCTTTGGAGTTTGTTCTAGAAAACAGTTCTTTTTTAATAGAAATAGGTTAACATGGGTTTATTACTCTTGTGTGTGTTAGTCACTCAATCATGTCTGACTCTTCAAGACCCCATGGACTGTAGCCCACCAGGCTTCTCTGTCCTAAGGGATTCTCCAGGCAAGAATACTGCAGTGGGTTGCCATTTCCTTCTCCAGGAGATCTTCCTGACCCAGGGATCAAACCCAGGTCTCCTGCATTGCAGGCAGATTCTTTACCATCTGAGACCAGAGAAGCCCAGTTACTCTTACTTTTAACAAATTAATAAATATTTTTTAACTTTCTTAGTTTTGATTTCTAGTACAGTTAATAACTATAGGTAGAACCTATATGAACAAAGACTCTTTGGAGTTCTCAATGTCTTTTAAATGTACTAAAAGGTCCTGAGACCCAAACAGTTGAGAATGGGTCAGTTAAAGAAACAATGGTAAAGTTGTGTGATAGAAGTATGCAGCCAATTTTTTAAAAGAATATGGTAGGTTGATAAACACTAGTAGAAATCAATGTTCAGGCTATAATGCTAAGTTTTTCAAAAAAGGACAGGGACTTCCCTAGTGGTCCCTGTGCTCCTAATGCAGGGGGCCTGGGTTCTATCCCTGGTCAGGGAACTAGATCCCACCTGTCACAACTAAGAGTTCCCATGTTGCAAGTAAAGATCTTGTGTGCCGTAACTAAGACATGTGCTGTGTGTTTAGTTATTCAGTCTTGTCTGACTCTTTGCAACCTCATGGACTGCAGCCCGCCAGGCTCCTCTGTCCATGGGATTCTCCAGGCAAGAATACTGGAGTGGATTGCCATGCATCCTCCAGGAGATCTTCCCAAACCAGAGATCAAACCCAGGTCTCCTGCATTGCAGGAGGATTCTTTACCGACTGAGCTACCACAGAAGCCCGGGTGATATGGCACATCAAATAAATAAATATTTAAAAAAGAAAGAAAGAAGGGCAAAACAAAGTATTGATATACATGTACATTTTTTAAAGAAGTACCACTATACATACATATATGTATACACATATTTTTAGGATGAACATCTAAGAAAAGTAAAAAGTAGGCACCCCTGTGGAAAGTAACTGGGGAACCAGAGGTCAGGGATGGGAGAGGTTTTCCACACCATTCCTAGTGTATTTCAACATCTTACCATCTGCATGTATTATGTGTGTGCTCACTCAGTCATGTCCACCTCTTTGCAACCCCATAGACTGCAGCCCTCCAGGCTCCTCTGTCTAAGGGATTATCCAGGCAAGAGTGCTGGAATGGGTTGCCATTTCCTACTTCAGGAGATCTTCCCAACCCAGGGATTGAACCCAAGTCCCTGCATCTCCTGTATTGGCAACAGATTCCTTACCACTGCACCACCTAGGAAGCCCTCTACATGTATCACCTTTTTCAAAAAATCAAGAGTGTAATAAAAATTACATTGAAATAGTACAAAGCATTAAACTCACATTGAAGAACAGACTGTAATGACACTCGAAAATATTAAATGATACATTGTGAAATAAAACAAGCCATTTTCAAAACAGTAATACATATTCTTAAAAAACTGTTGGGAAGATAGTCTGCACATAAAAGTATTAACAGTTATTATTTCCTCCTAGTTAGTGTTAGTGCAAATACAAATTTCTTACTTCCTCATCTTTCTTGCATTTCTAAACCTTTGGTAACTTAACATGAACTATTTATGCAATCAGAAAATCAATGAAAGGCCTCTTCCCGGATGGAACCATGGAGGGTGCAGAAAAGAAGAAAAAGAAGGTTCCTGCTGTGCCAGAAATCCTTAAGAAAAAAGCAAAAGAAGTTTTCAGAGCTTAAGATAAAATGCCTGAGAAAGAACTTTGCCCAAAAGATGCTTTAAAAGGTAAGGAAGAAGTTAATCCACGAAAAAGCCAAGCAGTATCACAAGGAATACAGGCAGGTGTACAGAACTGAAATTTGAATGGCTAGGATGGCAAGAAAAGCTGGCAACTTCTCTGTGCTGAGGAACCCAAATTGGCATTTGTCATCAGGATCAGAGGTACCACTGGTGTGAGCCCAAAGGTTCAAAATGTGTTGCAGCTTCTTCATCTCCATCAGATCTTCCAAGGCACCTTTGTAAAGCTCAGCAAGGCTTCAACTAACATGCTGAGAACTGTGGAACCATACATTGCATGAGGTGTTACCCAAACCTGAAGTCAATAAATGAACTGATCTACAAGTATGGTTATGGCAAAATCAACAAGAGAATTGCCCTGACAGATAACATGATGCTCAATCTCTTGGCAAATATGGCATCATCTACACGCAGAATCTGATTCATAAGATCTATACTGCTGAAAAACGTTTCAAAGAAGTAAACAACTTCCTATGGCCCTTCAAACTGTCTTCTCCATGAGGTGGAATGAAGAAAAGGACCACCCATTTTGTAGAAGGTGGAGATGCTGGCAACAAGGAAGATCAGATCAAGAGGCTTATTAGAAGGATGAATTAAGGTATTTACCACTATTTCTGTAATCTGTTCACTTAATAGAGACTGCTTTTAAGCTGAAAAGAAAAAAAGAAAGAAAGAAAAGAAAAACAAAGAAAGCGTTTAAATATACAAGTATAGGGAATTCCCTGGCAGTCCAGTGGTTAGCACTTCACACTTTCACTGTTGAGAGCCCAGATTCAATCCCTAGCCAGGGAACTCAGATCCTGCAAGTGTAGCAGTGCAAATGAGGGGGTGTGGGGGTAGGTGTGGGGATGTTGAAAAATAAAATATACACAAAAGTATGTGTATCTATGACTATATTAAATAAAATATTTAGTAAGCAAAAAATTACATGAATAAAGCAGCACCAAGGTGGCGCAACAGTAGAGTCTCACTGCCAATACAGGAGATTCAGATTCGAATCCTGGGTTGAGAAGATCCCCTGGAGAATGGAATGGCAACCCACTCCAGCAATCTTCCCTGGAGAATCCCATGGACAGAGGAGCCTGGTGGGCTACAGTACACAGGGTCACAAAGAGTCAGACATGACTGAGTGACTAACACTTTCACTTTTATCTGCTGAATGGACTATAATACAGAAACTTTAAATGGTTTTGAAGAAGTGGTAAGAACACAGGAAAATGCTCACAATATCCAAGTGGGATGCCAAGTTAGTTTCCTGGGGACAGCGGGGCAAATATACAGAAAAAAAATAACTTGTTAGAATTTCCTACTGTCAGTGTGGAATAGTGGGTAATTTTCACTTGCCTTTGCAGTTTCCTTCACAGCTTCGCATTTTTCAAATTTTCTACAAGGCATGACTTTGGTCAGAAAAAACTACTTTTAAAAAATGACCAGGACTTCCCTGGTGGTCCAGTGGCTAACGCTCCATGCTCCCAATGCAGGGTGCCCAGGTTCAATCCCTGGCCAGGGAACTAGATCCTGCATGCCGCAATGAAGACTGAAGATCCTGCGTGCTGCAAATAAGCCCTGGCACAGCCAAA
The DNA here is from genome assembly GCA_006408695.1 of Aepyceros melampus. NCBI lineage: Eukaryota > Metazoa > Chordata > Mammalia > Artiodactyla > Bovidae > Aepyceros > Aepyceros melampus. The sequence goes on along the minus strand of SJXQ01004848.1, from coordinate 57,613 downwards.
TAAATAATTTTTTTAAGTGGATTTCCATTAAAAAATGGCCACACTGAAAAGAAGCTCAAATTCAACTACGCATGTGTGAAGTCAGTCTTATTGTCATGAGACCTTATTCAAGTCAAACTAACAGTTCTCTCAAAGCATGCGTAAAAACTCTCAAAGAAATGAGAAAAAACAGAGAGATGTACAAGTGGACCTGCAGACAGGAGAGATGCCTCCAAACTTGTCAGGTCCTTGACCTAGGCATCCTGAGTCCTTGACCTACATCCTGAGTCTTACAAAATGAGGGAAAAAATATGAAATATCCCATCTCTAGAAATAGCAGACTTTGTATGATCTCCAAAAACATGAACTATTAATATTTAATGTTGTTCTAAATACATTAGTGAGCATTAGTCTCTTTAATACAACTTCTCCAATTGTCAGATGTTTTCATTCTTACATAAGAAAAGACACACATTTATACTTAATGAGCATTTTAAAAAAAACAAAAACCTGAACCTTCTGAACTAGATTATCTTTTCAGGAGAGGCTCAGCCCATAGACTAATTTGAAATGCCAATCCCATCTGCAAACCTCAGCAAGAGCTGCAGTTAATATTAATTAAGAGCAGAAACAGGTTTGTTTTTGAACATCTTTTCTCTCAAGTCCAGGATGCTTCCAAAGGGAAACTTTCCAATTTCCCTACACTTGAGATAGTAGATCCAGTACAAACCTTAAAACAGGAGTCTCACGCCTTTTAGAGGGAGGTTTCATTCACTGATCACTCAACAAATGAAGGTACCACTAAATATAAATGAGGAGGGGGGTGTTTGTTTTGGGCCACACCATGCAGCATGAGGGATTTTCATTTCCAACCAGGGATTGAACCTGCACCCCTGCAGTGGAAGTGGGAGCATGGAGTTTCAACCACTGACCTGCCAGGAAGTCCCAAGATTTGGGGATAGTGGTTTTTGGTATTTATTTTCTTATTTGGCTGTGCCAGGTCTTCGTTGAGGCTTTTTAGTTGAGGCATGTGGGATTTTTTCTTTATTCTTTTTTTTTAATTGAGTTTCAGCATCTGGACTCTTGTGGCTCACACCATAAAGAATCTGCCCGCAATGTGGGAGACTCAGGTTCAATCCTGGGTCAGGAAGATGCCCTGTAGAAGGGCATGGCAATCCTCTTCAGTATTTTTGCCTAGAGAATTCCATGGACAGAAGAGCCTGGTGGGCTATAGCCCATGGGGTCACAAAGAGTCAGACACAACTGAGTTACTAACACATATTCATGCTCTAATTCTCTGATCAGGGATCAAACCCAGGCCCTCTGCGATGAGATCACAGTCTTTGTTAACCACAGGCCTTCTCCTATATCCTCTGCTTTAGCTCCTCTCTGAAGTTTCACCTGTTGCTGCTGCTACTAAGTCGCTTCAGTCGTGTCTGACTCTGTGCGACCCCATAGACGGCAGCCCACCAGGCTCCGCCATCCTTGGGATTCTCCAGGCAACTGGAATAGGTTGCCATTTCCTTCTCCAATGCATGAAAGTGAAAAGTGAAAGTGAAGTCTCTCAGTAGCATCCGACCCTTAGAGAACCCATGGACTGCAGCCTACCAGGCTCCTCTGTCCATGGGATTTTCCAGGCAAGAATACTGGAGTGGGGTGCCATTGCCTTCTCCTAGATAATAGTATTTGATGCAAATTTCCTGAGTTGCTTTGCTGATGTGAAACCTCACTCCACCAAATGGAAGAACTACTTGGTGACCATGAGCACATAGCCCCAGGCCTCCTGGAGCCTAAGGACAAATAAGTTTAACCCCTGTGACACCACTCTGCTGCCTCACCATCAGCCAATCAGAGAACTGTACACTTGGCTGATCCTATAACCTGAGACACCCACCTACCCTTAAAAAATGCTTTGCAAAAACCCTTTAGGAAGGCTCAGGATTTTCAGGGCATAAGCTACCTCTTAGCATGGACTTGCAATACACCTTTCTTCGCTCCAAACTCTGACGTTTCAGTTTAGCCTCACTGCACAATCCAGCACATGAACTTGTATTAACATTAGCCACTGGACTACCAGGGAAGAGTGACCATGAGCACATAGCCCCAGGCCTCCTGGAGCCTAAGGACAAATAAGTTTAACCCCTGTGACACCACTCTGCTGCCTCACCATCAGCCAATCAGAGAACTGTACACTTGGCTGATCCTATAACCTGAGACACCCACCTACCCTTAAAAAATGCTTTGCAAAAACCCTTTAGGAAGGCTCAGGATTTTCAGGGCATAAGCTACCTCTTAGCATGGACTTGCAATACACCTTTCTTCGCTCCAAACTCTGACGTTTCAGTTTAGCCTCACTGCACAATCCAGCACATGAACTTGTATTAACATTAGCCACTGGACTACCAGGGAAGTCCCACATTTTAATGGAACTCTATTGAGTGCCAGCTGTGTGTGTGTGTGTGTGCATGCACATGCACACACACACACACACACACACACACATTCATGCATATGTATGCAAACACACACACAAAAGCTAATATTTTTTATGACAATGTCCCAGCTTCTGGCAACTTAAGAGAACTCTCCCATCTATTTACTCATTCAGTGTGCTACAAAAAAAAAAAAAGTAAGCCAAAAATTGGGGGGTGGGTCTTCAAATAAGGTATTTGGTAAGTCTCAGCCTGCAGAGCTTCAGGCAGACCAGGCAGAGCCAACAGGTGACAGATATCACAAAGCTCATCTGAGATCCATAGCAAACACAAACTTTTATCTCAAATCAGGGCTAATTAAGCAGAATGGACTTAATTGCTAAAGGCTGTTTGACTCTTCTGGGAAAGATGTAGATAGAATTTATGACCTTGTCTTCATCAGACTTGTTGAACTCCTTTTATTCATTAGGTAATTTGTCAGATCCATCCTTTAAGTCTCTCAGTGGCAACTGGACTATGGTGAAGGTAGAAAAAAATACTGCTATAGCCCCCAGCACCTAGAACACTGACATATAGCAGGTATTCGGTAAGTATCTACTGGATAAATCAGAATACATTAGCTGCCCTGCATCAGAAGTGTATGTGACAGCAGCAATAGAATTCACAAGCTATGTGCAGAGGAAAGAGATGAATTTTGCCAGGGCAGGTGAGGGAAAATTGCCCAAATGCAGTGAGTAGCCAGTCCTTTCCTGGAAGAGCAGCTTTTCACCAGGCAGTAACGGCAGGAAAACCATGTGGACAGCAGTATACCCCAATCCTGCAGGCTGCAGCAGATGGCCTGAGCTACTTTCCAATTCAAATTCTTACCAAGGTTTTACTTCCTGGGATTTTGCTGCACTTCAGCATCTCCTTCAAACCTTCAACTATAAAGGGGTACCTACAGAGCGGTCATTGTGCTTTTCTGCCAGGAAATTAGTGAAAAACAAACAGCAAGTAACAGAAAAATAAATGCTGCAGAATGTTTTCTTATTTACCAGGCAACGAGCCTGTTAAGACTCTTATACCTTCTGAGAAAAATAACCCAAGAACACCCTCCAAGTCCACTAGAAACAGGCCACTTTCAAAACAGTCATTGTCCTTTATTTGTCCTCTTCTTCTTTCCCTAATAGTGCTTTTGCTTTTGGGGGGTTTTTGGCCCACAGCACATGGATCCTAGTTCCCTGACCAGGGATCGAACTTGCATCCCCTACACTGGAGGCATGGAGTCTTAACCATTGGACCGCCAGGGAAGTCCATTCCTGATTAAGTTTTAATTGATTCATGCATAAACTACTTGATTCCCAACAGAAAAGATAATTTAAACATTGCAGAGTCACTTTTTACTCCAGGGAGAAACACTGGCAGGGAAATGAAGGCACTTGAAAGAGAACGGAGACTAAAATTCTGAACAAAGGAAAGTTAAAATGAACAAACTAAGGGAAAACAACAAGTGGAAAAGTTTTCAAACCCCCTAAAAAAGTGCAGAAACAAGCGACTTCCCATCACATTCTCTTCAAAAAAGTGGAGTGGGCTTCCCAGTGATGGATAATTCTCCTGCCAGTGCAGGAGACATGGGTTCAATCCCTGATCCAGGAGAATTCTAAAAGGCAAGAAGCAACTAAACCCATATGCCACGACTATTCAGCCAGTGTTCTAGAGCCAGGGAATGGCAACTACCTGAATCCTGGGTGCCCTAGAGCCAGTGCTCTGCAACTTGAGAAGCCAGGATGAGGCCTGAGTGCCACAACTAGAGAGTGGCCTTCCACTCTCTGCAACTAGAGAAAAGCCCAAGCAGCAAGGAAGACCCAGCACAGCCAAAAAAATAAGTGAGTAAATCATCTTTTTTAAAAGGAAAGAGCCACTAATCCAGTCCCAAGATGGATGGTGCAAAGCCTTCATGCCAGAAGGAGGCAAGTTACCAAGTCAGGTACAGAGAAGGCAGAAAAATGGGCTCACTCCCACCCAGCAGTTTCCTCACCTCATTATACCCACTGAGAAGCCCCACCTGGCCACCTGGAGCCAGCCTACCCTTTTACAGTTCTCCCCCCACCCAAATTGCATTCCAAACAGGGAAGGAGTAAAATGCATTTGAATGTGTTATTAAAATTAAAATAGATCCAGTTGTGGTCTATTCCAGGTGCAATCAGGTATACAGGACGCAGTCTTCTGAATGACGAAGGGTGGGGAACGGATTATTGAAAATAAAAATAAAAGTTTGCTCTTAAAACCTGCTTTAAGAAATAAGGAGTAAAATTCTGCCTTTAAAATACTTCTTAATTCCTCGCCGCTTTCAGGTTTTCTGTTTTCCAAGCACCGTCTTCCACCCACCTCTGTCAAACTAATCTGTGCTTCGGTAATGAAGATACCGTAATAGGCTATAACCACCTAGGACCAGATGAGAACAGAAGACAGAGGGAAGCACCCCGTTTGCAATAACAAGTTTTCATAAATGAGTTGCTAATTTGAGCATCTGCATCCCAGAAGGGCCAACTACCTCGCAGCAGCAGCACAACTACCTACCTCTCGCCTTTTAACGCCAATTCATGATGAACTCGTGTGAACGCGGGGTGGGAGGAGAGGGGAGAAGGGCCGCACTGATAGGCTAAGGAGAGCGGGCGACCTGTAGCCCCAAATTAACCAGGCAAGCCAAGGGAGGCATTCTCAAGAAGCCATTTCCAAGGAGGCTGGATTCAAACTGTAATTTGTCAGATCAAGTCTCCTTGTCTCCTAATGGTCAGGCCCCGGCTTGAGGAGGAGGGGGAGTTAGTGGTGAGAGTTTACCCTAGAAGGCGGCAGGGAACAGACAGGCCTTTCACAGCCACCCAGGGCTCTGCCCAGAGGCCCCAGGAGGCGTGGAGGGGCTGGAGCGGCGCGCGGCTGCGAGCCCCGCGGCGCCACAGGTTCCCCAGCGCGCGGCCGGGCCCGGCTCCCACAGGTGGGCGGCGCTCGGCCCGGGGCTCTGGCGAGAGGAGGGGATGCAACGGGTCACCAGGGACGCGGTGAACTGGGTGGGAGACGGCCAAGCGCTGGGATGACTTGGCCTTAAGGAAGCCGGCGAGAGAGAAGCTCGGGGTTTTCAGCTGCCCGGATCTGCTGGTTGGCGACCTGCTGTTCGCCAAGGCAAGAGCAGCCCGTGGCGGGGTGGGAGTGGGGCTCGCGCCCCTCCTACCCTCCGCCCAGCCAGCCTTGGCCTCCTCCCGGGCGCGGTTAAGCCGCACGGCCGCGGGCCACCAGCTGCATGCGCCCCGGCACGTAGGAGCCTGCACTACCACAGGAGGGCGGGGGAAGGGCGCCCGGGGACCGAAGAGACTCAGCCCCTGGCTGGCCCTTCGCCTCCCAGCCTCACCCGATCCCGCGTCCGCTCCCTCGCCCCCGCTCCCTCTCACCCGTGTTGGCCTTATGTTCTCCCGCAAGAAGTGGCCGCTGGAGAGATGCTGAAGGCCAAAGTTCTGGGCTATCCTCTGGCACACGGTGCCCTTGCCCGAGCCCGGCGGCCCAAGGATGACCGCACGCAGGAGTTTGGAAGCCATGGCCTCGGAGAGGAGGGGGAGGCCGAACTGACAACCGGGACAGCGGCCTCGGAGAAGCCCCGGGAACTTTGTTTCTTCTGCCCCTGCCTCTGACACCCTGGGCTCGCGCGGGGATTCGCCGCCGCCCCTGCAGGGGAAGGAGAGACTTTGAGACAACCCCTCCTCTCCGCCCCGCGCCTGGGCGGCTCGAGGGCGGAGTAAGCGCCACGCTACACCTCCCCGCCCTCAACGCCCCCACTCTGCGATCCCGGAGAACTCCCGAGCGCCCGCCCCTGGCGGGGGTAGCCCTCGGGAGCTTGGAGTGGGGTCAGCCCGGCCAGGCCCACCTCGATCCTTTCCTAGATCTCGTGCCCCACGCCCAGTCCGAGGAAGGGGTCGGGCATCCCCACGCCAATCTCCACCGAGTGGACAGCCTGAACAGGCGGTGACTCCAAGCGCGCCTCCAGTAGCCCCACGCCGCGGCGGCCTGGGGGCTGAGCCCCAGCGCGGGTCCCCGCACGTGGGCAGCGTTTGATCCGCGCCTCCTCCTCTCCCCTGCGGGTGTCACATCCCGGGGAGTGGCAGCGGCCGCCTCCGCAGAGGTCTGAGGGATGCTCTCCTCGCTGTGGAGCCAGAGTCCGGCGCCTCTCCACCGGGAGAAGTCAAATAAACACACACCTTGGCCGGGACGCGGCCCTCTGCGAGGCTTCTAGCCCGGATCCCGCTGGGCGGCGCCGCCTCCGCCCGCCCCCACTCGGAGCCCCGGCCGGCCGCGCGGGGCTCGCGCCTTACGTAAGCCGGGAGACCGGCTCCGCGCTAGCCGCCCGCCTGCGCTCCCCACCCCGCCCCAGCCCTGCCGCTCCGCTCCGCTCCCACCCGTCTTCTCCGCGATCTTGCTCCCCGAGACCCGGTGAGGCTGCGGGCAGAAGGAACGCGGAGGAGACGCACGCGCCAGAAACCCCTCTTTTGCGGTAGGTTAGGGAGCCGGTCTCCTGTGGAAAGGAAGGAAAAATACAACTTGTTGAGTGCCTACTGTGCGTCAGTTTCGGAGCCAGGCGATTTCCTTGAAGCAGCAACCGTTCCAGGTAGGACATGCACGATGGAGGAAAAAGGAGATTGGGAGTACGGCCCTTCATTTATTGAGTCATTCATTCAGCAAAGATTTATTGAGCACCTACTCTGTGCCAGACACTCTTAGTCCCTCAGCATATAGCTGAGAACCAGAGATGGTCTCCTACCCTGTGGAAGTTACATTTCAGCGGGACTTTTGAACTCTCATTTACACGACTCCAAAGCACAGGCTTCTTGAGTTAGAAGGAAAAGGGCGGGGGGACGGGTAGGAATTAGGAATGATCCTGCCCTCAGGATCTCATAGACTGGTTCCAGAACTGAAGAAGCCAGGACGTTGGCACTAAATTAACAACTCAGTCCCAATGGATGCTATCTTCTCCCTCGCCTCCCCAGCGCATCCCAATATCCCAGTCCATATTCTCTTTAAATCTGTTTCCGCCCCACACACAGCCTTCATATCCCACTCGGACTTGGTGTGATAACCGCCTGCCCACAAGTCTCCAGCTTCCGGCCGTCCATATGTGATGCAGCTGCTACAGTGCGAATCAATTTCCGTTATTTCCTCACCTCAGATATTATCGGCTTTTCAGCATAAAGGAAAAACAAAAAATCATCAGCAGGGGCACACAGGTGCCTACCGTACACCTCTGCCATCCTTCCACGGGCCTTCTGTCTCCTGCCATTGCAGAAATCCTCTGCAGGATTCTGAGCACCCCCACACGTGGCTCACCGGTTCCGGAGAGACAATGTGGAGAAGAGCCTTCTCTGGCTTCCGGGCTGCTCTATCTGTGTTGAGGGGGCTGGGGAGGGGGTGAGAGAGACTGGCGTGGGATCCCAGGTCCCAGCCCTTCTCCTCCACACACGATAGCCAGACAGAGCCTAATCTCTCGCTACCCAGGAGCACTCCCAGGCTGCCAACCCCCTGCCACCAACCCCAGGCCAATATTTGTTCCAAAGTCCCTGTCCCCCGTCAAAACTATCTCAGTAATTTCCCTGGTGGTCCAGTGTTTAAGACTCTACCTAATGCAGGGAGTTACAGGTTCAATCCCAGATGGGGGAAGATGCCACATGCCCTGGAGAAACTAAGCCCATGTACCACAACTACTGAGCCCAGCACCGCAACTAAGAGTAACTCCTGCTCCCCACAACTAAAGAAAGCCTCAGCAAGGCAATGGAGACCCAGTGCAGCCAAAAATAAATTAAAAATTAAAAACTATCTCAAAGTTCTGTGGACCTCAGAGAGTTGTTATATAGAGCCCTTTTAGCCCTTCTCCTGGAAGCAAAGAGGGGAAAGAGCCTCTGGGGCTTTGGAAGGGATGACAAATCTCCCCTCTTCTTCCTGCCATGTGCCCTGTGTTTATAGCAGACACTCTGCAGTCCTTCTCCAACCTGAGCATGCATCAGAATGACGGGGAAGGCTTATCAAAACCGGCTGCTGATCCCTACCCCCAAAGTCCCTGATTCTGTGGGTATGAGATGGACATTTCTAACAAGTTCCCACGTAGAGCTGGGGCTGCCTATCTCGAGAGCTCACTTTAAAAGCCACTGCTCGTGGGAAATCAGTATTCAGACACATGTGGTCTGGACTCCTCCACCTGCTGTGGGATCTTTGGCCCTTAACCTCTTTCTAAAATGAGACTGGATTTAGCTGGAGCCAGAGGTCCCTTGGTATTTACCAAGAATTGATTCTGTAAGTTGCCACAGAAAAGACAGCTTCTAGCCCCCACAAACTAAATGTAGATAGCTTACCTTGCTATCTCACCCAGTTCTTTTGCCTAGTTTTGAAATGTCTTCACCAACATCACCTTATGGTGTCAGGCAACTCTGCTAGCCACCTGAACGAACATATATTATGAAATAAAAAAGGAGTTGTGACATAGGTAAGTTAAGAGAAGCCTGGCTGAGATTAGAACCTGACATTTCACAAGAGCCCTAATGGACCTTTTGTGTTTCAGCCATCCTCAGGGCCCACAACTCAGCTGCTGACTGGAAGCAGGGGAAATGGAAGAAATGGGCTTGGGAGTCAAATACCCTAGGATTCAATTGCAGCAGCACCATTCACCAACGCTTCAAGCTCCTGTTGTCTGTGAGCCTTAGTCTGCTTATCTGTAAAAGGGAAATAGTACTTATTTCACAGGCGGTGATAAGGCTTCAGTTCAGTTCGGTTCAGTTGCTCAGTCATGTCCAACTCTTTGCGACCCCATGAATCGCAGCACGCCAGGCCTCCCTGTCCATCACCAACTCCCAGAGTTCACCCAGACTCACGTCCATTGAGTCCATGATGCCATCCAGCCATCTCATCCTCGGTCATCCCCTTCTCCTCCTGCCCCCAATCCCTCCCAGCATCAGGGTCTTTGCCAATGAGTCAACTCTTCGCATGAGGTGGCCAAAGTACTGGAGCTTCAAGCTTTAGCATCATTCCTTCCAAAGAAATCCCAGGGCTGATCTCCTTCAGAATGGACTGGTTGGATCTCCTTGCAGTCCAAGGGACTCTCAAGAGTCTTCTCCAACACCATAGTTCAAAAGCATCAATTCTTCGGTGCTCAGCCTTCTTTACAGTCCAACTCTCACATCCATACATGACCACAGGAAAAACCATAGCCTTGACTAGATGGACCTTAGTCGGCAAAGTAATGTCTCTGCTTTTGAATATACTATCTAGGTTGGTCGTAACTTTTCTTCCAAGGAGTAAGCGCCTTTTAATTTCATGGCTGCAGTCACCATCTGCAGTGATTTTGGAGCCCAAAAAAACAAAGTCTGACACTGTTTCTACTGTTTCCCCATCTATTTCCCATGAAGTGATGGGGCCAGATGCCATGATCTTCGTTTTCTGAATGTTGAGCTTTAAGCCAACTTTTCCACTCTCCTCTTTCACTTTCAACAAGAGGCTTTTTAGCTCCTCCTCACTTCTGCCATAAGGGTGGTGTCATCTGCATATCTGAGATTATTGATATTTCTCCCAGCAATCTTGATTCCAGCTTGTGTTTCTTCCAGTCCAGCATTTCTCATGATGTACTCTGCATATAAGTTAAATAAGCAGGGTGACAATATACAGCCTTGACGTACTCCTTTTCCTATTTGGAACCAGTCTGTTGTTCCATGTCCAGTTCTAACTGTTGCTTCCTGACCTGCATACAGATTTCTCAAGAGGCAGGTCAGGTGGTCTGGTATTCCCATCTCTTTCAGAATTTTCCACAGTTTACTGTGATCCACACAGTCAAAGGCTTTGGCATAGTCAATAAAGCAGAAATAGATGTTTTTCTGGAACTCTCTTGCTTTTTCCATGATCCAGCGGATGTTGGCAATTTGATCTCTGGTTCCTCTGCCTTTTCTAAAACCAGCTTGAACATCAGGGAGTTCACGGTTCACATATTGCTGAAGTCTGGCTTGGAGAATTTTGAGCATTACTTTACTAGCATGTGAGATGAGTGCAATTGTGCGGTAGTTGGAGCATTCTTTGGCATTGCCTTTCTTTGGAATTGGGATGAAAACTGACCTTTTCCAGTCCTGTGGCCACTGCTGAGTTTTCCAGATTTGCTGGCAAATTGAGTGCAGCACTTTCACAGCATCATCTTTCAGGATTTGAAACAGCTCAACGGGAATTCCATCACCTCCACTAGCTTTGTTCGTAGTGATGCTTTCTAAGGCCCACTTGACTTCACATTCCAAGATGTCTGGCTCTAGATTAGTCAACACATCATCATGATTATCTGGGTCATGAAGATCTTTTTTGTACAGTTCTTCCGTGTATTCTTGCCACCTCTTCTTAATATCTTCTGCTTCTGTTAGGTCCAGACCATTTCTGTCCTTTATCAAGCCCATCTTTGCATGAAATGTTCCCTTGGTATCTCTAATTTTCTTGAAGAGATCTCTAGTCTTTCCCCTTCTGTTCTTTTCCTCTATTTCTTTGTATTGATCGCTGAAGAAGGTTTCTTATCTCTTCTTGCTATTCTTTGGAACTCTGCATTCAGATGCTTATATCTTTCCTTTTCTCCTTTGCTTTTCGCCTCTCTTCTTTTCACAGCTATTTGTAAGGCCTCCCCAGACAGCCATTTTGCTTTTTTGCATTTCTTTGCCATGGGAATGGTCTATGAGATAATGTATGTGAGAATTTAGCACAGGACTGGGCATATAATAAGTATTTATTCATGAACATCACCATGATTAACCATGGAAGAATTGTATAGCCTCTCTGATCTCAGTTCCTGGATTATGAGCTAGTAATAAAAATTGGCTTAAAATTCAGCATTCAAAAAATGAAGATCATGGCACCCAGTCCCATCACTTCATAGCAAATAGATAGGGAAACAATGAAAACAGTGACAGATTTTATTTCTTGGGCTCCAAAATCACTGCAGATGGTGACTGCACCCATGAAATTTGCTCCTTCGAAGAAAAGTTATGACCAACCTAGACAGTATATTAAAAAGCAGAGACATTATGTTGCCAACAAAAGCCCATATAGTCAAAGCTATGGTTTTTCCCATAGTCGTGTATGGATGTGAGAGTTGGACCATAAACAAAGCTGAGCGCCAAAGAAGTGATGCTTTTGAACTGTGGTGCTAGAGATCAAACCTTGGACAGCAAAGAGATCAAATCAGTCAACCCTAAAGGAAATCAGTCTGAATATTCATTGGAAGGACTGATGCTGAAGCTGAAGATACAATATGTTTGGCCACCTGATGGAAAGAACTGACTCTTTGAAAAATCAGAGAAGACAATGGCAACCCACTCCAGTATTCTTGCCTGGAAAATCCCATGGATGGAGGAGCCTGGTAGGCTGCAGTCCATGGGGTCGATAAGAGTTGGATATGACTGAGCGACTTCACTTTCACTTTTCACTTTCATGCATTGGAGAAGGAAATGGCAACCCAATCCAGTGTTTTTTCCTGGAGAATCCCAGGGATGGGTGAGCCTGGTGGGCTGCCATCTATGGGGTCGCACAGAGTCAACATGACTGAAGTGACTTAGCAGCAGCAGCAGCATTGGAAAATATCCTGATGCTGGGAAAGATTAAATACAGGAGAAGGGGATGACAGAGGATGAGATGGTTGGATGGCATCACAGACTCTACATATATATGAGTTTGAGCAAGTTCTGGGACTCGGTGATGGCCAGGGAAGACTGGCGTGCATCAGTTCATGGGGTCACAAAGAGCTGGACACAACTGAGCAACTAAACTGAACTGAACTGATGACAAAGTACCTAGCAGGCTTCTTGGCCCTTGCAAGATATTCCATAATGGTAGCTTAACACAAACACTTATGTAATTGGCTTCTTCTATCTCCTTTGCCTAGGGTTTTAAGTCCATTTGTAATATGTATGACAGTCTTCAAAATAATTCACATCTATGTGCTAGTCTGTAGACAAACTGTGAACTCTGAGAGCTGAAGCCAAATTGAATTTATTTTTCTACTTTCAAAAATATATAGCACTGGACTTCCCTGGTGGTCCAGTGGTTAAAACTCCATGCTTCCACTGCAGGAGGCACAAGTTTAATCCCTCGTGGGGGAGGATCCTGCATGCCACATGGTGTGGCAAAAAAAAAAGATATAGATAGATAGATAACCCTTTGCCCATAGTAGGTTATCTGTAAAAGTTGGCAAATCTCACCACTCCACCCCCATCCGAACACATTCACCATCAAGCTGTGTGGCCTCTCTACAACTTTCCATAATATAAAGACTATGTTTGTTCATACTTTACACTTCCTTCATCAGATTCTCACAAGCTTGCAAAGAAGATTGAGCAGAGATTCTCATTCCTGTTTTACAAATGAGAAAAACCAAGGTTCTGAGAGGTGAGGTGAACTGCCCAAGATCACAGAACTAGCTGGTGACATGGTGGGGTCCAAATCCAGATTTTCTCATTCCAGGCATAGTGCTCTTATTTACTAAACTTCAGTCATTTCCACACTACTTTCACAATGTTTGCCGACTAAGGTCCGTCTAGTCAAGGCTATGGTTTTTCCTGTGGTCATGTATGGATGTGAGAGTTGGACTGTGAAGAAGGCTGAGTGCCGAAGAATTGATACTTTTGAACTGTGGTGTTGGAGAAGACTCTTGAGATCATCTCTTGGACTGCAAGGAGATCCAACCAGTCCATTCTGAAGGAGATCAACCCTGGGATTTCTTTGGAAGGAATGATGCTAAAACTGAAGCTCCAGTACTTTGGCCACCTTATGCAAAGAGTTGACTCATTGGAAAAGACCCTGATGCTGGGAGGGATTGAAGAGACATGACTTTGCCGACTAAGGTCCGTCTAGTCAAGGCTATGGTTTTTCCTGTGGTCATGTATGGATGTGAGAGTTGGACTGTGAAGAAGGCTGAGTGCCGAAGAATTGATACTTTTGAACTGTGGTGTTGGAGAAGACTCTTGAGATCATCTCTTGGACTGCAAGGAGATCCAACCAGTCCATTCTGAAGGAGATCAACCCTGGGATTTCTTTGGAAGGAATGATGCTAAAACTGAAGCTCCAGTACTTTGGCCACCTTATGCAAAGAGTTGACTCATTGGAAAAGACCCTGATGCTGGGAGGATTGGGGGCAGGAGGAGAAAGGGACGACCGAGGATGAGATGGCTGGATGGCATCATGGACTCGATGGACGTGAGTCTGAGTGAACTCCGCGAGTTGGTGATGGACAGGGAGGCCTGGCGTGCTGCGATTCATGGGGTCGCAAAGAGTCGGACATGACTGCGCGACTGAACTGAACTGAACTTCACAATGTTGCCATAATCTTCTAACATCTTGGCTTAATCTGCTTATCATGTTTCTTTATATAGACTCAATTTGTTTAAATAATTTATTTGAAAAAGAAACTATATATAACTCACTAACCATAGATACAAAGGATACACTAAAATAAATGCAAGAAAAATAAAAGTAAGTTACCAAATTCCTCAAATCTACTTGTTGAGTTTCTAGTTTAACCTTTATAAAAAAAAAAAAAAAAAACTTTGTTTAAAGAAAAAAAAGATGTTGTTTACCAAGTGTTAGCCAAAAGATAAAAAGACATGGAGCATCTAAATGGGACTGTTTGTCTACAAACATACAGCTTAAAATAGAATTAGAAAGGGAACTCTTTCTTAATCTTTAGTTTATCATTATCCAAAGCCAGGTCCATGTACCACCTAGAATCAGCTCCATCTCCATATCCAATTATTTCTAGCTTCATCAGGAATGCTTTCACATACTTCAAAGTGTACCCTTGAAATGTAATTTCGTATAACTCACCAGGATTTTTTTAAATGATGTGACCTCAAGGATAGTTCACAGATATGATGCCAATCCCATTTCAAACATTAACCCCTATATCCCCACCCCACCCCCCGTTCTTCACACTATCACTCTCCTTCACTGTCTTTCTATCATCATTCAGGCTCCCTTCTGTTGTATTTGATAAAGACTATAGGCTCCTTGAACATAGTTGTTATATGAAAACTGAGTTTGCCTCATGATGGGTGTCAAACCAATAGGTATAACCAAGTCAGAGATCAGGAAAAGGAAGAATTTATAGCTTGCAGCAAGTAAGGAGAACACTAGGGATCTTCCTCAAAGAGTGTCTCTCCACACAACAAAATGGGGAAGTTTTAAGCTAAGGCTATATGCATATTCAAGAAGCTTGAGTAGAGGAGAAATGGGGCAAAGGTCCACAGAGTTCAAGTCTTAGTTGATTGAAGTCCGGAGGGTCAGCATCATTCTGTCCTGAACCTGGCTGGGGGGGCCTTAGTTCCTCCAGAACTCAGACATTATTATGCACAGCCTTAAGGAGGAACTAGGACTCTACTTTCAATGAGTGAGTGAAGTCGCTCAGTCATGTCTGACTCTTTGTGACCCGACCCTGTGGACTGTAGCCTACCAGGTTCCTCTGTCTACTGGAGTGGCTTGCCATTTCCTTCTCCAGGATCATCCCGACCCAGGGATCGAACCCAGGTCTCCCGCATTGCAGGCAGGATGCTTTACCCTCTGAGCCACCAGGGACTCTACTTTATCCCTATACTATTGTGTGACTGCTTTTTCTCTGTTCCTGCATTCCTTTGTCTCCTTAAGATGATCAATTTTACCACAACTTGTTCAGGGATGAGCTTTATGTCTAGGCTTAGATCAAAAAATGGCTTCTCTTATGTCAAGAGAAGTTCTCTTTCTCCAGGGCCCCCCAGTATATCTGTTTAAATAGTGACTTCATCTTGTATGTCAAGGCCTCCACACAGTTAGGTATACAGTCCAGACTTGGAGGGCAAATATTATCAAATGACTGACTCATGGCTGAATGCAGAGTGGGTAAAGCCCAGAGGGACAGAAAGAAGGAATGCTAGCAACTTGGATACAGCAAGTTTCAGAAAAGAAAGATGTAAAATAATGGAAGAAGGAACAAGATATTAGACCCAGATTGCCTGGCTCCTTTCTCCCTGCCGGCACTCATGAAAAACATAGGACACCAAAAGGTTGTATTGAGAGAAGAATAAATAAGGAGGACTAACATGGCATTATGTATAACAGCAGCACATTGTTACAAGCGAGTCATTTCCAAATTTTACTAGTTCACATGGTTATTAAACTATAACATCTTAACAGTTATTAAAAGAGGCAGCATTATCTGTTTTACAAGGTTGCTCTCAGATAAAAAAAAAAAGGGGTTCCCAAACTGGCCTGGGATAATCCCACATGCCTCAGAACAAGTAAGCCTGTATGCCACAACTACTGAGCCTGGGCTCTAGAGCCTGGGAGCGGCATTAAGAGAAGCCACCACAATGAGAAGCCTGAGCACCACAATGAAGAGTAGCCCCTGCTCGCCTCAACTAGAGAAAAGCCGGGATAGCCAAGTGAATTAATTTAAAAAAATAACTGAAAGGAAATAAATCAACATTCTTCATATTTACCTGGTATAAGCCATCATTCTCCACCAACATCAAACCACCTACAAATTGATCCTGGGGTAAGAGTCTGTGATAGAGGTGCTTCCTCAGGAGATGAAGGTGTTGAACTCCCACACTTGGTGTTTTCACTGTGAAACACAAAAAAGCAAAGTAACAATCTGTTAAGCTCTACCCTCCAAATATAATGATATAACGATGATGTCTCACTCAGAACTTTGCTGATTTGCCCATCTGGTAGTGGAGATGGACAAGACTCTGTCATTCCCACTCTTCACACCACCTTTCCAACCACAATTAAAAGCAGAACTCTGTCTCTGAGTTGCCTCTGAGTAGGCAAGTCTCTATACTCCAGATGCCTTTGACTCTGTCTTTTCTCTGTGCAGAGTTAACTGCCAGGGGGAGTACAACTTTTTTCCTGCTCCAGCTAGATGAAAGGACAGGAACTGAACACTGAGTTTATTCTGCTCAAGTGTTACTCATCAAGGCTGGGTAGGTAAAGGGGATCCCGCTTGTGAGAGCCTTCTAAGTTTAGTCTTCTGATATGGGCAGTATCAGTTCAGTTCAGTTCAGTCCATTCGCTCAGTCATGTCCGACTCTTGGCGATCCCATGAATCGCAGCATGTCAGGCCTCCGGGTCCATCACCAACTCCTGGAATTTACCCAAACTCATGTCCATCGAGTCGGTGATACCATCTAGCCATCTCATCCTCTGTTGTCCCCTTCTCTCCTGCCCCCAATTCCTCCCAGCAACAGGGTCTTTTCCAATGAGTCAACTCTTCGCATGAGACGGCCAAACTATTGGAGTTTCAGCCTCAGCCTCAGTCCCTCCAATGAACACCTGATCTCCTTTAGAATGGATTGGTTGGATCTCCTTGCAGTCCAAGGGACTCTCAAGAGTCTTTTCCAACACCACACTTCAAAAGCATCAATTCTTCAGTGCTCAGCTTTCTTCACAGTCCAACTCTCACATCCATACATGACCACTGGAAAAACCATAGCCTTGACTAGACGGACCTTTGTTGGCAAAGTAATGTCTCTGCTTTTGAATATGCTATCTAGGTTGGTCATCGAAGAAGGTAATGGCACCCCACTCCAGTACTCTTGCCTGGAAAATCCCATGGACAGAGGAACCTGGTAGGCTGCAGTCCATGGAGTTGCTAAGAGTTGGACACGACTGAGTGACTTCACTTTCACTTTTCACTTTCATGTACTGGAGAGGGAAATGGCAGCCCACTCCAGTGTTCTTGCCTGGAGGATCCCAGGGACAGCAGAGCTGGTGGGCTTCCGTCTATGGGGTCGCACAGAGTGGGACACGACTAAAGCGACTTAGCAACAGCAGCAGGTTGGTTATAACTTTGCTTCCAAGGAGTAAGCATCTTTTAATTTCATGGCTGCAATCACCATCTGCAGTGATTTTGGAGCCCCAAAAAATGAAATCTGACACTGTTTCCACTGTTTCCCCATCTATTTCTCATGAAGTGATGGGACCAGATGCCATGATCTTAGTTTTCTGAATGTTGAGCTTTAAGCCAACTTTTTCACTCTCCTCTTTCACTTTTATCAAGAGGATTTTTAGTTCTTCTTCACTTTCTGCCATAGGGTGGTGTTGGCTGCATATCTGAGGTTATTGCTATTTCTGCTGGCAATCTTGATTCCAGCTTGTGCTTCTTCCAGCCCAGCGTTTCTCATGATGTACTCTGCATATAAGTTAAATAAGCAGGGTGACAATATACAGCCTTGACATACTCCTTTTACTATTTTGATCCAGTGGATGTTGGCAATTTTATCTCTGGTTCCTCTGTCTTTTCTAAAACCAGATTGAACATCTGGAAGTTCACGGTTCATGTATTGCTGAAGCCTGGCTTGGAGAACTTTGAGCATTACTATACTAGCGTGTGAGATGAGTGCAATTGTGTGGTAGTTTGAGCATTCTTTGGCATTGCCTTTCTTTGGGATTGGAATGAAAACTGACCTTTTCCAGTCCTGTGGCCCCTGCTGAGTTTTCCAAATTTGCTGACATATTGAGTGCAGCATTTTCATAACATCTTTTAGGATTTGAAATAGTGTAGCTGGAATTTCATCACCTCCACTAGCTTTGTTTGTAGTAATGCTTTCTAAGGCACACTTGACTTCACATTCCAGGATGTTTGGCTGTAGGTGAGTGATCACATGATTGTGATTATCTGGGTCATGAAGATCTTTTTTGTACAGTTCTTCTGTGTAGTCTTGCCACCTCTTCTTAATATCTTCTGTTGGTAAGTGCCCAGTATGCTATTGGAGATCAGTGGAGAAATAACTCCAGAAAGAATGAAGGGATGGAGCCAAAGCAAAAACAATTCCCAGTCGTGGATGCGACTGGTGATAGAAGCAAGGGCCGATGCTGTAAAGAGCAATATTGCATAGGAACCTGGAATGTCAGGTCCATGAATCAAGGCAAATTGGAAGTGGTCAAACAGGAGATGGCAAGAGTGAATGTCGACATTCTAGGAATCAGCGAACTAAAATGGACTGGAATGGGTGAATTTAACTCAGATGACCATTATATCTACTACTGTGGGCAGAAATCCCTTAGAAGAAATAGAGTAGCCATCATGGTCAACAAAAGAGTCCAAAATGCAGTACTTGGATGCAATCTCAAAAATGACAGAATGATCTCTGTTCGTCTCCAAGGCAAACCGTTCAATACCATGGTAATCCAAGCCTATGCCCCAACCAGTAACACTGAAGAAGCTGAAGTTGAACAGTTCTATGAAGACCTACAAGACCTTTTAGAACTAACACCCAAAAAAGATGTCCTTTTCATTACAGGAGACTGGAATGCAAAAGTAGGAAGTCAAGAAACACCTGGAGTAACAGGCAAATTTGGCCCTGGAGTACGGAATGAAGCAGGGCAAAGGCTAATAGAGCTTTGCCAAGAGTATGCACTGGTCATAGCAAACACCCTTTTCCAACAACACAAGAGAAGACTCTGCATGTGGACATCACCAGATGGTCAACACCAAAATCAGATTGGTTATATTCTTTGCAGCCAAAGATGAAGAAGCTCTACACAGTCAGCAAAAACAAGACCAGGAGCTGACTGTGGCTCAGATCATGAACTCTTTATTGCCAAATGCAGACTGAAATTGAAGAAAGTAGGGAAAACCACTAGACCATTCAGGTATGACCTAAACAAACCTCTTATGATTATACAGTGGAAGTGAGAAATAGATTTAAGGGACTAGATCTGATAGAATGCCTGATAAATTATGAACGGAGGTTTGTGACATTGTACAGGAGACAGGGATCAAGACCTTCCTCATGGAAAAGAAATGCAAAAAAGCAAAATGGCTGTCTGAGGAGGCCTTACAAATAGCTGTAAAAAGAAGAGAAGTGAAAGCAAAGGAGAAAAGGAAAGATATAAGCATCTGAATGCAGAGTTCCAAAGAATAGCAAGAAGAGATAAGAAAGCCTTCCTCAGCGATCAATGCAAGGAAATAGAGGGAAATAACAGAATGGGAAAGAGTAGAGATCTCTTCAAGAAAATTACAGATACCAAGGGAACATTTCTAGACTATAATGAACATTTACTGAGTATTTGCTATGTACCACTGTTTTTCTCTCTCTCTCTTCATGTGTGTATATAAATATATTTTGTTGGCATTGTTCAGTCTCTAAGTTATGTCCGACTCTTTGTGACCTCGTGAACTGCAGCATGCCAGGCTCTTCTGTCCTCTACTATCTCCCAGTTTGCTCAAATTCATGCCCATTGAGTCAGTGATGCTATTTAACCACTTCATCCTCTGCCTCCCACTTCTCCTTTTGCCTTCAATCTTATCTATATATTATATATATATACATTGTTAATATATTATCCTATTATATACAATATTAATTCTTGCCACAGCCCTATGCCATAAGTAGTCTATTCTTTTGTATCCACTTTATAGGTCTTAAACCTGAAGCAAGACATCTGGCAAGTTGCCTGACATCCTATAGACATAAGTAGAAGATTTAAGGGCATAAATCAAGCATCCTGACTCTAGAACCAGTGTTCTTTAATCATTGTGCTATGCGGATTCAAAGACATCTGGAGTAATAGTGTTATCTTTTTATTTTATAGATGAAGAAACTGAGACTCTAAGAGATTAGGTAGTTTATCCCTCAGTGTCATTGAGCCAGAGCTGGGATTTGAACCCAGGTATCATGGGTCAAGCATATCACCACTACACCCTACCCAGTCTCGCTAGTACTTGAGTAAAGAGGGTCCTACGACTCTGTCAGGAGCAATCTTCACCAGATTGCTTCTCTGGATGCTAGAGTAGAGAGATGCTAACAGCAAGGAGAAAGTCACTTATGTTCAACCTGACTTCACTCCCTCAACAGCCAGGTAAAATCAACTGGGTCCTATGAAAGGTTCCTCCCACTAGGCCTTCTGTCTCAGGAATTACCACAGGTTTGAATTTACATCTTCCCTCCTGAACCTGCCTGTCAGCCTCCCACTGCCAGCCTGTTGCCAGATCATTGCTGCGTCTCACATCTTGTTGCCAGAACGCTTTGACGGGAGCTTGACTCACTGTGGATCTGGTTCTCAGGTGGCATTTCCACTTTGCTCTCCATCTCATGACCACAGGCCTGCCTACCAGCTTGGGAATCAAGTTCCAGCTGCCCTCCCCCACCAGCACCACAGCCTCTCCGCCACATCAGTCCCAAACTTGGCTTCCAGATCTCCAGCCAGGGTCATGGGCCCCCATCTATTTGACAGGTCACTATGGACACAACTGAGGAACACACCAAAAGGGTATAATTTAAAAGGGGTGTCTTACCTATAGACTGGGAGAAAATAGTTGCAAATGATGCTACTGACAAGGGACTAATCTCCAAAATATACAAATAGCTCATATAACTCAATATTGAAAAACAAGCATCCCAATAAAAAAAAAAACAGTCAGCAGACTTAAATCGCCATTTCTCCAAAGAAGAGATACAAATGGCCAACAGGTCCATGTAAAGCTGCTCAGCATCGCTAGTTGTTAGAGAAACACAAATCAAAGCTACAATGAGGTATCACCTCACAATGGTCAGAGTGGCTATCATCAAAAAGTCTACAACTAATGAAAACTGGAAAGGGTGTGGAGAAAAGGAAACCCCCCTACACTGTTGGTGAAATGTAAATTGGTACAGTAACGATGGAAAACAGTTTGGACCTCAACCTTTAAAAACTAAAAAACAGGACTCTCTGGTGTTTCTGTGGTTAAGAATCCTCCTGCCAGATGGGAGGGAGGTTCAAAAGAGAGAGGATGTATGTATACCTATGGTTGGTTCATGTTGAGGTTTGACAGAAAACAACAAAATTCTGTAAAGCAATTATCCTTAAAAAAAAAAAAAAAATTCCCCTGCCAATGCAGGGGACATGGATTAGATCCCTGGTCCAGGGAGATTCCATATGCCTCGAAGCAACTAAGCCCAGGAGCCACAACTATCGAAGGCCATGTGCCCTAGAGCCCAAGCTCTGCAACAAGAAAAGCTACCATAATAAGCACGCACGCACACACAGAAGCTAATCTATCTTGACTGCTACATCCTCAGCCTTGGATGCCGAATGCTGTATAGAAAGTGTTATTGATTATACTTACATAATGTGATTCAGAATCCCTGGCATCTTCTGTGGACGGATATATTCTAAAATGAGATACACAGCAACAAATAAGACGTTCTGCATGTAGTCTGATGACATGCTCTTGTTCTGTACACTGTATTTCTTCCATTGCAGGGTAACATTTTACCATGATCCCTTTCCTTCTTCATGCAACAGCTGAGGAGTGTTATGCATCACCTTAAGAAAGGTAATGCAGGATTTCCATGGTTGCCCAATGGTTAAGACTCCACCTGCCAATGCAGGGGACATGGGTTCAATCTCTGGTATGGGAAGATCCCACATGCAGCGGGGGAATTATGCCTGTGCGCCACAACTACTGAGTCCACGCTCTAGAGCCTGTGCTTCACAGCTGCTGAGCCTGCCCGCCCTAGAGCCTGTGCTCTGCAACAAGAGAAGCCACTGCAGTGAGAAGCCCGAACACTGCAACAAGAGAGTAGCCTCTGCCCACCACAACTAGAGAAAGCCTGCGCACAGCAATGAAGACCCAGTGCAGCCAAAAATGAATGAAATTTAAGACAAAAAAGAAAGAAGGTGATGTAGCAGAAAGAGAGAAATCAAGAGACTTCTTGGCTTTGAGTTTGGGGCAGGGATCTGAGAAGAGTGGGAAAAAATGCAGTTGATTTGGGAGTCTGCAAATGGTTGAAAGCTTTCTACTATATTCTATATTCTAAACTAGGAAAAATCCCCCGGGTTAGGAAGATGAGAGTCAGAGGAGAATTTAAGTGAAAATGATTTCCTGGAAAGAAGGGAAACTGCCTATCTGTTTACTTCCCAGGACTGAGCCCAGCAGGGAGGATGTAAGAAAAAAGAGAGATGGAGAAAATCCAAAAGCAGGGAAGTATGTCGCCCCTTCCCCAAGTAGGACCTGCATTCATGCATGCACGCTCAGTCGCTCAGTTGTGTCCAACCCTTTGCGACCCCATGGACTGTAGCCTGTCAGGCTCCCCTGTCCATGGGATTCTCCAGGCAGGAATATTAGAGAGGGGTGCCATTTCCTCCTCCAGGGGATCTTCCCAACCCAGGGATCTAAACTGCATGTCCTGAATCTGCAGGAAGATTCTTTGCAACTGAGCCACCTGAGAAGCCCCAGGCAGGACCTAGAGAAGTGACAAAACTTCACAATGAAGTGCATCACAGAATGAATCTGTTCCACAAGCATGTTCTGTGTGGTTAGTGCCGGGTTTGTATTTTATTCATTTATTTATTTATTTTTATAAATTTATTCATTTTAATTGAAGGCTAATTACTTTACAATATTGTAGCGGTTTTGCCATACATTGACATGAATCAGCCATGGGTGTACATGTGTTCCCCATCCTGAACCCCCCTCCCACCTCCCTCTGCATCTCATCCCTCTGGGTCATCCCAGTGCCCCAGCCCTGAGCTTATTTGGCAGCGCTGGGTCTTAATTGTGGCATACTCAGGATCTTTAGTTGTAGTATGTGGGATCTAGTTCCCGATCAGGGATGGGACCCAGGCCCCCTGCATTGGAAGCATGGATTCAGCCAGTGGATCATCAAGGAAGTCCCAAGGACAAGGTTTTTAAACAATTTGGTTTTGAATGACTTTGAGTGGAGCATGCCTTTTCTGAGTTCTCCAGTCCTCACTCTCTATGATCTTATTTTGGTCTACTGTACTGACTTTCCCCTAAAGGCACTGAGTTTAAAATCCCTGACTAGATAGACAGGCAGGAAAATATTAATGCTTCACACAGTTCCCAATATGCCTCAGAAAAGTGGTTCCATTTATACACAAGAGGCTCGTGCAAGAGGAAGAGAGAATGGGCAGGTGAGCTGTGATTGAAAACCAGAGGTAAACAAGGGTGTCTCAGTGAATGCTGATGTGGAGGGATGACAACCAGACCAGGATGCTTCCTCAAAGTCATGGCACGTCCAAAGTCCCACTCTCCAAAAAGAATGAAGGCATCAGTCGTGTCCGACTCTGTGTGACCCCATAGACGGCAGCCTATCAGGCTCCTCCGACCCTGGGATTCTCCAGGCAAGAACACTGGAGTGGGTTGCCATTTCCTTCTCCAATGCATGAGAGTGAAAAGTGAAAGTGAAAGTCGCTCAGTCGTGCCCGACCCTTAGCGACCCCATGGACTGCAGCCCAGCAGGCTCCTCCGTCCATGGGAGTTTCCAGGCAAGAGTACTGGAGTGGGGTGCCATTGCCTTCTCCCGAAGGCAACCATAGCAACAGATGTTTTGTGGATGGGCGTTATGTTTGACTCTCTGATAGCTATGCCCTCTCTAATTGAGGACTAGCAGTGAAGCTAGGGAAACTGACGCTGACTCAAGTGACATATCTGATTGGTCCAAGGACATTTCAATTGCCCCCACTATTAATTAATTCAAGAATAGGGACTTCCCTGGTAGTCCAGTGGTTAAGAATCTGCCTTGCAATGCAGTGGACGCAGGTTCTGTCCCCGGTTGGGTAACTAAGATCCCACATGCCAGGGAGAAACTAAGCCTTCACACTGCAGCTGCTGAACCCATGCACTTCTGGAGCTCCTTCACCACAGCTAGGGAGTCCATGTGAGAAGCAAAGATCCCACGCGCCACAACTAAGACCCGGTATGGACAAATAAAGAAATAGAATAACAAGCAGCCGATTCCGAGCAACCATGAGTGAGTGTTCTATGGAATTTCTGGTTCAGAGTCAGCAATTGGAGCCAGTCTCTTTCTTCAAAACAAGATTTCTTTGTAACCCAACTATTGTTGAGAGCCACCCTAGTCATGTGAGGGACCAGCATTAGTTTGAAGCCGACAGCAGGAATGGCAGAGCAGAGGGATGAAAAGAACTTGGTCCTTGATGATATAACTCAGCCTCTAGAGCAACCCTAAATTCTTCCCTACTTTTGGATGTCCTCTTACACTAGCCAATAAACTAACAACTCTTTATTGTTTAGGTCAACTTGAGTTATATTTTCTATTGTCCACAGTTAAAGCATTCTGACAGACTCATAATCAATATCAATTTTAGTCATAGAAAAATTTTAGAAGTTAAAATTTTCACATCATAGTTGAAGAATTATGATTTATTTTGCTAAAATTTCATATTATCTAAAACTGAAGTTGCTTTTTTCACAACCCCAGTATTTACATAAAGCCTTGAAGATATATTTTTTTCAATCGTTCATGGATGATTACTGGAAACAAGATGATTTCCACTCTACTTCTGCTTCATTCATTCATGTAACAAGCATTTATTGAATACCAACTGCATGCCAGTCACTCAATATAATGATGGTCAAATGAGTCCCCTTTTCACTGATTATAGTTTATCAGATACGAGAAATTCAGATTCAGAAATGGTTTAAATACCTCTGCCAGAAAACTTATAAATGAAATAAAGAGATATGATTTAAATTCTTAGATGAAGGAAAATTCACCAAGGAAGATATTTTAAAATACTAGCCAAATTAGAGTTCCAAGTTGA
Source organism: Aepyceros melampus (assembly GCA_006408695.1). NCBI lineage: Eukaryota > Metazoa > Chordata > Mammalia > Artiodactyla > Bovidae > Aepyceros > Aepyceros melampus. Next base: position 32,630 of record SJXQ01004848.1, on the reverse strand, counting down.
ATTGGTGGTAGAGTCAGCAATCTCAGGGCAGGACTTTCCCAGTGGTCTAATGGTTAAGACTCCTTGCTTCCACTGCAGGGGAGGCAGGTTCCATCCCTGGTTGAAGATGTTCTCCATGCCATGGGGTGTGACCTCCCCTCAAAAAAAATCTCAGGGGTGTTTTAAATGGCAGCATCCTAGAAATGCCTTATCTTAAAATAGATGATATCTCAGGTTATACTCAAGGTTTTCTCCAGCTGGATCCAGAAAACATCCTTTTCCTTTACTCCTCACCATGCTAAGTCGCTTTAGTCGTGTCCAACTCTGTGCAACCCCAGAGACGGGAGCCTACCAGGCTCCCCCATCACTGGGATGTTCCAGGCAAAAACACTGGAGCAGGTTGCCATTTCCTTCTCCAATGCAGGAAAGTGAAAGTGAAGTTGCTCAGTCATGTCCAACTCTTAGCGACCGCATGGACTGCAGCCTACCAGGCTCCTCCGTCCATGGGGTTTTGCAGGCAAGAGTACTGGAGTGGGGTGCCATTGCCTTCTCCATTCCTCACCATAGATATGTATTAATAAGCCACGATTCACTTTATTCATTCAACAAACATAACTGAGTTCCTACTTTATTCCATCTTCTAGGCTAGGTGATGGGCTACAGAGCTGAATATGGTCGCTACCTTTAATACAATTTACCCGTAATGAAGAAACCAGACATGTAACAGCAGCAACAACAAAATAAAACAAAGCCAAAACAAACAATCGGAAAGAAAAGAGGTCCAGTGTCAAAGACCTTAACTAGACACCAAGATCCACAATTTACAAACTGGGTGACATGGATCCATTTGTCTAACCTTGATTCCTTTATTTTCTCTTCAAGAAAATTAGAGCTACCAAGGGAACTTTTCATGCAAAGATGGGCACAATTAACCACAGAAACTGTATGGACCTAACACGACTGAAGCGACTTAGCAGCAGCAGCAGCAGCAGCAACAGGACTGAGAGACTTGACTTGACTTCACTTCAACAGAAGTAGAAGAGATTAAGAAGAGATGGCAAGAATAGGAGAACTATAACACGGAAGAACTATACAAAAGAGATCTTCATGACCCAGATAACCACGATGGTGTGATCACCCATCTAGAGCCAGACATCCTGGAGTACAAAGTCAAGTGGGCCTTAGGAAGCATCACTACGAACAAAGCTAGCGGAGGTGATGAAATTCCAGCTGAACTATTTCAAATCCTAAAAGATGCTATGAAAGTGCTGACTCAATATGTCAGCAAATTTGGAAAACTCAGCAGTGGCCACAGGACTGGAAAAGGTCAGTTTTCATTCCAATCCCAAAGAAAGGCAATGCCAAACAATGTTCAAACTACCACACAATTGCATTCATCTCACATGCTAGCAAAGTAATGCTCAAAATTCCCCAAGAAGGCTTCAATAGTATGTGAACCGTGAACTTCCAGATGTTATAGCTGAATTTAGAAAAGGCAGAGGAACCAGAGATCAAATTGCCAACATCCATTGGATCATCGAAAAGGCAAGACAATTCCAGAAAAACATCTACTTCTGCTTCATTAACTAGGCTAAAGTCTTTGTGTGGATCACAGCAAACTATGAAAAATTCTTAAAGAGTTGGGAATACCAGACCACCTTACCTGTCTCCTGAGAAATCTGTATTCAGGTCAAGAAGCAACAGTTAGAACCAGACTTGGAAAAACAGACTGGTTCCAAATTGGGAAAGGAGTACGTCGAGGCTGTATATTGTCACCCTGCTTATTTAACCTATATGCAGAGTACATCATGTGAAATGCCTGGCTGGATGAGGCACAAACTGGAATCAAGATTGCCGGGAGAAATATCAATAACCTCAGATATGCAGATGACACCATCAGGAAGTGAAGAGGAACTGAAGAGCCTCTTGATGAAAGTGAAAGAGGAGAGTGAAAAAGCTGGCTTAAAACTCAACATTCAAAAAACGAAAATCATGGCATCCAGTCACATCACTTCAAGGCAAATAGATGGGGAAACAATGGGAACAGTGAGAGACTTTACTTTGGGGGGCTCCAAAATCACTGCAGATAGTGATTGCAGCCATGAAATTAAAAGACGCTTGCTCCTTGGAAGGAAAGCTATGACCAACCTAGACAGCATATTAAAAAGCAGAGACATTACTTTGCCAACAAAGGTCTGTATAGTCAAGCTATGGTTTTTCCAGTAGTCATGTATGGATGTGAGAGTTGGACCATAAAGAAAGCTGAGTGCTGAAGAATTGCTGCTTTTGAACTTGGTGCTGGAGAAGACTCTTGAGAGTCCCTTGCAAAGAGATCAATCCAGTCAATCCTAAAGGAAATCGGTCCTGAATATTAATTGTAAGGACTCATGCTAAAGCTGAAGCTCCAATAATTTGGCCACCTAATGCAAAGAACTGACTCATTGGAAAAGACACTGATCCTGAGAAAGATTGAAGGCAGGAGGACAAGGGGATGACAGAGGATGAGAGGGTTGGATGGCATCATCGACTGTATGGACATGAGTTTGAGCAGGCTCTGGGAGTTGGTGATGGACAGGGAAGCCTGGCATGCTGCAGTCCATGGTGTCACAAAGAGTTGGACTTGACTGAGTGACTGGACTGAACTGAACTGAATTCCTTTAAATCAAAAGGGAAATAATAGTAATACCTATATCATAAGTTTTTTTGGTGATCAAATGCGTTCTGAAAAAAATTATGTATCATCTTAAGTACATAGCAAGCAGTCAGTAAATATTAGCTACTACTACTATTCATTAAACACTATGATTCAAGCACTGTTCTAAATGTTTGTGATACATCATTGAATAAAATTGACAAAAATCTCTGTCCTTGTATAGCTTACATTACTCTTTTCATACAATTTAATACATACAATGAACTGCATATAATGAAAGCTCACTGTTACATTCTTAGAATCTGACTTATTAACTTGGGATTCTCCCAGATCTCCTGAGTAAAGGAATTGAGTATAAGTCTTTCTTTTGAAAGGTGGCCCTATAAAGCATGATGAGGGAGAGAAGTGAAAACGGGAAAGAAGTTGACAGAGCATATATGAATTAGTGGATCACCTCAAGGGACAACTGGAGCTCATTCTCGCAGGGACTTTTTGAATGACTGTGTAGACACACCTCAGAATTGTCCTGGGGTATTAGTTCACCAATTTGTTTTCATAGGTAGAAGGTCACTCCTGAGGTGTCTCTCCAGCAGAAAAACACAGTCACCTGCATGCATAGGAATTGTCTGCAGGTCATCTCATGGGAGGGTTAGGGGGCTATGGTGAGGAACATCAACTCTGCTATACTAATAAAATTAATATTTTATTATAAAAGACTCTGTTACTAAGATAAAGTATACTTTTAAAAATTAGCTCATATAAATGTTATTGCTAGACTGAGATAGCCCTCAGCATTAGTTCAGTTCAGTTCAGTCGCGCAGTCGTGTCCGACTCTTTGCGACCCCATGAATCGCAGCACGCCAGGCCTCCCTGTCCATCACCAACTCCTGGAGTTCACTCAGACTCACGTCCATTGAGTCCGTGATGCCATCCAGCCATCTCATCCTCGGTCGTCCCCTTCTCCTCCTGCCCCCAATCCCTCCCAGCATCAGGGTCTTTTCCAATGAGTCAACTCTTCGCATAAGGTGCCCAAAGTACTGGAGCTTCAGCTTTAGCATCATTCCTTCCAAAGAAATCCCAGGGTTGATCTCCCTCAGAATGGACTGGTTGGATCTCCTTGCAGTCCAAGGGACCCTCAAGAGTCTTCTCCAACACCACAGTTCAAAAGCATCAATTCTTCTGCGCTCAGCCTTCTTCACAGTCCAACTGTCACATCCATACATGACCACAGGAAAAAACAAAGCCTTGACTAGACGGACCTTAGTCGGCAAAGTAATGTCTCTGCTTTTGAATATACTATCTAGGTTGGTCATAACTTTTCTTCCAAGGAGTAAGCGCCTTTTAATTTCATGGCTGCAGTCACCATCTGCAGTGATTTTGGAGCCCAAAAAAACAAAGTCTGACACTGTTTCTACTGTTTCCCCATCTATTTCCCATGAAGTGATGGGGCCAGATGCCATGATCTTCGTTTTCTGAATGTTGAGCTTTAAGCCAACTTTTCCACTCAGCATTAATTCCACTCTATTTTCCATTTTATAGATATAAGTGTTAAGAAAGCTTTCCACACATATCAGTGAATGGAAATTAAAGTTTTGTTGCAGCAATATCATTTAATTCTTTGAACTCCTTCCAAGGCATATTTCAAAAGCCACAGAATGATCTATCATTGAAATGCATTTTTTAGTGTCTGTTAGCTGAAATTCAATTAGTCTCTCAATTCTGTTGCAAGAAAAAAATTGAAAATACCTGACTTGCAAAAGTGTTTGCTATCCAGTTAGGTGAGCCATTCACTTGCTAGATTTCTGGGAAGTTTGTCAAAAAGGCTTTCTCAAGAATTATCAAGCAATTATTAAATCAGACTGTTACTTCTCCACCTAGAGGCATTCTGATTAACCTGGTATGTTCAGAAAGGTTTAGAAAATGAAAGTACTATTAATTTCAAAATATCTTAGGTAATAAAATTTTAGTAATAAAATTTTTGAATTTTATTAGTAATAAAATTTACAAGGAATTTTTCTCTTAAATAAAGTAATTGCTATATTTTTAGCTCATTTGATTTATGGAAATATCTGCCTAACAGCTAAATGGCAAAGTCAGCCCTCACAGTCAAATCAGCCAGCCAAATAAGACTTTTTTTTCCAGTCAGAAAAAAATCTGACTACATTTTTCTATCCAAATAAACATATTGAAATGCATCCTCATGACAACCATCTCTCTTCTGAACTCAAAATGAGAGGCGATCTTGCTGAGAATTTGTTCTTAAATGAAATAATCCACCTGGAGGGGTGAGATGGGGGCGTAGGAGGGAGGCTCAAAAGGGAGGGGATATATGCATACATATAGCTGATTCACATTGTTGTAACAGAAACTAACACAATATTATAAAGCAATTACACTCCAGTTAAAAAGTAAATATAAAAAATATTCTATGACAAGCCATAATGGAAAAGAATATGAAAAAAGAATGCATATATATAAGTATAACTGAATTACTTTGCTGTACAGTAGTAATTAATACATTGCAAATCAACTAAACTTCAATTACAAATAACTTGTTTTAAAAAAGAAAAAAATCCTGTTAATGTTGATATTATTTTTATCAATGAGCCTCTATCCTTCTCCCCCATTTATTTGTTGTCACAAGACTCTCTGTCAGAAGTGATAAATTCTTTAATAGTCAGGGGATAGGAAGGCTGAGGTTATTAATAATAATTGCCATCATGTTCCTATTCTACAGTGTCATTGGATTCAAACTTCCAAGCGGGACCAAAACAGCCCATTCCAGAAGCCACCTTTCCTTCTTCACAGGGTCTGCATCAATTAAGGAGAAGGCAATGGCAACCCACTCCAGTGCTCTTGCCTGGAAAATCCCATGGATGAAGGAGCCTGGTAGGCTGCAGTCCATTTGGTCGCTGGGAGTCAGGCACTACACTGAGCGACTTCACTTTCACTTTTCACTTTCATGCATTGGAGAAGGAAATGGCAACCCACTGCAGTGTTCTTGCCTGGAGAATCCCAGGGATGGGGGAGCCTAGTAGGCTGCCATCTATGGGGTCACACAGAGTCGGACACGACTGAAGCGACTTAGCAGCAGCAGCAACCTGTCCTTAAGCCACTGCTCCCTGGTGGCTGAGATAGTAAAGAATCTGCCTGTAATGTAGGAGACCCAGGTTCAATCCCTAGGTCAGGACGTACTCCTTGGAAAAGGGAATGGCTGCCCACTCCAGTATTCTTGCCTGGACAAGAAATCCCATGGACAGAGGAGCCACAAAGAGTTGGACACGACTGTGCAATTAACACTTTCACTTTCAGGCTACCCTAGTAATTTAAATAATCTCTTTGGAGCCCTGGAGATTTTTACCCATTGCAAGGTAACATAATAAGCTGGGGACAGCAATGTCTTTTTATTTTATAAATGGAATAACTGTGATTATGAAAGGAGAGTTGGGAACAGAAAACTGACATAACACTTGTCATTTCCTCAGAGAAATCCTTTCTGGTGGATTATAGATGGAAGTCAAGATCTGGAAACTGACTCCCCTAACATTCCCTGTGCCTGTCAGATCCCTGGGAAAGTCTTTGTATTTGTCTTTGAAAACCACTAGATTTATGCCATGTACATTATTTGTCCCTCATAACAGCTCTGTGAGTTTGGCACATACAAGAGCTATTAATATGACTCCCAGGTAGCAGATGAGGTACAGAGACATCACACCAATTACCGAATGCACTTGAAACCAGTCAAATCAACATTCCTGAGTTCATTTAGCAGAGCTCCCTGCTTCTGCTCCAGCCAAGCGGACCAACACACCATCCCAGCACCACTGCCTTCCTACGTGGGAGGCTTCTCTGCCCCCTCACAAAATGCTGAACTGAGTGACACTCACTCAATTAGCATGCTTTCTTACTCTGGTTCAGGCTAATTTTCCCAATATTTTATTAAGAAAAAAATTGAAAACATCTAAATTGAAAAATCATATACACCCAGCAACATATCTAGATTCCATCAATGTTTTACCATATCAGCCAGGCTTTTATTGTATTTCATTTCATTTATTTAGTTTTGGCTGTGATGGGTCTTTTCTCTAGTTGCAGTGAGCAGGGACTACTCTAGTTGTGGTGCACACACTTTTCATTGTGGTGGCCTCTATTGCTATAGAGCACGGACGCCAGGGCACTCAGGCTTCAGTAGTCATGGTTCATGTAGTTTCCCTTCCCAGGCTCTAGAGCACAGGCTCAATAGTCAGCCAGGCTTATTTTTTAAACAAATCTTTGGAAGCTTACATTTCCCCCTTCCATAAGACAGAAAAATATCACTGTGCCTTCACCCAGGGTATTTTCAAGGAGTAAGACTTTTGATGCACAGAAAACTACAAACACAAATTTTCTCATCTCCACTGGTTCAGGTCATTCATTCAGTTTGTTACTAAACTGGGAAGTACATTAGAATCACCTGGGGAATTTTTATTTATTTATGTATCTTTGCTTTTTTTTTTGAAAGTCATTTTTATTTATTTATTTTTACTATACATTTATTTATTTTCATTGGAGGTTAATTACTTTACAATATTGTGTTGGTTTTGCCATACATCAAAACATACGTGTTGTGGTTCTCCCCTGATCAACTGAGTCAGCATCTCTTGAAGTAGGTACAGTGTTTTAGCATTCGGTTAACTAATAGGTAATTAACATGCACTAGCCATGTAATACCACTCCAAGATGGCGGAGTAGAAGGACGTGCGCTCATCTTTCCTGCGAGAACTCCAAAGTTACAACTCACTGCTGAACAACCATTGACAGGAGAATGTTGGATCCCACCAAAAAAAAAGATACCCCACATTCAATGGCAAAGGAGAAGCCCCAGCAAGATGGTTGGAGGGGCAAAATTGCATATAAAATCAAACCCCAAACATCAGAGATGCTCAGAAGGCTCAAACAAAATCTTGTGTTCACCAGGAGACCCCACAGAGATGGAGCCAGACATGCCTTTGACTGTTTGAGTGTCTCCTGGGAAGGTACGGGTCAGCAGTGGCCTGCCACAGGGGTAGGGGCTCTCGGTGCAGCAGACCTGGGTGGAGGAGGTCGCCTTTAACCCAGCCAGAGTTGCCAGAACTTACAAAGGACTGGGAAAACAGACTCTTAGCAGGCACAAACAAAACTTTGTGTGCACCAGGACCCAGCAAAAAGGAGCAGTGACCCCACAAGAGACTGACCCAGACTTGCCTGTGAGTGCCCAGTTTCTGGCGGAGGCATGGATCAGCATGGCCCGCTGCAGGGTCATGGGCACTGAGCAGCAGTGCATGCACGGGACTTTTTGAAGGAAGTCACCATTTTCTTCATTACTGCCACCATAGTTTGGTCTCAGGTCAAACAACAGGGAGGAAACACAGCCCTGCCCATCAACAGAAAATTGGATGAAAGATTTACTGAGCATAGCCCCATCCACAGAACAAGACCCAGTTTCCCATATAGTCAGTCTCTGCCATCAGGAAGCTTGCATAAGCCTCTTATCCTTATCCCTCAGAGAGCAGACAGAATGAAAACCACAATCACAGAAAACCACTCAAACTGATCACATGGACCACAGCCTTGTCTAACTCAACGAAACTATGAGTTATGCCATGTAGGGCCACCGAAGATAGACACGTCATGGTGGAGAGTTCTGACAAAATGTGGTCCACTGGAGAAAAGAATGGCAAACCACTTCAGTATTCTTGCCTTGAGAACCCCAAAAACAGTATGAAAAGGCAAAAAGATAAGACACTGAAAGATAACTCCCTAGGTCGGTAGTACCCAATACACTACTAGGGAAGAATGGAGAAATAACTCCAGAAGGAATGAAGAGACAGAGCCAAAGCAAAAACACCAACCAGTTGTGGATGTGACTGATGGTGGAAGTAAAGTCCAATACTGTAAAGAACAATATTGCATAGGAACCTGGAAAGTCAGGTCCATGAATCAAGGCAAATTGGAAGTGGTCAAACAGGAGATGGCAAGAGTAAACATTAACATTTTAGGAATCAGTGAATTAAAATGGACTGGAATGGGTGAATTTAACTCAGATGACCATTATATCTACTACTGTGGGCAAGATCCCTTAGAAGAAATGAAGTAGCCCTCATAGTCAACAAAAGTCTGAAATGCAGTACTTGGATGCAATCTCAAAAACGACAGAATGATCTCTGTTCTTTTCCAAGGCAAACCATTCAGTATCACAGTAATCCAAGTCTATGCCCCAACCAGTAATGCTGAAGAAGCTGACATTGAATAGTTCTATGAAGACCTACAAGACCTTCTAGAACTAACACCCAAAAAAGTGTCCTTTTCATTACAGGGGGCTGGAATGCAAAGTAGGAAGTAAAGAGATACCTGGAGTAACAGGCAAATTTGGCCTTGGAGTACAAAATGAAGTAGGGCAAAGCCTAACAGAGTTTTGCCAAGAGATTGTGCTAGTCATAGCAAACACCCTCTTCTAACAACACAAGGGAAGACTCTGCACATGGACATCACCAGATGGTCAATACCAAAATCAGATTGATTATATTCTTTGCAGCCAAGGATGGAGAAGCTCTATTCAGTCAGCAAAAACAAGACCAAGAGCTGACTGTGACTCAGATCATAAACTCCTTACTGGCAAATTCAGACTTCAGTTGAAGAAAATAGGGAAAACCACTAGACCATCAGGTATGACCTAAATCAAATCCCTTACGACTATACAGTGGAAGTAACAAATAGGTTCAAGAGATTAGATCTAATAAACAGAGTGCCTGAAGAACTATGGACAGAGGTTCATGCACTGTACAGGAGTGATCAAGACCATTCTCAAGAAAAAGAAATGCAAAAAGGCAAAATGGTTGTCTGAGGAGGCCTTACAAATAGCTGAGAAAGGAAGAGAAGCTAAAGGCAAAGGAGAAAAGGAAACATATATCCATTTGAATGCAGAGTTCCAAAGAATAGCAAGGAAAGATATGAAAGCCTTTCTCAGAGAAAAATGCAAAGAAATAGAGGAAAATAATAGAATGGGAAAGAATAGAAATTTCCTCAAGAAAATTAGAGATACCAAGGGAACTTTTCATGTAAAGATGGGCACAATAAAGGACAGAAATGGAATGGACCTAACAGAAGGAGAAGATATTAAAAATAGGTGGCAAGAATACACAGAAAAACTATACAAAAGAGATCTTCATGACCCAGATAACCACAATGGTGTGATCACCACCTAAGCGAGACATTCTGGAATGTGAAGTCAAGTGGGCCTTAGGAAACATCACTATGAACAAAGCTAATGGAGGTGATAGAATTCCAGTTGAACTATTTCAAATCCTAAAAGATGATGCTGTGAAAGTGCTACACTCAATATGCCAGCAAATCTGGAAAACTCAGCAGTGGCCACAGGACTAGAAAGGTCAGTTTTCATTCCAATCCCAAAGAAAGGCAATGCCAAAGAATATTCAAACTACCACACAATTGTAATCATCTTACATGCTAGCAAAGTAATGCTCAAAATTCTCCAAGACAGGCTTCAACAGTACATGAACTGTGAACTTCCAGATATTCAAGGTGAATTTAGAAAAGGCAGAGGAACTAGAGATCAAATTGCCAACATCCATTGGATCATCTAAAAAGCAAGAGAGTTCCAGAAAAAAACATCTATTTCTGCTTTATTGACTATGCCAAAGCCTTTGACTGCATAGATTACAACAAACTGTAGAAAATTCTTAAAGAGATTGGAATATCAGACCACCTGACCTGCCTCTTGAGACATCTGTATGCAGGTCAAGAAGCAACAGTTAGAACTGGACATGGAACAATAGACGGTTCCAAATAGAGAAAGGAGTACATCAAGGCTGTATATTGCTATCCTGCTTTTTTAACTTATATACAGAGTACATCATGAAAAATGCCAGGCTGTATGAAACACAAGCTGGAATCAAGATTACTGGGAGAAATATCAATAACCTCAGATACGCAGATGACACTACACTTATGGCAGAAAGTGAAGAAGAATTAAAGAGCCTCCTGACGAAAGTGAAAGAGGAGAGTGAAAAAGTTGGCTTAAAACTCAACATTCAGAAAACTTAAATCATAGCATCCGGTCCCATCACTTCACGGCAAATAGATGGGGAAACAAAGGAAACAGTGAGACACTATTTTTCAGGGCTCCAAAATCACTGCAGATGGTGACTGCAGCCATGAAATTAAAAGACGCTTGCTCCTTGGAAGAAAGGCTATGACAAACCTAGACAGCATATTAAAAAGCAGAGACATTACTTGGCCAACAAAGGCCCATCTAGTCAAAGCTATTGTTTTTCCAGTAGTCATGTATGAATGTGAGAGTTGCACAATAAAGTAAGCTGAGCGCCAAAGAATTGATGCTTTTGAACTGTGGTGTTGGAGAAGACTCTTGAGAGTCCCTTGGACTGCAAGGAGATCCAACCAGTCCGTCCTAAAGAAAATCAATCCTGAATGTTCATTGGAAGGACTGATGCTGAAGCTGAAACTCCAATACTTTGGCCACTTGATGTGAAGAACTGACTCCTTGGAAAAGACCCTCACGCTGGGAAAGACTGAAGGCAGGAGGAGAAGGGGATGACAGAGGATGAGATGGTTGGATGGCATCACCAATTTGATGGACATGAGTTTGAGCAAGCTTTGGGAGCTGGTGATGGACAGGGAGGCCTGGTGTGCTGCAGTCCATGGGGTCACAAAGAGTCGGACACGACTGAGCAACTGAACTGAGCCCTGTATCAGGCTCCATCTGAGACATCAGAGCAGTCCCTGCCATCATGGTGCTGCATCCTCTTGCCTTGCCACCAAATTCCTTCCTGCACGTGTGTCCATCCCCTTTCATCTAACTCACCTTCCTTCTCTTCAGATCTTTATTCAGATACCAGAATATTCTGTGATACTTCCCCTTCTTCAACCTAATCATGCCTCGAGACCCAGTTTACATGCTGCCTCCTCTGGAGTCTCACCTAGCCCTATACTTCACTCCTTCTCAGGAGTCCTGCTGCTGGCTTTCCCATCATCATTATCATAGGAGACAACACTTTGTGCAAGGATTTCTGGTTTCCCCTACAGTACTCCAAGTACTGTGAAGAGGCAGAGACTGTTGTATGTGACTTTATATCCTCATTATGTTGGAAAGTGCCTGGAACATGGCACCATTTTAAAATTTAAAACAGACAAGCAGAAGACCAGTTGAGACCAGTATTACATCTCAGGCAATCACCACCACCAAGAATGGCATGTTTCCTAACACTTACTCTGGAATTTCTTCCTAAGGACTTGTTTGATGCTCTTTTATCCAAAGGGACAGGAGCTAGATTTTGCAGTGGACAGATCTGATAATGAAGAGCTCTGGAGGCTTAGAAGTTGTGTTCTTGGACTTTTCCAAATCCTCCATTGAAAATTCTTTAAAACTCCTGCCCCCAACAATGGAATTTGCAAAGGAGAATGTCTCAGAGGAGACAGGCCATGAAAGAGTTCACTCAGTCAGACAGAAATACCTGAGCACATAGGCTTTGAAGTCTGATGGAACAGAGGACGAAGCCTCACCTCCACTCTGCTATCTATTTGACTTAGCCAGTTTACTTAACCTCTCTGACCCTCAGTTTCTTTACCTATAAAATGCAGACCAGTATTCTCATCCCTCTTCTCCCCACATGAGCCTGCAAACTTTGTGTGGAGAATCACATTCACAGCTAACTTTTACTGAGGGGTTCACCATGGGCCAGGCACGTTGTTAGCTCTTTATAATTCAAAACAACGACCCTTTGAGGTACTATTATGATCTGTGTTTTGCAGGTCATGAAACCAAGACAAATCAAGTTGTCAATGATTATACAGCTGGTAAAGAGAGATTCAAATCCAGACAATCTGGCTCCAAGAGCTCACTCTTAAGGGACTTTGTTTACCTTAGTGCCTGCAGGTCCTAGAATACCTGGAATAGTGTCTGACACATGGGAGCTAAAAAAAAGCTGTTAAATGAATCAAGGTATTGACCTTCCTGCAGCTTTGTTGTGAGAAGGAAAGAAGTATTATTTATTATCTACCACATTTGATGCTCTTTTATGTATCTTGCCTCACTTACTCCTCCTATGAGGTGTGCTGTTATCAAATCCCTGTTATGCTTACCTACATAGAGGAGGAAGCTGAACAGAGGTAAAGTCACTTGCCCAAGGACACACACCTGACCGACAGTCTCTATGCCTCTTCCCAGCAAAGCCTGTGTACTCTTATCTCTGTACCTGTGATCTTTAAATATTTTTTTCCCCTTGTACCTTTCTATGTTGACATCTAGAATGGTTTGCCATGAGTTGAAATAACTGCAAAGGCTATAATTTTCTCAGTATTATAAATATTGACATTTTTAAAACATTTCATTGCCTTTCTTTGGTAGCGATGTAGTTAAAATTTCCTTAAATTGAAAAAAATTTTCTGGTACTGCTACCACAATTTGGAAATCAGGGCCACGTGCCTGATGCAATAAAAAGAAAAGGGAAAAGCTGTGACTGTTAAAAGAGCTCAAGAATGTACATCTAATTGACACTACATTAGTCATTAAGTGCCCTTTTTGCCAACTGACTACGACAACCCTAAACAAGCAGTGTCTCCTATTTAAGCTGAAGTAACTTTCGTGACTATGGAAGGCCATCATTCATCATTCCTTTTATGGCAGATTTTGCATTTCCTCTAGTACGTTGCCTCAGAGTACTCTGCAACAACCTGACAGCTTCTAGTTCTCTCTTCTGCTAGAATGTAGCCCTTTTATGCCAAATTTTTAGAACCTTTAGTACCATATCCACTACTTCTACCCCCAGATCCAGATCCAGATCCACCGTCATTGAGGCTGCCCCCCTTCATTGGTCTATAATTTCATGCCATTGTCCATTATAATTTCCCAAATCATAGTTCCCACCACCACGATAGCTAACATTGCCACCATTCTATCCTCCCCCTTGGTTTCCACATCCTGGTCCATAGTCCCCTCTGCTACCATCTGCCACAGTTGCCACCATCACCTGCAAATCTGTGTCTACCATTATGCCCTTCATAACTATCTGTGCTGCCACCACCTCTATTAGTTGACTCCGGTGAAGTTACCACCATGGCTTAAGTTCCCTCCAGGACCCATGAAGTTGACACATCCTCTCTTTCACTCTGCTTATCTTCCATAACTTCTGTGGTTTCAATCTTACCATTCTTTTCAAAATAGTTTCTCAAAATTTATTCTTCTTTAATACTACCAACACATTTTTTTCTTTACTGTTAGCTGGGTACCAGGTTTTCGGGCATCCAACGGGTCCTGTCCCTCTAGTAGCTGAGGGAGTGTAGGTGGGGCACCTGGGCAGAGGGTTTACTTCCATTTTGAGACCTAACTGGCCTCTTCTAACCCAAGTTAGAGGAAGAGGGACTGAGAGGAAGGGCTGAATCACTTTTGAAGATATAGCCCATAAAATTTAAAACCAAAAGTGAGTTTGTATCCAGATTATCTGTTTTAAAAAAATACACGAACAGGTGAATAATGGCTAGAAATTTTGCTTTATTCCCTTCTGTCCTTGGACTCATTTCTCTTTTTCATTTCTCCCTCAAAATTGTATTCTACTGTGATTTATTTTATGCATGAAAGTCATTTGTTGATCACCCTTCCATATGGGTCTTTTAAAAATTTTCATGTCTGATGTTCTCTCTTAATAAAATAACCAGTTCCAGAAAAGCCATAAATATCTTGTTAAACAAAAATAAGCCAATTTCACTGATTTAAAAAAATTGTGTTGAAATTTTGATAAACAATCATTACATATTGAAAGCAAATTGTATTGGAAATCCAACTTTCAATGAGCTAGTTCAATTTTTGTGCTTTCAATTAGTTTGTAAATCCAGGGATTAATACAAACTATTGTAGAATAAAGACTGCATTCCAATTTCATTCCTAATATAGATGAGGAGACTTTTCTGGTGATTCAGTAGCTAAGACCCCAGGCTCTCAATGCAGGAGGCCTGGATTCAATCTCTGGTCAGGAAACTAGATGCCACATGTTGCAACAAACACCCATGTGCTACAGCTAAGACCTGGCACAGCCAAATAAATACTAAAATATAGATAAATAGGTAGATGGGAATGGGTGTCACTGAGCATGTCACTTAGTTCTTTGAATTCCTGAGTTGTACATGTTACCAGACTCAGGTTTCATTCTCCAAAGCCAGTGCTCGAGAGACAAGTGTTGGTTGGAAAGGAAAGGCTGCTTTATTAGGAGGATGGCAACTTGGGGATAAAGCAGATTTGTGTTCTAAAACCAATTCAAAGATTCTGTTCAACCATGAATGTTATATATATATATACACACACATGTATATAATTTTATTTAATTACTTATTTATTTTTGACTGAGTCTTCGTGGCTTTGCTCAGGATTTTCTCTAGTTGCAGCAAGCAGTTCAGTTTAGTTCAGTCACTCAGTCGTGTCCGACTCTTTGCAACCCCATGAACCACAGCACGCCTGGCCTCCCTGTCCATCACCAACTCCCAGAGTTCACCCAAACCCATGTCCATTGTGTCGGTGATGCCATCCAACCATCTCATCTTCTGTCATCCCCTTCTCCTCCTGCCCTCAATCTTTCCCCTCATCAGGGTCTTTTCAAATGAGTCAGCTCTTTGCATCAGGTGGCCAAAGTATTAGAGTTTCAGCTTCAATATCAGTTCTTCCAACAAACTCCCAGGACTGATCTTCTTTAGGATGGACTGGTTGGATCTCCTCTCAGTCCAAGGGACTCTCAAGAGTCTTCTCCACAGGTGTTACTCTAAGTTACAAAGCAAGGACTTCTCACAGCGACACAGGCTCTAGAGTAAGTGGGCTTCAGCAGCTGTGGGACGTGAGCTCAGTAGTTGTGGTTCCCAGACTCTAGAGCACAGGCTCAGTAATTTGGTGCACAGGTTCAGTTGCCACTCAGCGTGTGGGATCTTCCTGTGCCAGGGATGGAACCCATCTAATTCTTTACCACTGAGCTACCAAGGAAGCCCAACTAGGAAAGTTTTTAAAGGGAGAATCATCTAGGGGGCTTCTCTGATGGCTTAAATGGTAAAGAATCTGCCTGGAATGCAGGAGACCTGGGTTTGATCCCTGGGTCAGGAAGATTCCTTGGAGGAGGTAATGGCAAGCCACTCTGGTATTCTCACCTGGAGAATCCCATGAACAGAGGAGCCTGGTGAGCGACAATTCATGGGGTCACGAAGAGTCGACAGGACTGAGTGATTAACACTTTCACTTTCATCTTGGGGGAGGGTGTCAGAGTCTTTGTTATCTTTCACTGTGTGCAGACTTTCTTCTTCTAATTAGCTGGTGGTGAGGTAACAGGGCAGTGTTCTAGGAATCTTGTACTCAGCCTGAAGTTATGGTCCTCAACCTGGGTGAGGGCCTTAGTTACTGCAGAAGAGCTCAGGATGTTGTTATATATCTTTAAAGATATAACAAAGATATACAGAAGAAGAACCAGAGTTTTGTGCCAAGGATATGCTATTACTTTTCCCTTGTTTCTGTAGTCACTCCCTTTCCTGATTAGCAACTGTTTGCATCTGCCCTTTCTACGAACAAAGCTAGTGGAAGTGATGGAATTCCAGTTGAGCTATTTCAAATCCTGACAGATGATGCTATAAAAGTGCTGCACTCAATATGCCAGCAAATTTGGAAAACTCAGCAGTGGTCACAGGACTGGAAAAGTCAGTTTTCATTCCAATTCCAAAGAAAGGCAATGCCAAAGAATGCTCACACTACCGCACAATTGCACTCATCTCACATGCTAGTAAAGTAATGCTCAAAATTCTCCAAGCCAGGCTTCAGCAATACATGAACCGTGAACTCCCTGATGTTCAAGCTGGTTTTAGAAAAGGCAGAGGAACCAGAGATCAAATTGCCAACATCTGCTGGATCGTGGAAAAAGCAAGAGAGTCTAGAAAAACATCTATTTTTGCTTTATTGACTATGCCAAAGCCTTTGACTGTGTGGATCACAATTAACTGTGGAAAATTCTGAAAGAGACGGGAATACCAGACCAGCTGACCTGCCTCTTGAGAAACCTATATGCAGGGCAGGAAGGAACAGTTAGAACTGGACATGGAACAACAGACTGGTTCCAAATAGGAAAAAGAGTATGTTAAGGCTATATATTGTCACCCTACTTACTTAACTTATATGCAGAGTACATCATGAGAAACACTGGGCTGGAAGAAGCGCAAGCTGGAATCAAGATTGCCGGGAGAAATATCAATAACTTCAGATATGCAGATGACCCCATGGCAGAAAGTGAAGAGGAACTAAAAAGCCTCTTGATGAAAGTGAAAGAGGAGAGTGAAAAAGTTGGCTTAAAGCTCAACATTCAGAAAACGAAGATCATGGCATCTGGTCCCATCACTTCATGGCAAATAGATGGGGAAATAGTGGAAACTGTTTTTTTGGGCTCCAAAATCACTGCAGATGGTGACTGCAGCCATGTAGTTAAAAGACACTTACTCCTTGGAAGGAAAGTTATGACCAACCTAGATAGCATATTCAAAAGCAGAGATATTACTTTGCCAACAAAGGTCCGTCTAGTTAAGGCTACAGTTTTTCCAGTAGTCATGTATGGATGTGAGAGTTGGACTATGAAGAAAGCTGAGCAGAGAAGAATTAATGCTTTTGAACTGTGGTGTCTGAGAAGACTCTTGAGAGTCCTTTGGACTGCAAGGAGATCCAACCAGTCCGTTCTAAAGGAGATCAGCCCTGGGATTTCTTTGGAAGGAATAATGCTAAAGCTGAAACTCCAGTACTTTGGCCACTTCATGCAAAGAGTTGACTCACTGGAAAAGACTCTGATGCTGAGAGGGATTGGGGGCAGGAGGAGAAGGGGATGAAGAGGATGAGATGCTGGATGGCATCACGGACTCAACTGTTGGTGATGGACAGGGAGGCCCAGCATGCTGCAATTCATGGGGCGCAAAGAGTCGGACATGACTGAGCGACTGAACTGAACCGAACTGAATCTGCCCTTTGGAACTCAGGGAAGGTCAAGGAGTCTGAATGAAGCCTATTTCCTACAAACAAGAAATGGGGGACGTGGAAAATATTTGTACCCAGGAGAACCCCACAGGGTCCTGCTTCATTTCATATCAAGAATCACATAGTTACATTTCATCAAAAATGTTAATGACCTATTGACTATCAACTTGATTAGCTTTTCCTTCAGTTTTGCTGAAAACAAATATTAGATATCACCTAATTTGAAAAGGAAGTGATATCCAATGGTAGAGTCGCCTTCACCGATATTTTAAACTGCCCCTTTGCTTGGATATTTTTACACCCCATTGTAATGCACCAAAGTAAACTGAGATGGGTGAGATGCACATCTTTCTTTTCTTGAAGCGGAAATATTACCCAGAAACTGGGTTGGCCTCTTGGTGAGTGTCAAGCCAATAGAAACAACCAAGCCAAATATCCAGAAAATTAAGGAACTTTTCCCTCAAAGATTTATCTGTTTATATTTTTAAATTTATTTTTGGCTGCCCTGCGTCTTTGTTGCTGCACTCGGGCTTTCTCTAGTTTCGGGGAACAGGGGCTACCCTCTAATTCTGGTGTGAGGGCTTCTCATTGCTGTGACTTCTCTTTTTGCGGAGCGTGGGCTTTAGAGTGCAAGCTCAGGAGTTGTGGTGCACAGGCCTTAGTTGCTCCACAGCATGTGGAATCTCCCCAGACCAGGAATCAAACCCATGTCCCCTGCAATGGCAGGCAGATTCTTAACCACTGAACTACCAGGGAAGGCTCAAGGAAGAATTTATTATTATTTGCAGCAAGTAAGGTAAACACCAGGGAACTTTCCCAAAGGAGTGTCTCCCCACACAGCAGAAGTGGGGAAGTGTTAAGATAAAGGTACATGCATATTAAGGGACTTGAGCAGAGGAAAGGTCAGCATAGAATTGTGGCAAAGGTCCACAAAGTCCAAGTCTTTAGTTGATTGAAGTAAGAGGGTCAATGTCATCATGCCCTCCTCCATCTAGGTGGGGGCCTTAGTTCCTGCAGAACTCAAAGATATATTATTATGTATAGCCCTTCCTTAAGGAGAAACTAGGACTCTGCTTTTTCTGTTTTGGGCCATGCCACATGTGGGATCTTAATTCCCTCACCAGGGATTGAACACACAACCCCTGCATTGAAAGCATAGAGTCTTAACCACTAGACTGCCAGGCAGTTTCCAGGACTGTGCTTTATCATTGCATTGTTTGACTGCCTTTTCTCTATTCCTGCATGCCTTTGTTCCCTTAAGATCTTTGATTACTGAGACCTGTTCAAGAGTAAGCATTAAGATATAGGCTTAGATCACCAAATGTCTTAGGTCAAAATTGATTCTCTTATGTCAAGAATGTCATTCCTATCTGCTTACACTGGCAAACTTCTATTCCATAAACTTAATCTTACCAACCTCTTGTCACTGCCCATCTTCCAAGCTATTACAGCTATGCTAAGTGCTTCTCCTCTGTGTTCTGTGTTGCCCTACTTGTACCTTTCTCTGTTATTCCTTTACAATTTTAAGCCTACTGATTTTTCTTCTGCTTATTTGTGAGCTCTTTGAAGCCAGGGTCAATGTCTTTCCTCTTTGTCCCCAGAGCCTAGCTTGGGGTCTAGCCCACAGGAAGCTTTCAACAAGTATACTGTTGAAGGGCCAAGGGAGGAAGAAAGAAATAACACAATTGTGTTAAGGAGAAATGCAGAAACTAGGAAAAGATGAGTCCAGATACAATGGGAAGAACAGAGCAGATGACCTAAAGCCCCTTCCAGCCTTGAGCTCTGATGTGTCTGAGATGAGAAAACTCAAAAATAATAGTGAAAGAGGACTTTGATTGTGATTCATCTCATTCATCTCACTCCCTCTCTCCTCTGGTCTGCAAAGAGAAGAAAGACATATTCAGACCCTGAACGAGGAATAAGCCAATGGTTTTGCAGGTGCCATCATTTAACTATTTGCCTATTAAAGCCCAGAAATGCCAGTCTTTCCCTGCTTCCTCTTTCATATGATCTGCCTTTTCATGAAGGAGAAAAAAGGAACAAAAGACTTACTGGAGGAATATGCGGTTGTTTAATTTGGGCTTCTCTTGTATCCTCTAATAGCCCTGCAAACGGGTAATTCTTATTCCTTGCTGAATTACAAAGGACATATTATCCCTGCCCATTCTACTGCAGGAGAATAATGGTGTGGGGAAGGAAGAGAAAGGGACATTATTTTTCCAGGCTTCTTTCCCAACAAAGAGGAAAAAGCTGTCGCCAAAGGGCTATGTGTTTTGCTAGGCACTGAATCCTTCTGTCTGGTAATATCTAAAATCCTCAGGTGAACCCTGAAATTCAAAATCTCTTCTACTTAAAGTATGTATAAGTAAGAAGATAGATACACGA
The DNA here is from genome assembly GCA_006408695.1 of Aepyceros melampus. Lineage (NCBI taxonomy): Eukaryota > Metazoa > Chordata > Mammalia > Artiodactyla > Bovidae > Aepyceros > Aepyceros melampus. Next base: position 12,579 of record SJXQ01004848.1, on the reverse strand, counting down.
ATATTTAATACAAAATGTTATTTGAAGTGGCACAAGACAAAAACACTAGAAACCACTTGGGCATTTATTATAGGAGAATATATAAATAAAATATGGTTTATCCAAACTATGGATATTATGTATAAAAATAACCTTAAGTCTATATGTATTTCCTGGAGGGGTTTGAATCAAATAGAGGTGAGAAAAAACAAGTGATTTTTATGAGTTTATGAGTCCCATTTTGAAAGAGTATGACAAAAATCTCTAAAGAGGTGGATATATATTTATATATAGACATACATACATACACAGGCTTCCCTGGTGGCTCAGACAGGACAGAATCTGCCTGCAATGCAGGAGACCCAAGTTTGATCCCTGGGCTGGGACTAACTACCCACCCCAGTATTCGTGCCTGGAGAATTCCATGGGCTACAGTCCATGGGGTCAAAAAGACTCAGACACAACTGAGCGACTAACACTTTTTCAACTACTTATATACATATAAGTGTGTGTGTATCATATGCATAGATAAGAATGTGAAGAGATACGTGCCAAAATGTTCATATTTGTTATGATGGGAGGTGGAGGAAAGGCAGATTAAGCAGAAGGGGATGTTGTTGACTCTTTTACACAGTGGTCTGTTTGATTTGTTACCTCAAGTTGGCATTACTTTTGTACTTCAAAGTGAAAACCCCAAATTTCCCAGCGCACACACACATACACACACTTTAAAGTACTCAACTGGTGTTTTAAATCTAAAACACAGTTTAACAAGCAGGGTCCCTTTGACTTCTCCTAAAAGTCTCTCTGGTTAGCTTGTTAAAGCAGTACACCTGGAGAAGAAAGAAAAAAGAGACTAAAACCCTCTGGCTAGGCTGCATAAATCTTTTTTTTTTTTTAATTGACCAGCCTGCTGAGCTGAGGACTGTGGAAGCCCAAGCTCTGGAATCATCCATCAGAACTCTGTGTTCTAGGGAAGGAGAAAAGTAGAAAAAGGCAGACTGATTGCCTCTTGGCTCTTAGCCAAAGGAGCTGCTAGCGGTGGGAGTGGAATTTTTTCATGGCAAAGGAAGAGGAAAAATCAGATCACATTTCCTACAGGGAGAGCCCTATTTATTCAGGAAGATCTTGGGGCCCTTGCTGTTCATAACAGGAGTGTGTTCATTGGGTCATACTTTGATTTTCACAATTAGAAATCTTTTCTTTTTTTTCTTTCCTTTTTCTTTCTTTATCTCTCTTTCTCTTCTCTTTTTGCTTCCAACTTTGAAGGTGCTTCTCTCTAAAACACAAATGTCATAGAGAACTGCCACGTGTGACCATTGATAGATAAAGTGCAAAAGAACTATTGGTTCAGCAAGGAAACGTACACCCTCCCAAAGAACCAGACATTTTTCTCTGTTACCTCACTAAAGGAACTGGGTCAGCAGCTTTGGGGGGACTTGAGAGCCCACAAGAGGAAGTTCTGGCCCCTTACCTCTTCTGCTCTCTCCCAGCCATGGTGCATGGATGGCATCATGGACCTTCAGAAATCATTTTTGTAAAATTTCACTTGGAATAAACATGGAACCACAGAATCAGTACACTTGGAAGGCGCTTAATGGCCATCTACTCCCACCACTACCAATACACTTACCACTAATACCACTTTACACTGTTTTCTAGGGTTTATTATCAGCTATGTGCTCTGTCACTGGATATAATCCCCACAATATCCCTAGAAAGAAGGGGCTTCATTGTTCCAGCTGACAGAAGTAGAAATAGGCTAAGGAACTTTCCAAATCACACTGCCAATAAATGACTATGACCAGGCTATCCACCTGCAGATTCCATGCTCTTCGCCCCAGACACACTGCTTCCTGGGGACTTCCTTGGTGGTCTAATGGCTAAGACTCTCTGCTCCCAATTCAGGGGGCCTGGATTCAATCCCTGGTCAAGGACCTAGATCCCACATGACACAATTTAAAGATCCCATATGCCACAACTAAGATCGAAGCTCCTATATATCCCAATAAGACCTGGTGTAGCCAAAAATAAATAAATAAATATTCTTTAAAAAGATGTCACCGAAACACAATTACAGTCTCTACTTGGACATCTCCAGTAAGGGGAGGCTTGCTAGTTTTAGAAATGGTCCATTGCTAATTATGAGGATTTTTTTTTTAATTCTGCCTATCTTCGTTTATGCTGGCCATACTCAGAATATATCTAATCTGTAGGTCTTCTCTGTTATCTCTTCCTAGTGCTTTTAACTATTCAGCAGGAATGTTTCTTACTAGTCTGGTCTTACTTCTCTATATATTCTCCTGCTTGTCAGTTTCCTAATTTAATTGTCACGGCCAGAGCTGAAAAACAAACAAAACTACCCAACTGAGAACTCCGGATGGCAGAGAATGTGTCTGTCTTGTTCACCAAATAGAGCAGTGGCTCAGAGGTTAAAGCGTCTGCCTCCAATGCGGGAGACCCGGGTTTGACCCCTGGGTTGGGAAGATCCCCTGGAGAAGGAAATGGCAATCCACTCCAGTATTCTTGCCTGGAGAATCCCATGGACGGAGGAGCCTAGTAGGTTACAGTCCACGGGGTCGCAAAGAGTCGGACACGACTGAGCGACTTCACCTCACCTCGTGCTGTATGGGCTTCCCTGGTGGCTCAGACGGTAAAGAATCCACCTGTAATGCGAGTGACTGTGTTCGATCCCTGGGTTGGGAAGATCCCACGGAGGAGCACATGGCAACCCACTCCAGTATTCTTGCCTGGAAAATCCCATGGACTGGACAGAGGAGCCTGGCAGGCTACTGTCCACCAGGTTGCAAGGAGTCGGACACGACTGAGCAACTAAGCACTCTCATGTTGTATGCTATCAAAGTTGGCTAATGCGGTCAAGCTCACTGCTAGCTTTCCTAGCAGTCCCCCACCCCAAAACTGACAGCTCACCCAGAGTTCACTGTCCCTCACATCACTGAGGCTTTCTGAAAGAAACACCGGTACAGACTTCCCTGGCAGTCCAGTGGTTAAGCCTCTGGGTTTCCGCAGCAGAGGGCGCGGGTTCAGGGAAGATTCCATATGCCGCAGGGTGCAGCCAAAAACAGAGGTTAAAAAATACAGGCATGTAGCCAGGCAGGTCTCCCCCAAGCAGTGTTTGTGAAATAGGCTTTAATTTTCTGCCTCTTGAGACAATATGCTGAAAGAACATCGTTTTTGGCCACATATATATCTGGGCTTTACCATTTCTGTGCTCAGTCACCAAATTGTGTTCGACTGTTTGCAACCCCATGGACTGTAGCCCACCAAGTCTCCACTGTCCATAACATTTTCCAGTCAATAATTCTGGAGTGGGTTGCCATGCCCTCCTCTGGAGGATCTTCCCAACCCAGGGATCAAACCCATGTCTTATATCTCCTATGACTCCTGCTTTGGCAGGTGAATTCTTTACCACTGGGACAATATGCTACCTGGGACAATATAACAAAAAGAACATAATTTTTGGCCACATACATATCTGGGCATCACTATTTACTGAATGTATAATCTTGGATCCATCACTTTGGAACCTTTTTGGTTTTTTTCCTGTTTTTTTGCTCCCCTGTGAGGTGTGCAGGATCTTAATTTCCTGACCAGGGATCAAACCCACACTCCCTGCAGTGGAAACGCTGCATCTTAACCAATGTACTTCCAAGGAAGTCCCTGGAACCTCCATTTTCAACATCGCAAAAAGAGGATGATAACACCTCATCCATAGAAATTTTCTGAGGATTAAATGAAATAATGGATGCAAAGTACCTAAGACATAAAGCCTGATAGATTGTTAATCTACTTAAAATAAATTTAAATTTAATTTTTAATTTAATTTTACCTTCTATCTTAATTCTTACATTTACATATGTAACTTCATCATTCAAGGACACGGCAAAGTCTGGAAAGCTGAGACCAAGATGAATATGAGACACTCCTGGTGCTTCTGTGAAGGAAACAAGATCCAAGAACCAAAATATCTGGAAAATAGATCAAGAGTGCTCTGCAGAAGACCAGGGAGCTACCTCCCTGACATAGTGCCAGGCCTAGAAGAACACACAACACACAATCTGCAGTTATGAAACATTGATGGGACGGAGAGCCATCGGGTAAGGCAGGGGACATCCTAACGCTTCCAGGTTCCCGCAGAAAGATAAGTCCAAGGCAAGAGAGCAGGAAATAATTAGATGGGTTTTCTGGGATTTTAATCCTTTCACTTATTCAATAAATATTACAGAGCATCTCACACTAGCTGGTTGCTACGCTCAGAGCTGCCCATTCAGAAAGGAGAAAGACTGAATGATGACCAGCAACTGATGGTTGCTGGTAGGAAAAGACAAGAAAATGAATATCCACAGTACAATGGGGTAGGCGCACAAATGGTATTTGAAAGTCTGGTGGAGCCACAAAGCACTGTAAAGGCTGTCAAAGAAATGACACAACTGTTCCTAAAATCTTATATGTGAACAGTGGACAAGATGCTGTACTTAAAAAGCAGTAAGCTGATGCCCAGAAGAGAGGAGTTATAATCCTTTCCTGTTACTCTTTAGGAGAAGGCAATGGCACCCCACTCCAGCACTCCTGCCTGGAAAATCCCATGGGCGGAGGAGCCTGGAGGGCTGCAGTCCATGGGGTCGCTGAGGGTCGGACACGACTGAGCGACTTCACTTTCACTTTTCACTTTCATGCACTGGAGAAGGAAATGGCAACTCACTCCGTGTTCTTGCCTGGAGAATCCCAGGGACAGGGGAGCCTGGTGGGCTGCCGTCTATGGGGTCGCACAGAGTCAGACACGACTGAAGTGACAGCCGTAGCAGTTACTCTTTGGCTTTGCACAAATATTTTCACTTCTTTGGGCTTAGTTGAATGATTTATGTGTTTCTTAAGGTTCAAGTAGTGACCTAAGAGCTCTGTATGTCTAAGTTTCCTTGTCTGTAAAATAGTATATAATAGCTGTCTCACAGCTATTTAATATAGATGTGGTTTAATAGCTGTGGTTTAATATTTGTAAGAGTTCTCAGAACAGTGCCTGATTCATAATGAGCACTGTAGGGACTTTTCTGATGGTCCACAGACTGAGACTCTGTGCTCCCAATGCGAGACCTGAGTTCGATCCCTGGTCAGGGAACTAGATTCTACATGCAGAAACTAAGAGTTCAAATGCCAAAACTAAAGATCCCACGTGCCACAACTAAGACCAGGCATAGACAATAAGCTGTTAACTTTCTAAATAATAATAATAAGCATTATACACCTGTTAAATAAAATGAAATAAGGTTAAGGTTAAGGTTAAGTGAAGTCACTCAGTCGTGTCCAACTCTTTGCGACCTCATGGACTGTAGCCTACCAGGATCCTCTGTTCACAGGATTTTCCAGACAAGAGTACTGGAGTGGGTTGCCATTTCCTTCCCCAGGGGATCTTCCTGACCAAGGGATCGAACCCAGGTCTCCCGAACTGTAGGCAGACGCTTTACAGTCTGAGCCACCAATTGTTTGTCACCAGGTTCCTATTTTCAGCCTCTGAGCGAAAGGAATTAAAGGATCCTGGGGCTTCCCTGGTGGCTCAGAGGTTAAAGTGTCTGCCTGCAATGCGGGAGACCTGGGTTCGATCCCTGGGTGGGGAAGATCCCCTGGGGAAGGAAATGACAACCCACTCCAGTATTCTTGCCTGGAGAATCCCACAGACGGAGGAGCCTGGTGGGCTACAGTCCACAGGGTTGCAAAGAGTCGGACACGACTAGTGACTTCACTCACTTCACTTCACTTTCAAGAACCCTATAAGCCCCAGCAGTGAATCTCATACCATCAGGCTACACTGCCTAATACCTTTCTGACTGCAGTCATCTGCCAACACTGAGTCCCTGCCTTAACCCCTGATTGTCTGTGGCCCTCCCCAACACTGCTCCCATCATTATTCTTGGGATTCATACATGTATGTGATCCCTCCAGCATCCTGGGCTCTGCACCCATGACTCATGTTCTCTATCCTACATGGGAGGGCTCACGCGCATGGGTCACACTCTAAACACTGTCATTTTGATGTCTGACGAAATGCAGTTTATTTTTATCTTCACTTCGGAAATTCCTACTTGTTCCTAATGTTGACAGAACTATGTAAAAAATAATTGATTTCTGAATATGTCTTCCATTTTTCTGATAAAGGTTCTAAATGGGTCATTACAGAGTGGGTTGGGATAACAGAGTTCATTACAAATAAAGTGAATCAATTTCATCTCTAAATAAACATATTTTAAATGTTTCTTAGTTAAGAGTTTCCAGAAGAGACTAAGTGGGTAATCTCTCTGTGTGTGCGCGCGTGCGTGTGTGTGTGTGTGCACGCACACTCTGCGGTGTGTGACCATTTGCAACCCCATGGACTGTAGCCTGTCAGGCTCCTCTGTCCATAGAATTTTCAGGCAAGAATACTGGAGTGGGTTGCCATTTCCTACTCCAACAGGTAGTGTCTATTTAACATTAAATGAATGAATGGGTACAGAGAGCCTTGCACTGTGCAGCTTGAAAAGAATCTATACACATCTTAAGAAGGTTGTGATTTTATTATTGTTGAGACAGTCCAAGCATAGGATGGAAAAGAATTTCCAGACATAGAGCATTTCAGAAGGGAGTGAGCTTATTAAGAACAAAAAGCAGAGACAATATGGGCACTGTGAGCACAGGGGGCTGACCTCCTGACAGACCAGGGGAGAGCCAGAGCTTTTCGTGGGTTACTGGCCAATTTTATAGCCTCAAGACAAAGAGAATCTTGCTGGCAGGTTGGTGTTAGGTGATTGGTGAGGGCACTGTAGGGTGAGTACAGGAGTGGGCATCTTTGCCTAATTTGGAGTCAGGAAGCTTGTTAGTGATGAGCAGAGGGCTTTTGGCAACAGTTACAAAGGGACTCAGTCTGCTTCGGAGGTGACCTTGGTTCTGGACTCTGCTTTTGTGGCCTTGATAAAAGGTCTCGCACTTGCTGGCCTTGGGGCAGGACTCAACAATTTTGACAAAAGAAAGGAACACTGTTGGAAGTTAAGTTGGGGGAACTTCCCTGGCAATTTAGCGGTTAAGACTCCAGAATTCCACTGAAGGGGGCACAGATTCTATCCCTAGTCAGAGAACTTAGATCCACATGCTGTGCAGTATAGCCAAAAAAAAAAAAAAGTTAAGTAAGGCTTTCTTTCCTTTATTTCCCTTTCAGATTCTCCTATCCTTGTGCTAACCAAGTTAATAAAATACTCCTCATTCCCTCTCCCATGTCCTCACCAGGCCTCCCCACTCTCCGCTGTGGCTTCTTCTCTCATAGGTTTTGCTGTGGAATCCTCTAGCCATCCAGACAGTTGTGGCTCCTCCAACTTCAGCTCTTGCTTTGCCGGAGTCAGGGAATCTGGAATTGCATTACTCCCTGAATCCACTAAGAGCGCTGGGCTCCTGCCCTCACCATCCCCAGATCCCAGATTTCCAGTCTTCTGATTTACTAATGTAGCCTCTGCCACTGCATGAGGACTGCAGATTTCTTATTTATATGTGAATTCCTCTCTGCGCTGAGAGTGCGTTTGTTAACTTCCATCTACTTGTTTGGGTCTTCACTTCCTACTCAGCCCTTGCTGGAATCCCAACTCTGTCACTAGTTGTGAAATCTGAAAAAGTAACCTAAGCTTTCTGAATCTCCTTTTTTTTTCTTTTGTTTAATTCAATATTTTTTCAAATATTATTTTCAATGCTTAAGATTCATCAATGAAACTAAGCCATGCCGTGTGGGGCCACCTAAGATGGGAGGGTCATGTTGAGAGGTCTGACAGAATGTGGTCCACTAGAGAAGGTAATGGCAAACCACTTCTGTATTCTTGCCTTGAGAACCCCATGAACAGTATGAAAAGGCAATATCACAGGATACTGAAAGAGGAACTTCCCAGGTCGGTGGGTGCCCAATATCCTACTGGAAATCAGTGGAGAAATAACTCCAGAAAGAATGACGGGATGGAGCCAAAGCAAAAACAATACCCAATTGTGGATGCAACTGGTGATAGAAGTAAGGGCTGATGCTGTAAAGAGCAATATTGCATAGGTACACCTGGAATGTCAGGTCCATGAATCAAGGCAAATTGGAAGTGGTCAAACGGGAGATGGCAAGACTGAACGTCGACATTCTAGGAATCAGCGAACTACAATGGACTGGAATGGGTGAATTTAACTCAGATGACCATTATATCTACCATAAATAGAATAAACTGAGATAATAAAAAGATAGTTTTTCTGTGTGACTTACAATGGGAATTGAATCTGCAACCTATGCTTCCTTAAGAGAAAGATGCTATAGTGAATTGGAGAAGGAAATGGCAGCCCACTCCAGTATTCTTGCCTGGGGAATCCTGTGGACGGAGGGGCCTGGTAGGCTGCTGTCCGTGGGGTCGCATAGAGTCAGACACGACTGAAGTGACTTAGAATGCATGCATGCATGCATTGGAGAAGGAAATGGCAACCCCCTCCAGTATTCTTGCCTGGAGGATCCCAGGGACAGAGCAGCCTGCTGGGCTGCTGTCTCTGGGGTCACACAGAGTCAGACACGACTGAAGTGACTTAGCAGCAGCAGCTATAGTGAATAACCAACTTCAACACAAAGAACAATAAAGAAGAGAGAGCAAAGGGAGAAGAAGAAGAGGAGTCAGGGAGAGAGGAACGAAGAAAGGAAGAGGGAGGGATGGAGGGCAAGAGGTAGGAAGAAAGAAAGAGAAAGGAAGGAAGGAAAAGAGTCACCATTTTCTGCATCTTCTCAAGAAGGACATGAGGACAAAATGAGTATGATTGATAATGCAGGTATGGCTATAGATCAGGATACAGATAAAGATAGAGACATTTATGAAACGTTAGTTCCCTTCTCTGCCTGCCTTTCCCTCATCTCAGCTTTGGGTGTCATGGTCATTGCTTCCAGCCTCCTTGCGTCTCCATGAAAGCATGACTTTCCCATACTGTAAGCAGGTAGGTTAGGGAATCCCAGAAGAAAGAGAAACAGACAAGAGAACCCATCTTGGGACTTCCCTGGTGAAGCAGCAGATAGAAATCTGCCTGCCGGCACATGGGTTTAATCCCTGGTCCAGGAAGATTTCACATGCCCCAGAGCAACTAAACCATGTGTCACAACTTCTGATCCTGTGCTCTAGAGCCCACAAGCCACAATTACTGAGCCTGTGTGCTGCAACTACTCAAGCCTGCACGCCTAGAGGCCATGCCCTGAAACAAGAGATGCCACCACAATGAGAAGCTGCACACCACAGTGAAGATTAGCCGCTGCTCATCACAACTAAAGAAAGCCAGTGTGCAGCAACAAAGACCCAGGGCAGCCAAATATTAATTAATTAATTAAAAGATGCTTGCTCGTTGGAAGAAAGCTATTACAAACCTAGACAGTATATTAAAAAGCAGAGACATCACTTTGCTGACAAAGATCCGTCTAGTCAAATCTATGGTTTTTCCAGTAGTCTTGTATGGATATGAGAGTTGGGCCATAAAGAAAGCTGAGCACCAAAGAATTGATGCTTTTGAACTGTGGTGTTGGAGAAGACTCTTGAGGGTCCCTTGGACTGCAAGGAGATCCAACCAGTTCATCCTAAAGGAGATCAGTCTTGAATATCCATTGGAAGGACTGATGCTGAAGCTGAAACTCCAATACTTTGGCCACCTGATGAGAAGAACTAACTCTTGGAAAAGACCCTGATGATGGGAAAGATTGAAGGCAGGATGAAAGAGATGAAGGGGATGGAAGAGAATGAGATGGTGGGATGGCATTACCAACTCTATGGACATGGGTTTGAGCAGGCTCCAGGAGTTGGTGAGGACAAGGAAGCTTGGTGTGCTGTAGTCCATGGGGTCTCAAAGAGTGAGACACCACTGAACAACTGAACTGAACTGAATTAATTAATTAATTAATTTAAAAAAAATTTTTAAAAGACAGAGAACTCATTTTGGCCTAAGACAGTTTGGATCTGAGCCTGGCCATAATGCTCACCCTTGAACAGGTCTCAGTAAGTAGTGATTATATGAGAAGCAAGGGAATGCTGCAACACGGGAGGACCAGTCAAGAAACAACAGTGTGGCCTTGGGACAGGGTTCTGGATCCTTAAAGGATATACAAAGGAATATATTTGGAACAGGAACTAAGGCCTCTACCCAGGTGGAGGATGGAATGATGTTGACCCTCCAGACTTCAATCAACTAGAGCATGGATTCTGTTGACTTTTGCCCCAATTCTATTCTGAATTCTCCTCTGTGCAAATCCCTTCATGAATATGCTTAAACCTTCTCCATTTTGCTGTTGGGGCAACAGTACCTTGGGGAAGATCCCTGGTGTTCTCTTACTCCCTGTAAGTCATAATAAATCCTTCCTGCTCCTAATCTTTGGCTTGGTTGTGAAACCTGTAACTCAGACTGGGACTTGAACTCACAGACTTTTAATTGAGATAACACCTGGTCTCAGGACTTAATAAATTTCAAGTTCTTGAGGTCTTATCGAAGAAAGAATTCCATGAAAGACAAGATGATAAGAGGTGGATTTATAGAGAGAAAAACACTCCACAGACAGAGTATGGAACATTTCAGAAGGTGAGAGTGGTCCCAGGGCATGGGGTTGTTAGTTCTTATAGGGATGGGTAATCTTTGATGCTGGGGAAGTCTGAAGGCAAAAGGAGAAGGGGGCAGCAAAGGATAAGATAGTTAGCATTACGGACTCAATGGATATCCATTTGAGCAAACTCTGGGAGACACTGAAGGATAGGGAAGCCTGGTGTGCTGAGGTCCACAGAGTCACAAGAGATGGACACAACTAAGTGACTGAACAATAACAACAGTTTCACAGGTTATGAGCGGTAGGAGTATTCCAGATATTTGGGGGAAGGGATAACAGTTGTCAGGAATTGGGCCTCTGCACACTCTTTGATCTTTATGGTCAGCCTTGGAACTGTCATGCCACTTGTGGGTGTGTTATTTAGTGTACTGATGCGTTCCCATGAGTGATGAGTGTATACTGAGGCTCAAGGTTTAGTGGGAGTTGACTTGTCTGCCATCTTGGACCTATTTGTCATTGTCCACTGTTGTAGACCACTTTATGTTGTGTCCTTGGGCTATGTCACTCTTTTAAAAGTTGTGCCCTCCCCCCTTCCCTCTTGGTTCAGTTGTGTCCATTGGGTCAACACCCACCAAGAGGTGAACCCAGTTTTTGCTAACAATACCCTCAAAAACAGTTCTGGGTGTCCACCAGTCCCATGCCATCCCTTTACCCCCACTTCCCTCCCCAGCCTGTGCACCAGGGTCCCTGTTTCCACCACAGCAGAGCCAGCATCATTCCCAACAGTCACACCTGCTTGGATCATCTTTTCTGCTTCCTGTCTTCTTTCCATCCGCAAACTCATACTCCCCAAGCATTCTTGGTACTCAGAGTCCAGTCTGAGGGCCAGCAGCAGTATCACCTGGAACTTGTCAGGAATGCAGAATCAAGTGCCCCCACACCAGACCTGCTGAATTAGTTACTGCATCTAATAAGGTCCGCAGGTGATTCATAAATGCACTACAGTTTGAAAAGCACCACACTAGATTATTCTTAGGGCTTAACTCAAAGTCATCACTTCTATGAAAATGTTATTGATCCTTCCATCCAACTTATCCACATACCTCTAAACAAGCACTGTTATTTACTCCCTCCTCCATGCTCCCATCTACCTACTGGTCATCCATCCATCCACACCTCCATCCATCTTGGAATTTGCAAACATTTACTAACAGCTTACCATAAGACCTCTCCTCACTCAGTTCAGTTCAGTTCAGTCGCGCAGTCGTGTCCGACTCTTTGCGACCCCATGAATCGCAGTACGCCAGGCCTTCCTGTCCATCACCAACTCCCGGAGTTCACTCAGACTCATGTCCATTGAGTCCATGATGCCATCCAGCCATCTCATCCTCGGTCGTCCCTTTCTCCTCCTGCCCCCAATCCCTCCCAGCATCAGGGTCTTTTCCAATGAGTCAACTCTTTGCATGAGGTGGCCAAAGTACTGGAGCTTCAGTTTTAGCATCATTCCTTCCAAAGAAATCCCAGGGTTGATCTCCCTCAGAATGGACTGGTTGGATCTCCTTGCAGTCCAAGAGACTCTCAAGAGTCTTCTCCAACACCACACTTCAAAAGCATCAATTCTTCAGTGCTCAGCCTTCTTCACAGTCCAACTCTCACATCCATACATGACCACAGGAAAAACCATAGCCTTGACTAGACGGACCTTAGTCGGCAAAGTAATGTCTCTGCTTTTGAATATACTATCTAGGTCTGAATCTCAAAATTCAAAGAAATTCAAAACCTATGTGACATATGTGTGAACAGAAGACAATCTATATACATCTATATATACTTTTCGGAGAAGGCAATGGCACCCCACTCCAGTACTCTTGCCTGGAAAATCCCATGGACAGAGGGGCCTGGTTGGCTGCAGTCCATGGGGTCGCTAGGAGTCGGACACGACTAAGCGACTTCACTTTCACTTTCCACTTGCATGCATTGGAGAAGGAAATGGCAACCCACTCTAGTGTTCTTTCCTGGAGAATCCCAGGGACGGG
>SJXQ01004847.1:20857-89332 GCA_006408695.1 Aepyceros melampus | reverse complement strand
GATGGCTACTCTTTTTCTTCTGAGGGATTCCTGCCCACAATAGTAGATACAATGGTCATCTAAGTTGAATTCATCCATTCCAGTCAATCTTAGTTCACTGATTCCTAGAATGTTGATGTTCAGTCTTGCCATCACCTGTTTGACCACTTCCAATTTGCCTTTATCCATGGACCTAACATTCCAGGTTCCTATGCAATATTACTCTTTACAGCATCAAACACTGGTTCTCTCACCAGTCCCATCCACAACTTGGTGTTGTTTTTGCTTTTGCTTCATCCCTTCATTCTTTCTGGAGTTATTTGTCCACTGATCACCAGTAGCATATTGGGCACCTACCTACCTGGGGAGTTCATCTTTTAGTGTCCTATCTTTTTGCCTTTTCATGCTGTTCATGGGGTTCTCGAGACAAGAATACTGAAGTGGTTTGCCATTCCCTTCTCCAGTGGACAACATTTCTGTCAGATCTCTCTTCCATGACCAGTCTGTTTTGGGTGGCCCCGCACGGCATGGCTTAATTTCGTTGAGTTAGACAAGGCTGTGGTCCATGTGATCAAATTGGCTAGTTGTCTGTGATTGTGGTTTCCGTCTCTCTGCCCTCTGATGCCCTATCTCAGTGCCTACTGTCTTACTTGGGTTTCTCTTACCTTGGACGTGGGGTAGCTCCTCTCGGCCACTGCCCCTGACCTTGGCCGTGGTGTAGTTCCTCTTTGTCGCACTCTTACACTGTCCATCTCAGCTGCCACAATTACACAGGGACAACACCAGATGGTCAACACTGAAACCAGATTATTGTATTCTTTGCAGCCAGAGTAGCTCTATACAGTCAGCATAAACAAGACCGGGAGCTGACTGTGGCTCAGATCATGAACTCCTTATTGCCAAATTCAGACTTAAATTGAAGAAAGTAGGGAAAACCACTAGACCATTCAGATATGACCAAAATCAAATCCCTTATGTCTGTACAGTGGAAGTGAGAAATAGATTTAAAGGACTAGATCAGACAGACAGTGCCTGATGAACTAGGATGGAGGTTCATGACATTGTACAGGAGACAGGAATGAAAACCATCTCCAAGAAAAAGAAATGCAAAAAAAGCAAAATGGCTGTCTGAGGAGGCCTTACAAATAGCTGTGAAAGAAGGGAAGCTAAAAGCAAAGGGGAAAAGGAAAGATACACCCATTTGAATGCAGAGTTCCAAATAATAACAAGGAGAGATAAGAAAGCCTTTCTTAGTGATCAGTGCAAAGAAATACAGAAAAACAATAGAATGGGAAAGACTAGAGATAACTTCAAGAAAAATTAGAGATACCAAGGGAACATTTCATGCAAAGATGGGCTCAATATAGGACAGAAATGATACCGACCTAACAGAAGGAAAAGATATTAAAAAGAGGTGGCAAGAATAAACAGAAGAACTGAAGATCAAAAAAAGATCTTCAAGACCAAGATAATCACAATGGTGTGATCACTCAATTAGAGCCAGATATCCTGGAACGTAAAGTCAAGTGGGCCTTAGGAAGCATCACTACCAACAAAGCTAGTGGAGGCGATGGAATTAGAGTTGAGCTATTTCAAATCCTGTAAGATGATGCTGTGAAAGTGCTGCACTCAATATGCCAGCAAATTTGGAAAACTCAGCAGTGGCCACAGGACTGGAAAAGGTCAATTTTCATTCCAATCCTAAAGAAAGTGCCAAAGAATGTTTCAGCTGCCATACATTTGCACTCATCTAACACGCTAGCAAAGTAATGCTCAAAAATTTCCAAAGCAGGCTTCAGCAATACATGAACCATGAACTTCCAGATGTTCAAGCTGGTTTTAGAAAAGGCAGAGGCACCAGAGATCAAAAGGCCAACATCTGCTGGATCATCGACAAAGCAAGAGAGTTCCAGAAAAACACCTATTTCTGCTTTATTGACTATGCCAAAGCTGTGTGGATCACAATAAACTGTGGAAATTTCTGAAAGAGGTGGGAATACCAGACCACCTGACCTGCCTCTTGAGAAACCTGCATGCAGGTCAGGAAGCAAAAGTTGGACCTGGAATGGAACAACAGACTGATTCCAAATAGGAAAAGGAGTACGTCAAGGCTGTATATTGTCACCCTGCTTATTTAACTTCTATGCAGAGTACATCATGAAATGCTGGGCTGGAGGAAGCACAAGCTGGAATCAAGTTTGCTGGGAGAAATATTAATAACCTCAGATATGCAGATGACACCACCCTTATGGCAGAAAGTAAAGAGGAACTAAAGAGCCTCTTGATGAAACTGAAAGAGGAGAGTGAAAAAGTTGGCTTAAAGCTCAACATTCAGAAAACGAAGATCATGGCATCTGGTCCCATCACTTCATGGCAAATAGATGGGGGAACAGTGGAAACAGAATCAGGCTTTATTTTGGGGGGGCTCCAGAATCACTGCCAATGGTGATTGCAGCCATGAAATTAAAAGACGCTTACTCCTTGGAAGAAAAGTTATGACCAATCTAGATATTATATTAAAAAGCAGAGACATTACTTCATCAACAAAGTTCTGTCTAGTCAAGGCTATGGTTTTTCCAGTGGTCATGTGTGGATGTGAGAGTTGGACTATAAGGAAAGCTGAGTGCTGAAGAATTGATGCTTTTGAACTGTGTTATTGGAGAAGACTCTTGCGAGCCCCTTGGACTGCAAGGACATCCAACCAGTCCACCCTAAAGGAGATCAGTCCAGGGTTTTCATTGGTAGAACTGATGCTGAAGCTGAAACCCCAATACTTTGGCCACCTGATGCAAAAAGCTGAGCCATTCAAAAAGACCCTGATGCTGGGAAAGATTGAGGGCAAGAAGAGAAGGGGATGACAGAGGATGAGATGGTTGGATGGCATCACCGATTCAATGGACATTGGTTTGGGTGAACTCCGGGAATTGGTGATGGACAGGGAGGCCTGGCGTGTTGCAATTCATGGGGTCGTGAAGAGTTGGACATTACTGAACGACTGAACTGAACTGATATAGTCTGTTGCTGCTGCTGCTGCTAAGTCACTTCAGTCATGTTTGACTCTGTGTGACCCCATAGACGGCAGCCCACAGGCTCCTCTGTCCCTGAGATTCTCCAGGCAAGAATACTGGAGTGGGTTGCCATTTCCTTCTCCAATGCATGAAAATGAAAAGTGAAAGTGAAGTTGCTCAGTAGTGCCTGACTCTTAATGACCCCATGGACTGCAGCCTACGAAGCTTCTCCACGCATGGGATTTTCCAGGCAAGAGTACTGGAATGGGTTGCTATTGCCTTCTCCGCTGATATAATCTATTGGGTGGCAGAGAATCAGACACGACTAAGTGACTTTCACTTTCACTATACTAAGGTCAGGTCAGTTCAGTTCAGTTCAGTCACTCAGTAATGTCCGACTCTTTGCAACCCCATGAATCGCAGCACGCCAGGCCTCCCTGTCCATCACCAACTCCCAGAGTTCACTCAAACTCACATCCAGTGAGTGGGTGATCCCATCCAGCCATCTCATCCTCGGTCACCCCCTTCTCCTCCTGCCCCCAATCCCTCCCAGCATCAGAAAAAAATCTTGTGAATGATTATATCACACATGAAGATGTATCAAGTTGCTATCACATTAAACAAAAGGCTTGCCTGCACATTTCTAGAGTTGATTTTTCAAGCAATACTTTATTTTTTCATTGAACTTATTGCCGGTTATATTTGGGAGGTTAATTATCACAAGATATCCCATTATATTCTACTTTTCCTTCCTTTCTTCTCTGCACAAATAAAAGAGAGAGATGCTGCTGCTAAGTTGCTTCAGTCATGTCTGACCTTGTGAGAATCCACCAAAGGCAGCCCACCGGGCTCCTCTCTCTGGATTCTCTAGGCAAGAATATTGGAGTTGGTTGTCATTTCCTTCTCCTGAGAGAGCCATAAAACACAATAAAAAACATATAACTCACAAAGCAGAATTAATAGTCTGTGGAAATATTTTAAACAAAATATTCTCTAATATTATTGTAAATATTTAGCTGTCAGTGAAGACAATGAGTTCATATTTCAGCACCAATATGTAATAACTGGGCATGGAAATATATGTCTCAGTATCTATATCTGATAGAAAAACAAAACATCTTTAAAGAGTTTAAATTACATTGGAGAAGGAAATGGCAACCCACTCCAGTGTTCTTGCCTGGAGAATCCCAGGGATGGTGGAGCCTGATGGGCTGCCGTCTATCGGGTCGCACAGAGTTAGGCACGACTGAAACGACTTAGCAGCAGCAGCAATGAATATAAAGCAATTAATAAATTATTTGAAATACCCAAATTGCCAAGCTTTCTATAGTTATTATTATCCTAACAACAAAAATTATTTTGAAAATCAGATGAATCTTTTTAAGGAATACTAAATGTGACCAGTAATTGTCATCAATAGAAGTTTCTGTCATTGGAATTTTTTGTTTTTGTCTATTAGCAATAATTCAGCCACTATCAAATTTTTATCCATTTTAGGAAAGAGAAAAAAATGAAATTAGGTCATAGTAAATTCTTGGCTCCATTTCTTTATCCTTTTCTCTATGCATGTGCTTTGCCATGGAACTTTGCAGTTCCTTTAGTGGTTTGTAAGTTGCAAAACTGCTCTCTCTCGATTTGCGGGTCACCCATGTTAAGCTTGGTCTGACCAATAAAATGCTAGCACTTGATTCAAGCAGAGCCTTGAAATGTGCTTGTGAAGTTCACTGTGCCCACTTCATCTTCTCTCATTGCCCTTGGAAAAGCATGCACAACCTGAGTGGTCCCAGTTCATGGGAAATGGAAAAGATGCATAAAGCAGAGAATCACTTACCTAAACAGAGGTAGAAGAGTTACCTCAGCAGACCATTAGGTTTGTGAAAACTAAATGCCATTGTGCTATGCCATTGGGATTTTTATTTTTTCTTATGCAGTTTGATTAATATAAGAATTAATAATATTATTTATCATGACATACACACATATGCATATATACACATATATATATGAAAAATATACTTTAGGCGCATTGTTATTTTCTTTGTTCTACCTATGCAAATCTTTATAAGAGCAAATATGTTTGTTTTAAAAAAGCAGGTAAAATTTTAAAATTAGAGCAGTAATCTGTATTTATTCTTTTGTACATGACATGTCAATATTAAAATATAAAATGACATGAAATTTTCAAATCCTGAGCATGCCTTTCGTAAGTACACACACACAAGCACAACACATACACAACCATACAATAGTTATCTCGAAAGCCTGACTAAAGCGTTTATCAGAATTTATTAGAACACAGATAATCACTTCAGGAGATATGGAAGTTCTTGATTTTAATTAATTCTGTCTAAGAGTGTTTCAAAGATTTGTAGAATTATTGCCTTCAGTAAATTTGGATTCAGTGAGATTTCCTGAGGCAAGAAGTAGAAACCACAAGATCATTAATTCTTCTTTCTATATCTCATAACCTATGGATATATGTGTGCATATATGTGTATTTGAGAAAAATATATATATTATACTGATATATATGGCTTATACCATTTTCACATCTGAATGCATTCACTGTTAACTTTATCACCTTTTTCTTATATTTTCTTTTCCAATGTTTTCATTTTGCTTCTCACTCTGAAAAAATGAATTTACAAAAATTTCATAAGATTATAGACAACTGTAATTAAAGCGAAGTATCATCAACTAAAATTGACATTCTTTAGCATAAAATATTGATTCTGGAATATTATTCTGGAAATATTAGTGAAGTTTAGGATTATTTGAATTCCTGGATACTGTAGTTCTGAAACATACATGAATGATGATGCAAATGTTTAAAGCTGATATGTTGTACCACTTAGCTGCCTACACTTTACTGTAAAAGGTCTGATAGTTTTTATAGGACACTCCCTTGAAGTGGTGTAAAAATGGACTAATCTATTTCCTGATTTTAATTCAATTCTAATGTTTATGTTTAGGAAATTATGTGAAAAAATAAAGCAGTATGGTAGATAAAGTTTTGTCCTTCTCAAAGGATTCCACCTATTTTAAAGCCTGAAGGTGAAGGTGAAGTGGCTCAGTCGTGTCCAACTCTTTGCGACCCCGTGGACTGTAATGTACTAGGCTTCTCTGTCCATGGGATTCTCCAGGCAGAATACTGGAATGGATTGCCATTTCCTTCTCCAGGGGATCTTCCCGACCCAGGGATCGAACCCGGGTCTCCCACATTGGAGGCAGACGCTTTAACCTCTGAGCCACCAGGGAAGCCCATTTTAAAGCCTAAAATATGTGAATATGTCAGTTACATAGCATGATGGGATTAAAGTTGAAGATGAAATTGAGGTTGTAAACTAACTGGCCTTAAAATAGGGAGTTCTCTTAGATAATCTTGCTGAGTACAATGGGATCATTAGAAGCTTCAAAACATGGAAGAGGTAAGTGGGAGAATCCATACCAAAGTAATGCCAAGAGAGACACTTGACCAGTCATTGCTGTCTCTCAAGATGGAAGGGGAGCACAATTCATAAACACCAGGCAGTCTCTAGAAGCTGGAAAATCAAGAAAATAGATTATCTCCTAGAAACTCTAAAAATGCATGGTGGTCTAAGGACACCTCAGTTTTAGCCAAACAAGACACATTTTGGAAGTTTGACCTCCGGATTTGTAAGGAAACACTTTTGTGTTGCTTTAAGCAACACATTTTGTATTACTTTCTTATAGAAGCAATAGAAAATTAAAACAGCCACTGATAAAAAGGAGATTTCCCCAAGCATAATATACAATAGAGAGTTGTCTTTGTAGGACTGGAGGAGCAGGCTTGGAGAAATTTCTTCAGCACAGTCTCCCTGATGTCTCATCTTCAAAGCAGTACGGGGTCTGACAAAAAGGGAAAATCTTACCAGATCACTGGGATAATTCCCTTCTGTAGAAAGATGTGGCAGATTTTATTATAAGTATCAGTGACATTCTAGCATTTTAAGGTAGATTAAGATATCCCCCCGAGGAGAATAACAAGTAGGAGGCTTTACACACTGATCAAGTCCCAAGAGCTTGAATTGTTGATTTTTTTAAAAGCACATTCTCAGTTTAACAATTCTGCTGGCATTTACTGTAGATCAAAAGCAGACATATTATTTCAGTTTTTAAAAAGGGGAACTTAATAGTGATAAAACTGCATTTTTTTGTGTTTTTTTTTTTAAGTTGTTTTATGAGTCAGTGGATTTTGCTGACTGTGTGTATGCACACATGTTTGTACACATTTGTGTGGGGTCTGGGGGGTAGGCATTGGGGGAGGGGTACAAGCAGGATGATTTTAATCAAAAGCTGTAAATGCCACCAAATGATTAGAGCATTTTCCCAGAGCCAGAGATTAAACAAATCATTTTAAGAATTGAGAGACTTGAAAGCATGCCATTTTCCACAGGAATGGTGCAAAGTTCCAGGAAGAATTTTAGGGAACCAAAAACACCAGGGTAGTCCTTATTGTTGTCTGACCTCTAGAAGAAGATAGCATTCCTGAGGACTTTCTTTCAATGACATAGCCCAGCTGCACATAGAATCAACACCAGCTACAAAATTTTGTGAGGCCCAGTTCAAAATAATAACGGAAGTCTCCTTATTCAAAAACCACTAAGGATTGCAAGATGGTGACAACAGAGCACTAATCCAAATGAGAGGCTCTTTGGAGCTGGAACCCTGGGCAAGTACATAGGTGGTACACCCATGAAGTCATGCTGGAGTGGAATGGTATGTAAGGAAGGTCTAGGCTGAGGCTGAGAAAAGACTTAGTGAAGCTGCCTTTTACACCCTTGTTGTGTTTCTTTCTCCCTTGCTATCTGGGGGAAAATCCATGTGTTCCTGCAAACTAGACTGCAGTCTGGAAGGGACTGAAAATTGACAGGTGCCTGTTTTGCTTTCCATGGTGGTGATTAACTGTGTGAAGTGGTTGAAGCCCCAGCTAATTCTCTGGTATTGAGAGCCCAAATCACATGCAGGAGTGGCTGAGTCCTACCAGCAGTGAACCTGTAGTATTTGAAGAACAGACTGTCCTCAGCACCTCCCAACATCCGTACTCCAGTACATCACAGACATCAATAGTGAAGACAGCAGAGGATGACCAGGGCCCAGCTGACCTTCTCTGAGTACCATAAAACAGTGCCTAAGGCCCTGGAATATGGATATTTTAGTAAAATAGTAAACCTAAAAAATCTGTAATATTTACCTAATTCAAATTTCATTAGAATAATTTAATAACTCTCCACTTTCTAGCTTATAACAGTGTAAACAAGTTTATTTTATGGTTTGTAAGTTTCATGTTTGAAATATACAATTTTAATTTTTTTTTTACCAAGTTTATTTCACTCATATTTCAGAACAGCAAAAATCTCAATTTCCCCAAGTATAAGTACAAACACAATTCTGGTTTTAAATTACCTTACCTTTTAGTAAGCTCTCAGCAAAATTCAAAAGAAAATGAAGAGCAAATATATGTGTATTGGGGGATGGAATTTTAGTATTTCACATTGCATATTTCACTATGCTATTATAAACATATAAGTTGTAAAATATAATGGAATTACAATTATTCTAATAAATTTATGAATTAAGTAAATATTAAAGATTAGTTTTAACTATGTTATTAAAATAAAATATTAAAAATGAGCCATGTTTGAAAAGAGAATAACTGGTCAAGTATATTCTTCACATTTTCAAATATAATATAATCATATGTTGACTTACAACACATTATATATTTAAAAATATAACTGCTCTGTTGTGCTGATTAATGGGGAATTATATAATCTGAATAAAACATTGGTTAATTAGAAAATCCTCACACAACAAAACATAAAATGATAGGTGTATTATAATAAATATCCTTTTAAAATCAATATTTGAAACTTCAAGAAAGTAACAGAAAAGAGGGAACTGAAGATTAAAGTTATACTGAGGTTTAAGGCTTCATCTGGAAGAGAACAATTTCCTGGAAGTTAAAGAATATGACATTTGTTGCTGTATAAGCATGAGAAACTGGTACTGAGTTCACACCAAGTTTAGGACAAATTTATACTGAGAGTCCCACAGAAAGATGGGACCTCTGAGAAGTCATTTCAAAAAGAACCTAGAACATAGGCCTAATAAAAAAATGTGATTCCAAGAAAGTGTGAGTATATTAGTTTTGATGCTTCAAAATTTAAAATTATACATATAGGCTTGTGAGAAAATATTCTCTTGCATGGACTTGGGGTCCCCAAGGTGAAGTATTCACATTAAAAGACAGGTATTAAGGTAGGGTTTCTGGAATGATCCCTGGTGGCCTCAGATGGTAGAGAATCAGCCTGCATTGCAGGAGACCCAGGTTTGATCCCAGGGTTGAGAGATTCCCTAGAGAAGGGAATGGCTTTCCCCTCCAGTATTCTTGCCTGGAGAATTTCATGGACAGAGGAGCCTGGTGGACTATAGTCCATGGGGTGCTGGAGAGCTGGAAACAACTAAGCAACTAACACTTTCATTTTCTGGAATGATAGAGTGAGGATCCTGGCAGAACTTGTCCCCAGCAAAAAAAAAAAAGAGCTATTTAATTGGTAAAAAAAAAACCTATATGTGTGATATAATGGTTTAACTTTCAGAAAATTGATGTAAGGGCATATGACATATGGAGAAATATTCATTTAAGAGAACCTCCTAAATCTTGGTAAGTACAGCCAGTCAGCTGCAACCTGCTTCCTCACCAGTTCCCCACGTTACCTGAGCTCTCCTCCAGATGCTCTATTGGAGAGCATCTGTATGGAGATGGCCAAGAACAAAAGGACTCTCTTCCTCTAGTTTCCAGTTTAAGTCTAGAGTTTTACTCTTGGAATGACAGACTGCTGGCACTTCTTCACTCCATCTATGCTACCTCTCCACTCCAGCCCCTTGTTGCAGAAAATTTACCCTGGGTGGACTGGGCTAAAAGATGGAGGATCCCTGTCCCACTTTGCTGGTATTTGTAGAGAAGCTTCATTCCCAAGCAGTAAAGGCTATGAACCCCAGAGACCCGGTGGATCCTACCCCAGCTCACTTATAGGGAGGAGATTTAATACTGAGAAGGGCAAGTTAAGGAGATGAGGGTCCATCCTGCCCCACCCCAATAATGCCTGCTCATTGAGCAAGGGTATATCTCAGGAGAAGTGAGCTGTTCTCCACACTCCCAGCTCCTTTGTTTTGATGCAGAGTTTCTTTCCAAGGGGAGAGGTAAGTAGCTGTACAAAGATAGCCCCTGCTCTGCCAAAGCAGACTTTAAAACAGAGCATGAATAAGGTTATACCCAAAGACATTGTCAAAAAGAATGAAGAGCTTGGTGGAGAGCAGATATGAGGATCTTGGTAGTTTGATGACACTGGTGGCAACAAGTGAAAGAACAGAGCAGCCAAAAATTCTTCAGCGAGAACCCAGTCAGCCAAGAAAAATAATCCTGGGATCCAAAGAGCCTCTGACCCCTGGGGTTTGAGAAATGCCATGTGGCACGGCATGGGTTGACCTGCTGAGCAGCAGAGTAGGACATGAATTAGTTCAAAATAATTTCCCAGCTGACACACAGATCCATCAATGCAAGGAAGAAGCCTTGCAGGCACAAGGACCTTAAGCACAATCTCTAATGAAAACTGGCTGAAGCGTGAACTTCTCTTAGGGGCAACTCTTAGGAAGTCAGAGAACACTAAAATTGCACGCATCCCTGTCAGTCTGCAAGACTGTGCATGTTCAAGGATTCACTGTCTCAGGAGTGATCAGAGAACAACCCCCCACTGCCAAAACAATCAGTCATTGTCTGAATATGAAGCAAAAAATATAAACTCCCTGTAGCAGCTTCTAAGTCACACAAATAAGAATCAAAGAGGAAAAACAAATTTAACTGACTAAAGTGGCTTAAGTACAACCTGTGAACAATAAGAAGTATATAACAGCCGAACAGTCAGAAAACAAAGATCATGGCATCTGGTCCCATCACTTCATGGGAAATAGATGGGGAAACAGTAGAAACAGTGTCAGACTTTATTTTTTTGGGCTCCAAAATCACTGCAGATGGTGACTGCAGCCATGAAATTAAGACACTTACTCCTTGGAAGAAAATTTATGACCAACCTAGACAGTATATTCAAAAGCAGAGACATTACTTTGCCAACTAAGGTTCGCCTAGTCAAGGCTATGGCTTTTCCTGTGGTCATGTATGGATGTGAGAGTTGGACTGTGAAGAAGGCTGAGCGCCGAGGAACTGATGCTTTGAACTGTGGTGTTGGAGAAGACTCTTGAGAGTCCCTTGGACCCCAAGGAGATCCAACCAGTCCATTCTGAAGGAGATCAACCCTGGGATTTCTTTGGAAGGAATGATGCTAAAGCTGAAGCTCCAGTACTTTGGCCACCTCACACAAAGGGTTAACTCATTGGAAAAGACCCTGATGCTGGGAGGGATTGGGGGCAGGAGGAGAAGGGGATGACCGAGGATGAGATGGCTGGATGTCATCACGAACTCGATGGACGTGAGTCTGAGTGAACTCCGGGAGTTGGTGATGGCCAGGGAGGCCTGGCGTGTTGCAATTCATGGGATCGCAGAGTCGGACATGACTGAGCGACTGAAGTGAACTGACTGAACAGCCCAGTGGTGACTCTAAGTAGCCAGTTTAAAAGATGAAAACAAACAAACAAAGCAATTTGAACTGGGGTATCAAAGGCAGCATAAAGTAAGGGGAATAGGCTTCATGGAGATTGTTAACCAGTCACTAGAAAAAATAAACAGCTAAATAAACAACAAAATCACCAATATCAAGCAAGGATGCTGTTACTAGAAACTTTGACTCTGGAAATAATTTGGTGCTCTATCACTAGGAAAGCAGTATGTTTCTTTGTGACCTAAGTTGGTCACACTATACCCAGCCCACCCCACTCACACCTTTCTTCATTTAGAAAAAAATTATATATATTTCCATGGAAACTATGAGGACAGAATTAACTGAAAAACACTGTAAACAATTTCAGTGTTTTCGGTAAATAGTCCCTACCCCTCGAAAAAAGCTGTGTTGCTAAAAATGTCTTAATGGCTCCAATTTCTCCATTTACTCTTCCAAACATTTATAGTATATATTATTTATAAAAGTGTGTTTAGGGTATTAAAAACAAACTATATTTACAAAAAATAAAATAAGTTCAATTATTACCAAAAAGAAAGATAATGGTATTGAAAAATGATTTTTTCAACAGTAACTGGGGTTCACATAATGAAGATAAACAGAAATAATTAGAAGAAGTTAATATCATGAGCTTTAAACTCTCTTTCTCTAAGTGCTTAGTTGCTCAGTCATGCCCTACTCTTTATGACCCCTTGGACTGTAGCCTGCCAGGCTCCTCTGTCCATGGGGATTCTCAAAGCAAGAATACTGGAGTGGGTTGCCATGCCCTCCTCCAGGGGATCCTCTCAACTCAGGGACTGAACCCAGGTTTCTATCATTGCAGACAGATTTTTTATCGTCTGAGCCACCCGGTAAGCCCAAGAATACAGGATGGGTAGTGGGTCTCCTTCATGTCAGGCCAGTTCTTTACCAGCTGAGCTACTAGGTAAGTTTCTCTCTCTCTTTTCTCTCTCTAAAAAGCCATAAGATTATATGAAATGATAATTTTGACAATATGTTGGTAGGTTATCAGTTCAGTTACTCAGTCATGTCCAACTCCTCTTTGTGACCCCATGGATTGCAGCATACCAGGTGTCCCTGTCTATCACCAACTCTGGAGTTTTCTCAAACTCATGTCCATTGAGTCAGTGAAGCCATCCAACTATCTTATCCTCTGCCATACTCTTCTCCTCCTGCCTTTAGTCTTTCCCAGCATCAGGATCTTTTCCAAGTGTAGGTTATATATAAATCTGATACTTATGAGAATAATAGCAGACACAGATGGAGGAGAGAGTGAAGGTATATGGAAGTAAAGTTTCTATCTTTCACTACATTCAAGTCAGTACAAATGTGAAGCAGATTTTGGTGGTTTTAGTAGCCACTTTTAATCCATAGAACAACCACAAAAATAACCAAACAATGTAATTAAATATCATTTAAGAAGTTAAAATATTGCACTAGAATATATTTATTTAAAAAAAGGAACATAGTTTAAAAGGACCAGAAGTACAAAAACACTAGTCATATGGAAACAAAAAGAAAAGAAAAATGGGAGATATATATATATATATATATATATATATAAAATCCAGCCATATTGATAATAGCATTACATGTGAATGGTTGTATAAAACAACTGAAAGTCAAAGACTGTGAAATTTGAAAAGAAAATCAACATCCAACTATGCTGTTTACAAGGGAGACAATTTAGTTCCACATAAAGGCATATTGAAAGAAAAATACTAGAAAAAGATACACTATGTGAAGAGCAATAATGAGAGCTGAAGTGGCTTTATTAGTATTAAAAAAGTAAAACTTTAAGACAAAGCATGTTACTAGAGACAAGAGGGAGAGTATATAATGTTGAGTAAATTGAACAGGAATATATTTTAAAAATTAAATATATAAACACTATTCAACAAAGTTCCAAAATGCATTAGGACAAAACTGACAAAACCAAAGGAAAATAAGTTATTCAAAATTATAGTTTGAGATTTTAATATTCCTCTTTCAATAAGGAAGGAAAAACTAGGCAGATCAACAAGGAAATGGAAAGCTACAACAGCAGTATAAATGAAGTACACTGAACAGATATCTATAGAACTCTCCACTCGGCAAATCACAGTACGCATTTCTCAAGTGCACTGGGAACATTCTCCATGATAAACCATATGTGGAGCCCTAAAAATAGCCTCAATGAAAATAAAAAAGCATTGAAATAATATAAAATATATTCTCTACCCTCTGCTAAGTCACTTGTGTGACCCCATGGACTACAGCCACCCAGATTCCTCTGTCATGGGATTTTCCAGGCAAGAGTACTGGAGTGGGTTGCCATTGCCCTCTATAAAATTATAAATCATTTTTAGGAGGAAACTTACAACTGTATGAAAGTTAAACAACCTATTCTTAAATGCTAGTGTATCAAATGGGAAATTACAATGGAAATTTGAAAATATTTAGAGATGAAGGAAAATGAAGAGTTATAGTAAAATTACATGAAGTACTTAAAGCAATTCTCTGATTGAAATTTATAGCTGTAAATAATTGTATTAAGAAAGAAGAAATGCCTACAATTAATATAATAAAACAGTACTTTAGATTCAGCTTGAGAGAAGACTCAACTATATATATATTGAATATGTCTTTTTGATATATATATATATATATATATATATCAGCAAAAGACATATTCAGTGATTGCCACAGGAAGGCAACGATGGAAGGTCATGAAAGACAGTTTGAGAGACATGTATGCAGATCAATACTGTCTAACACATATCTTAGAAAAAGTCTAGGAAGCCATGGAGTGTGAAAGAAGGAATCCTTAAGGAATACCAGTTGAGATATGTCTGATGGAGGATGTCATTCCCCAAACTGAGGTAACATGATTCCAAAACTGATGTATCCAACAGTCTTAGAACAGTTAACGACATAGCAAACATTTCCCTAGTTGTTCAGTGGTAAAGAACCTGCCTGCCAAAGCAGGTGACATGAGTTTGATCCCTGGATTGGGAAGATCCCCTGGAAAAGGAAATGCAACCCACTCCACTATTCTTGCCTGGGGAATCCCATTGACAGAGAAGCCTGGTGGGGTACAGTCCACAGGGTCTCAAAAGAGTCAGACACAACTTAGCAACTAAATCAAAGATTTGTTGAATAAATCCAAATACATTCAGGTAAAGTTGTTGTTGTTGTTCAGTCGCTCGGTTGTGTCTGACTCTTTGTGACCCATGGACTGCAGCATGCCAGGCTTGTCCCTCGCCATCTCCTGGAGTTTGTTCAAACTCAAGTCCATTGAGTCGGTGATGCCATCCAACGATCTCATCCTCTGTTGTCCCCTTCTCCTCCCGCCATCAATCTATCCCAGCATCAGGGTCTTTTCTAATGAGTCGACTCTTCGCATCAGGTGGCCAAAGTATTGGAGTTTCAGCTTTAGCATCAGTCCTTCCAATGAATAATCAGGATTGATTTCCTTTACAATTGACTGATTTGGTCTCTTTGCAGTTTAAGGGACTCTCAAGAGACTTCTCCAACACCACACTTCAAAAGTATTCTTCGAAGCTCAGTCTTCTTTATGCTCCAACTGTCACATTTGTATATGACTATTGGAAAAACTGTAGCTTTGATAATATGGACCTTTGTCAGCAAACATAAAATTATGAAGTATCAAGTGTAAGGAAAAGTTTTAAAAATCTAATGCTCTTAGATTTCCTAAAAACATGGCAATTAAATGAGAACAGAATTTTCAATGAAAAAAATTGAAATTAGATCATTTCATTGAAGGAAAGATGGAAGAAAAAAATTCTCAGCCTAAAATTGTATACTTACATAACCATAAAACAAAATTAAGGGAAAATAAAAATGTTATGGGCTTCCCTGGTGGCTCAGAGGTTAAAGTGTCTGCCCGCAGTGCGGGAGACCCAGGTTCGATCCCTGGGTTGGGAAGATCCTCTGGAGAAGGAAATGGCAACCCACTCCAGTACTCTTGCCTGGAAAATTTCATGGACTGAGGAGCCTGGTGGGCTATAGTCCATGGGGTCGCAAAGAGTCGGATACGACTGAGCGACTTTACCTTCACCTTCACCTTTACCTTCAAAAATGTTATACATAAACAAGAGCATAGAGCTTAACGTTAACAGACTTTCAGTGAAGTTATTGTATTTTTTTAAGTGATAGCATTCAGAAATAGACATATCTTACTATAATATCAGAAATAGGTAAAAATGGTGGTGAATCTAAACAAGTATTAACACTAAATAATATCTGATGCTAGATATTTATTTGGTGGTTATAAAGATGGAATTAAAATACAGACACAATGGCATTTAAGAAGAAAGATGGCTCAGAAGGAATGAAATCCTAATTATATTTTATATAGCTCAGAAGGAGAATGCAGATCTAATTTTATGAAATTTGGTTAGTAAAATGTACATGTAGAGTTTTTAACTAAGAAACTGAACATTTAAAATAGAATGTACAATTTCAAACTGATAAAGACTAAAAGAGATAAAAAATAATAATCAAAATAAGAAAAGGTCAACATTGCAATGATATAACTATTACACGAAATATACATTTTGTGCACATAGAAAAACATGTTATGGGACATTTGAAGGGTCAAAGATATTTCAATAGCTTGATTATTTTAATTATGTATCCTTGTTCAAAACCCAGGTATGGAACTAAATAAAAAAGGAGCTTAAATTTAGCAACAAATTATATATCAGCATTAGTAAATAGATTTTTTGTTTGCTATAGGCACTGAATACCTATGGCCATTGTTCAGCTACCTTTTTTTCAGTATTTCCTGAAGGCTAATTTTTCACCTCCACTTCAGTTGAAAAATATGCGTTGATTTTGACATTTTCAAAAATGAATTGCAATTAGTATTTGATGACACACTGACCCCCTGCTAAGAATTCATTAGGCAGATGATACAGTGAAATTTAGATATAATTTTGTTCACATCATTCCAATTTGACATATCCTATTTAAAACTATGACCCATTTAAAGATGATTGAAAAATGTCTAACAGAGCCATACAGCTTCCTTATTCACCCTCTAAAGAATTTAGAATGACACAGAAAATAATGTGTGAAATTTTTCAATGGCCCTGAACATTTCCATTGAAGATGACAAAGCCTAATCAAAAGAAATTCCTCTAATGAATGTGACTCTAATGGAGATAATATTTTCTCAGAAGCTGGTGAGTGTTAACTTCTTCATGATTTGGATGCTCTGATTTTAATAAATTGTTTTAGACCTCACAAATTTTATCAAATCTACTCTCAAGCAAAATACTTCATAATTAAGAAATAAAATACTGTGGCCCACATTATCTGCATAATAAACCACTGCTGCTGGGGTTGTATTCTAATGTACTAGATATTTGAAATTGAATATTTGCTCACAATATTTTATTTTCTGCCATTAAGCCAAGCTGTAATATGGAGAAAAAAAGTCAATATTATGAAAACTCTTTTTATTTTTTAGTTTTCCCTAGGTAATCTGGTTGTCTTTTCATTTTTATTATTATTATTTTTTTTTTACATTTAGCTGGAACTCTTTTGTTACTGTTTTATTAACTTTTGAAATTTTCCTCGATAGACACTGCTGGTAAGTGCAGCTCAGTAACAATAGAACGTTAAAAATAAATGAAACAAAAGGAGAAACAACATTGTTCTGGCTAATTGCCATTTACAGAGAAGAAGAATGACTAGTCCCAAATCTCCTAATAGTTCCATATAGTCCTAGCATAATATTTTGGTTTGCTTGTTCATCAAATCTTCCTAGAGATCAAAAGACATTTTCATGCTCTTTTGTTCCGTGAGTTCATGTTTCAAAAGATAATTCATGAACCCAGTGTTATGATTGTTATTTTAGTGTCTTGTTCCCAGAATCTATGTTTTTGAAGTACGTGTAATGTGGCTTATATTCATAGTCATATAATATAATCCTCACCAAAAGCAGGGACTATAACATAACATAGCATATGCTGTGTGTGCTCAGTCATGTTTGCTCAGTGTTCGAGTCTGCGACCCCATGGGCTGTAGCTCACCAGGCTCCTGTGCCCATGAGGATTCTCCAGGCAAGAATACTGTAGTGGGTTGCCATGCCTTCCTTCAGGGAATCTTCCCAACTCAGTGATCAAGCCCATGTCTCCCACATTGCAGGTTGATTCTTTAACATCTGAACCACCAGCAAAGCCCATGAGTACTGAGGTGGATAGGCTATCCAGTCTCCAGGGCATTTTCCCAACCAAAGAATAGAACCAGGGTCTTCTGCATTGCAGGTGGATTTTTTATCAGCTGAGTTACCAGAATAACTCATGTGATAAGCCCCATATCACAGCATAGCATAGACACATTTTATTAGGAAAGAATGTGATCTACTACAAATTGATTCAACATGGCTTTCAGGAAAGGGGATTTCTCTCATATAATAAGAGAAGTCCAGAAAAATGCAGCGTAGAACTGGTGTAGGATCTCCATGATAAAAGCATATAACCAGGCTTTCTCTCCCTTCTCCTTCTCTGATTCTTATCATGTGATTTTTATCCTCATCCCTGCTGCCTTCTAGTTACCATAGGTCTGCAGTAACACTGGGTATCATGTCTAAGATTAAGAAATAAAAGGATCATAGGGGAAAGATATCATGATTATCTACTGCTGCATAATAAATAAACTAATGGCTGAAAAGTTGATTATTAATTGTTATATTTTCATTATTATTTAAAAAAGAATGGTTTATTTCACAGATCCTCCAACCTTGCTATGCTCACCAGAAAGAATCCACTGGTTTTGAAAGCTGGAGGATTAGCTGGAGTCTCACTGAATGATCTTTCACTCATTTTTCTCTCTCAATCTTTTGCCCCAACCATTGTATCTCGCCTGCCTGCTGGGAAAAAAAAAATGCTTATGTGGTCATATTTTCCAAGAGCCCAAATCCAGTAATGTCTAGGCCTTCTAAGAGATTTGGCTTCATATTATTTTTGCTACCTTCCATTCCTATAATTAACCCTCAGGCCCATCCCCGTTTAGAAGGAAACAATACAAGAATCTAATACTGAGAGCATAGTTCATTTGGAATCATTATTTACCAGATAATTATGGTACATTATTTGTCTCTGAAGGCTGCACATTTCTCCCCCACATTAAAATACACTCACTTTCTCTAATTCCCACCCCAGAACAGCAGATGTCTCTTTGTAACACAGAGTCAGGATGTCAGGTTTGAGACTTGGAATATAGTAAGTTCCAGTTGTGTATAAGGACCTTCAGCTGTCAGAACACTTTATCTGAATTCCTTTAAACTAGGTAGACAAGTTAACTCACACACACACACATCCAGTATGCAATGTTGAGATTAGGACAGGAAAGCAAAAACAGACAATTTTTACCAAGAGAGATTGTAAAAGGCACAGAGCAGGAAATGGTACCTTGTAATTCTGAAATCTAATCAGGTACATGGCAAGTCATGCCAAATGTTGCCAAACATGACTTACCAAGATGTGGCATGACTTATATGCAGAGTACATCATGCAAAATGGTGAATTACGAGCTGGATGAATTACAAGCTGGAATCAAAATTGCTGGTAGAAATATCAACAACCTCAGATATGCAGATGATACCACCCTAGTGGGAGAAAGTGAAGAAGAACTAAAGAGCCACTTGATGAAGGTGAAAGAGGACAATGAACAAGCTGGCTTAAAATTAAACATTCAAAAAGTTAAGATCATGGCATCTGGTCCCATCACTTCATGGCAAATAGATGGAGAATCAATGGAAACATGACAGACTTTATTTTTGGGGGCTCCAAAATCAGTGTGGACAGTAACTGCAGCCATGAAATTAAAAGATGCTTGCTCCTTGGAAGAAAAGCTATGACAAACCTAGATAGCATATTCAAAAGCAAAGACATCACTTTGCTGACAAAGTTCTGTCTAGTCAAAGCTATGGTTTTTCCAGTAGTGATGTATGGATGTGAGTATTGGAACATAAAGAAGGCTGAGCACTGAAGATTTGATGTTTTCAAATTGTGGTATTGGAGAAGAGTCTTGAGAGTTGCTTAGACTCCAAGGAAATCAAACCAGTAAATCCTAAAGGAAATCAACCCCGAATATTCACTGGAAGGACTGATATTGAAGCTGAAGCTCCAACACTTTGGCCACCTGATGCAAAGAGCTGACTCATTGGAAAAGACCTTGATGCCGGAAAGATTGAAGGCAGGAGAAGAAGGGGATGGCAAAGGATGAGATCGTTGGATGGCATCACCGACTCAATGGACATGTGTTTAAGCAAACTCCAGGAGATGGTATAGAATAGGGAAACCTGGTGTTCTACAGTTCAGGAGGTCATAAAAAGTCAGAAATGACTTAACAATTGAAGAGCAACAATCAGTTACATGATGACAATTATTTGATGAGATTCCAGTTCTGCTTCATGTTTCCTGAGAATTCTCTAGGTCATCTTTTCTTTTCCATAAGAAGAGTTTTTCTTTGTCATCTCAGTGTCTTTTTAGCCTATTCCCTGCCTGAGAAATTCGAGTATATTGAAATTTTATATATATCTTTTAATTTGGAGTTTCTTGTTACTTTCTTTCTCTTAAGTTTATAAAACTCTTTCACAAAACTGTGTATCTCTCAGGTCTCATAATCCACTCCATTACACAAAGGCAACATCATACAACATCTCTTTTTGAGCCACATCCTTCTACTTTAAGACTTCCCTGGTGGCTCAGATGGTAAAGCGTCTGTCTACAACGCGGGAGACCCGGGTTCAAGCCCCGGGTCAGGAAGATCCGCTGGAGAAGGAATGGTAATCCACTCCAGTACTATTGCCTGGAAAATCCCATGGACAGAGGAGCCCGGTAGGCTACAGTTCATGGGGTCTCAAAGAGTCAGACACGACTGAGTGACTTCACTTACTTCTACTTTAGACTGAGAATTAGGGTGGTGAGGTATAATGCTATTCAGGATTCTTAGAATAACTATTATTCTTAGAATAAATACTATCTTAGGGACTAATGACTGTGTGGATCACAATAAACTGTGGAAAATTCTTAAAGAGATGGGAATACCAGACCACCTGACCTGCCTCTTGAGAAATCTGTATGCAGGTCAGATTGCACTCATCTCACATGCTAGTAAAGTAGTGCTCAAAATTCTCCAAGCCAGGCTTCAGCAATACATGAACCATGAACTCCCTGATGTTCAAGCTGGTTTCAAAAAAAGCAGAGGAACCAGAGATCATATTCCCAATATCCACTGGATCATGGAAAAAGCAAGAAGAGTTCCAGAAAAACATCTACCTCTGCTTTGTTGACTATGCCAAACCTTTGACTGTGTGGATCACAATAAACTGTGGAAAATTCTGAAAGAGATGAGAATACCAGGTCACCTGACATGCCTCTTGAGAAACCTATATGCAGGTCAGGAAGCAACAGTTCGAACTGGACATGGAACAACAGACTGGTTCCAAATAGGAAAAGGAGTATGTCAAGCCTGTATATTGTCACCCTGCTTATTTAACTTCTATGCAGAGTACATCATGAGAAACGCTGGACTGGAAGAAACACAAGCTGGAATCAAGATTGCTGGGAGAAATATCAATAACCTCAGAGATGCAGATGACACCACCCTTATGGCAGAAAGTGAAGAGGAACAAAAAAGCCTCTTGATGAAAGTGAAAGAGGAGAGTGAAAAAGTTGGCTTAAAACTCAACATTCAGAAAAAGAAGATCATGGCATCCTGTCCCATCACTTCATGAGAAATCGATGTGGAAACAGTGGAAACAGTGTCAAACTTTATTTTTTGGGGCTCCAAAATCACTGCAGATGGTGACTGCAGCCATGAAATTAAAAGGACACTTGCTCGTTGGAAGAAAAGTTATGACCAACATATATAGCATATTCAAAAGCAAAGACATTACTTTGCCAATCAAGATCTGTCTAGTCAAGGCTACGGTTTTTCCAGTGGTCATGTATGGATGTGAAAGTTGGACTGTGAAGAAAACTGAGTGCCAAAGAATTGATGCTTTTGAACTGTGGTGTTGGAGAAGTCTCTTGAGAGTCCCTTGGACTGCAAGGAGATCCAACCAGTCCATTCTGAAGGAGATCAGCCCTGGGATTTCTTTGGAAGGAATGATCTAAAGCTGAAGCTCCAGTACTTTGTCCACCTCATGGGAAGACTTGACTCACTGGAAGAGACCCTGATGCTGGGAGGGATTGGGGGCAGGAGGAGAAGGCGACGACCGAGGAGGAGATGGCTGGATGGCATCATGGACACAATGGACGAGAGTCTGAGTGAACTCCAGGAGTTGGTGATGAACAGGGAGGCCTGGCGTGCTGCAATTCATGGGGTCGCAAAGAGTCGGACACGACTGAGCGACTGAACGGAACGGAACGGAACGGAGTAAATGATATTTATGTCCTAAGTTCAAGTGAAAACATGTCTTCCACTACAGCATATCAAGATTCTAATTGTAAGAACCTGGGTTGTGTGCTCATAGGAGACATGAAAGAGAGTACATAAATTTAGATTTTCTTTACCAAGTATTGGTAATTACTCTTAGAGCATCAATTTCTCTTTCCTCCTAACAGCTGTAAATGCAGCAGAAAACTGTCCTGGTTTGATAGACCTCCGTACTCACTCTTGGAACTTCTTGTATCAGGAATACCAAATGTATTTGGCAAGTGATATGCACCTCTGTTTATACCCGACAAATAGTGAAAACAGCTAATCTAAGCAGGTGGTATAGATGAAGCTGTTAAACAGCAAACTCTGTATTGCCTCCTTTTCCTGTCTACACTTTCTCTCACCCTGGATTACTTTACAGTTCTACTAAAACAAGCAAAACAGAAAAAAAAGCCTTGTATATTTTGGAGCTGATTCCATCTGCTTATTTTCTTACAGAAATCCCTCAATTGTTTCAGCCTGAAAACAACACCCCCACCAAGCTTTTCCAAGATCCTTAAAAATGTTATTTTTATATGTTTGCACGTTATTTTATTAAAACTTAGAGAGTGATTAGATGTAATATGTTCAGACAGTTATTTTGAACCAAAAAAAAATCACCTTTTGTTTGTTTTCAAATAGAGAAAACACACCATTACACATATTACACTTCAGTTCTCTGATTTCGTGGTCAAAAGAGAGAACAATGAAATGTCAGAAAGATGTGATGAAGATATGTGTTATGAACAGAAAGACGATATGAAGGAAATAGGCAAAAATAGTACAAGGTCAGCAATTGTTAACACAAAAAAGGGAGGAATTTAGAGGGAAAGACCTTGAAACAATAATTCATATATATAAATAAAATCCAAAGTTCGTGAGAAGAAGGGTAAGTGAGAGAAAAGTAGAAAAAAAGCAAGGCATATACAGAAAACTGAAAAAACACCTTCAGATACAAATGGGAAGACAATGATAAAATGCACACACAGACACACACACACATGTGCATGCACACCACCTACATGGAGCAATTTGACAGTCCATCAGTCATTTTCAGGGCAAGACGTTCATTTCATTCTTTCTCCAGTTCAGCACTAGCTTTTGTTTTACTTTCATTCTCCATGCTAAACTCCGGACTTTCTTAAGCTTCAGGTTGCCAATGTGAAAAGGAAGCGAAATATGTTAAAATGTACAAAGATTACCCACTAGTAGAGACAAGACATTGCTGAGACAGTTATCCAGCAGTATTCCTAAGTGTTCAACGAGCATTCAGCAGTGGCCCGTCCAGGTCCTTATGTACTCTCCATTGGTGATAGGCAGTTCCCTCAGGGTTGGATACTATTCTCTCTGTAACACGTACAGGATACAGAGAATGCTGTGCCTCTGATTGTTAGATAGGTTGTGTGCCACTATCCCCAGTAATATACATATACAACCCCCATTTTTTGTGCCACTTAGTTTTTGTACTACCTAGGAGGCAAGGGATTGCTAAGTTCTTCAGAGGCTAGTGACCTGGCCAGTGTCAAAAGTGAATAACAAATGAATTATTGACTGAAGGTGTACTCTTGGACAGCACTGCCCATGGAAATTAGATAAGAAATGGGAGAAGATTAATGTGGAAAGTACATTGTTATTGGTTGTCCTAGATATTCCAAAGGTAATCAGAATATAACTAAGATGTCCAGGTACCCAGAAAGTAGGGTTACAAGTTAAAACTTCAACTCTAAAAGCTCTCTTCAGATTTGGTGCTAAGGCATGAAATCAGTTTTCTTAGTAAGGTGATAATACACATACTCAAGAGACTATATTTTATTTATCTACAGTTAAAGGGAAAACTGCAGCATCTCCTGAACCAACTACAGATTTCTATCTTGTGGCTACTGGGTTTCTGGTTTGCAATAATAAAAGAAGAAAATTACACATAAAAGAAAACCTAAAAATAGCTTGCACAAAGTATAGGTTATTTCCTCCTGATGTAAAAGAATTCTGGAACTAGGCAGTCCAGAGTCAAATGGTATCTCTGCAGTCCTCAGAGATACAGGTTTGGGTTCTATTCAGGCATCTCAGTATGTGAATTCCAGTTTCACTGATAATCTAGAATGACTGCTGGAGCTCCGTCTATCTCATCCACATACCAGCCCATAGGAAAGTACAAAAGTTTGCCCCAATTTTCTCTGAAATTTCCTGGAAGCCTCACTCAATATTTTTTTCCCCCATCTCAGTGGTGGTCAGATTTAGTTATATGGCTACCCCTTCCTAAAAGATTGGAAAATGTAGCCTAAAAGACTTCATTGTCATCCCAAATTATATAGTGGATTTCTCACTGAGATGAAAGGGAGAGGAAACAGTGCCATAGTACTTGATCCAAAGGTTTAATGAAATTAGGTGCAAATTGGTCTTAGGTGGAGCAATGCAACTTTCTCAGATATCAATTCAGCATTTCAGCTGAGCTTTAGCTTGGGGGAAAAAAAGACCACTCACGCAATAGACTCTTGTTTCATTTAGGAAACATTATAAAATTTAGTGCAAGGGAGGAGACCACAAATACAAGAACACAAATGGCAGATCAGTGTAGCCATTCCCTTCTCCAGGACATCCTACTGACCCAGGGATTGAATTTGGATCTCCCACTGAGGCAGATCTTTACCATCTGAGGTACCAGGGAAGCCCAAAATAAGCTAATAGTGTCTGAGTGCTAAGTTGCTTCCGCTGTGTCTGACTCTGTACAAACCTATGGGCTATAGCCCACCAGACTCCTTGTCCATGGGATACTCCAGCCAAGAATACCGGAGTGGGTTGCATTGCCCTCAAACCCCTAAGAGAGGAAGAGAAAGAAAATGTCATCATCCTGTTGGTCCCTTATTCCTCCCTCACCCTCTAGTTCTTTCTTCAGGGAAGTTTGTTTCCTAAAATAAATGACCCAAACTCTGCTCCTAGTTTTAATGCCATTTGGAGTAAGTATAAGGGGAAGATAGGATGTTGAGTATTATCTCTACTAGGGTTCTGCTTCTGTGAACTCACCACTCTGCCAACCCAAAGATTTTCTATATAAGGTGTGCTGACCATATACCGACATACACTTTGGCTTCTGACAGAATTTTATGACTATTTAAAAATGCTAAAGTTCATATACTTCTTCATCAAGAAGTGAAGGAGTTGCACAATGATGGGAGGATGAGAGTGTAACTCAGGGAAGGCCGCATTTTCTAGATTTTCATTCCAGAAATTTAAGTATGTAAGGTTGGAAATAAAAATGGAAGGCTTCAGTATAAACTAAGATAGTGACATGAGAAATGGTGTTGAACATTAAAGAAATTAACATAGTAAAATAAAAATAGCATTCATGTTTGAATCGATAACACCACTTTTTTTTGGTTTCTAAAATCACATTCTCTAAGAGCTTCAAACTCTGTTACAAATCATTTTTCACACCATTTCCAAGAACTAGATATGT
The DNA here is from genome assembly GCA_006408695.1 of Aepyceros melampus. Lineage (NCBI taxonomy): Eukaryota > Metazoa > Chordata > Mammalia > Artiodactyla > Bovidae > Aepyceros > Aepyceros melampus. The sequence goes on along the minus strand of SJXQ01004847.1, from coordinate 63,797 downwards.
CCCTCTTAGGATTAATAGACAGACTTTTCTTAAAGTTGTTTTAGATAATTTGAGATAAGACTTCAAATTATACCACTGACACAATAAAGAATGTTAGGCAAATAACTGGTATTAAGACAGAGAGATAGACTTATGTACTAATTGATTATTTGTTATGAATGTATATTATATGACTGTGCTGTAAATTTCAGTGGTAATCCTAGCTTGGATATCTGTGATGTTGTTTGTACCAGAGATTAGTCTATGTTACACATAAGATATAAAAATACAAGAAAACTCAAGAGTAGGGGGAAAGCCTCTAAGATAATATTTAAAAGGCATATAACAAGGATTAATACCTATAAAATATAAACAATTCCTACAAATTAAAAAATATGTTTATTATTTCATTCAGTGTATCATTTGTGGTAGTAAAAATTGAAAAAATTGGTTTTAAAAAGCACAAACAACATTGTACTCATATTGTATACAGTGTAGATAACTATTAAGGGTTTAGGGGTTTTCTTTCAGTAGTTCAATATTGGTTGATTAAACCAGTGAAATCCTGGAGATGGAAGTAAAAAATAACAGCTTCTAAATGAAATTAATTTTCCATTAATTTATCACATTATATAATAGTTACTTTCTTTAGAATAAAAAAGTATCATAAAGCTGGATTGGTTCATAAATGCTAATTGTTCTGATAAGCAAGCCAGAAGGGACCCAAGAATATGACCTTGACCACAACGTAAGGTATATAATGTATAAGAGTTTTCTTTCAGTCTTCTTATTTTTATTTTCTTTCTCTCTTTCAGTCTTGATGAGAAATCTCCTCATATAGAGACTTGACAATGACTAATCCTCAATATAAAATTTTAAGAAATAAAATAAAATCTTAAGAATCACCTGTGGCACTCCCTGATAACCATCAAGACAACAATCAAGGATCTCTGTCCAGCTATTCCCCATTATCAGATTACCAGTTCAGCTGCCACAGGTTTTTGTCCATCTGCCCCACCTCCTGCCACTCATCACATGTTGAGAGGACTGATCAAAAATGTTGATTGAAGGTATAATACATTCAGAACTCCTAAATAGGTATTAGAACTAATAAAAGGGGGGAAAAAAAACCCTGGTCTTTCTTCCAAAGAGATTGTAATCTGTTGGAGACCCTCTAAACACATAGAGCAATACTTCTCCGAATTTAAATTTGTTTAAAAAAAAAAAAAAAGAGTGGTTTTCATCTGAAATTACTAAAGTGGCCCATTAATGGCCTATGAGTCACTAACTACATTGACAAAGATAGTCAAATCCTCAAACCCAATGACTGCCTTCCTGGAGAGTGTCTACTCATCCCTTAACATACATAACACACACACACACACACACACACACACACACACAAAGATATATGGACTTCCCTAGTGACTCAGATGATAAAGAATCTGCCTGCAATGCAGGAGACCAGGGTTCAATCCTTAGATTGGAAAGATCCCTTGGAGAAAGCAATGGCTACCCATTCAGTATTCTTGCCTGGAGAATTTCATGGACACAGGAGCCCAGCAGGCTAGAGTCCATGAGGTCGCGGAGTCGGACATGACCGAGCAACTAACACTATACAGATCTGTATCTATATGCTTCCTACCATCCAGCTCTTTATTTATTATTTAGGGGAGCAGAGTTAAAAGTAATAATTTTAGATGCCTCTTTTCTTTTCTCAGATTCTTTTCCACTGATTTTTATTATTCTGATCCTTCAAAGCCCTGACAGCAAACTCCATATTCTGGTAATAACCTCATAGGTCATAGAACAACACTCAACCTTATTTTAATGGCCAGTTAGGCTCTACTCTCTAGAGAAGTGATTTTTACTCCCAGGTCACCCAGAGAAAACATGACAGTAGACTAGTTGTCACCTGTCAGAGCAAGATCTATAGTCACCAAAACATGGCCAACTCACAACAGAACATCTCCATTTAGGATAGAATAGTGAAACAGCACTCAACTAAAGACTGATGGCTTCAAGGATGGTTAGAAGACAGGGAAAATGAATATACAGGTCCAATTTGTGAAAGCCTTAGAATAGTGCGTCATGATGAACTGACCAGAGTATCAGGGTCCAACTCCAGCTCTCATATGCACCCTCCCTTGTCTATGAAAATATACAGCTTGATATTTCCAGCAGTATATCTCTCCCCCCAACCCTTGGTGCCTCCAAATATTTTCTTCCCACTGTCTCTTAAATTTGGACTTCTCAGGCAGCACTAAAGAGCCTGTCTGCCAATTCAGGAGACATAAGAGATGTCGGTTCAATCCCTAGGTTGGGAAGATCCCTGGAGAAGGAAATGGCAACCCACTCCAGTATTCTTACCTGGAGAATCCCATGGACAGAGAGCCTAGTGGGTACCAGTCCTTGGCATTGCAAAGAGGTGGACACAACCAAAGCAATTTAGCATGTATGCATGTCTCTTAAATCTACTTCAAACTGCCTTGTTTCCCCAAAGATTCATGCAAACTTGCATTATCAAATAGTTCCTTTCAAGACCACTAATTAACCCTACCTATGTTGTTAAGTCTAAATGGTCAGCTATCACCCTTCTATCCAACGTTGAGGGTCGGGAACAGTGGTGGTGAGGAGATACCCCTCGTCAAATGTAAGGTGCAGTANCCTCAACATTCAGAAAATGAAGATCATGGCATCTGGCCCCATCACTGCATGGGAAATAGATGAGGAAACAGTAGAAACAGTGTCAGACTTTATTTTTTTGGGCTCCAAAATCACTGCAGATGGTGACTGCAGCCATGAAATTAAAAGACACTTACTCCTTGGAAGAAAAGTTATGACCAACCTAGATAGTTTATTCAAAAGCAGAGACATTACTTTGCTGACTAAGGTCTGTCTAGTCAAGGTTATGGTTTTTCCTGTGGTCATGTATAGATGTGAGAGTTGGACTGTGAAGAAGGCTGAGTGCCGAAGAACTGATGCTTTTGAACTGTGGTGTTGGAGAAGACTCTTGAGAGTCCCTTGGACCCCAAGGAGATCCAACCAGTCCATTCTGAAGGAGATGAACCCTGGGATTTCTTTGGAAAGAATGATGCTAAAGCTGAAGCTCCAGTACTTTGGCCACCTCATGCGAAGAGTTGACTCATTGGAAAAGACCCTGATGCTGGGAGGGATTGGGGGCAGGAGGAGAAGGGGGCGACAGAGGATAAGATGGCTGGATGGCATCATGGACTCAATGGACGTGAGTCTGAGTGAACTCTGGGAGTTGGTGATGGACAGGGAGGCCTGGTGTGCTGTGATTCATGGGGTCACAAAGAGTCAGACATGACTGAGCGACTGAACTGAACTGAATGGGAATATATATAAGATTTTCCAAAAGTCATGTTTTCCTCCTTGAGAATTAGGTATCCAGTTGACATTTTTTGAATATCACTAAAAACTCCAAGAACCACACCCTGACTTAAGGCTACTTTTAATGGCAAGACCATACATTTAGTATTTATTTTAATAATATTTCTTACCTGGAGATTTTTGCCAAGAGAGAAAGACTGGGGGTGAGAAATAGTTTTGAGCTCAGTAACCACTGACTTCGTATTTCCTCTAAATTATGATTTAAACATGAACAATCCCTTCTATAGCTCATCTTACCCCTTCACTATTTTATTCTAGGCAGTTAATAGGAGCCAATGGCACTTTCAACATCCTGTCTGGAAATGTTATAGCCATATCCACTAGCTCAATGTGAGGCCTTTCCATCTTCCACTTTAATGCATTCAAGAGTTTTGCTGATTATTCTGCACTTAACTTAGGTCTACTTAATTAAGTTTTGTGATAGAAATTTTCTCACTGTCCTTTCAGAATTTATTAGCAGTTTCCCTTCAGATCTTTGCCTGCTACCCAGTTTCAAAATCAATGCCACTTAGTTTCAGGTTTCTGTTACAGAAGCATCTCCTTCTGTGTCAATTTCTATTGTGATAATCTCTTGTACCAAAATTCACTATTCAAAATTTGGTGACTTAATGACCATTTTATATTTTTTTCACAATTGTTCAATACTGCTTAGGCCCATCTGGGCATATATTCTTCTTTTCTTGCCAGTGGTCACTTGTTTGTCTGCATGCCTCTTACCAGTTGCCAGAGATTGGGCTTCCTTTCCCCATGTCATCTTAGGTGGTCTCCCTTTCCACATGAGTGCTCTAGTTGATTGCTCACTGGGGATCTTCTTTCAGGATTGGAGGATCCCTTACATGATTGTTCTGATTTCCAAAATGCAAACCTAGAACCTGCCAGGCCTTCTTAAAGCTTAGGCCAGGGACTGACACAATGCCATCTCCACCAGATTCTCTTAGTTAACACAGGACCAGCCCACATTCATGCAGAAGTAATGAAACAAAGAGCAGTTACTAGGATACATGATCAATTTAGGTAAAATCACAGGCAACAGACCATTGTAGGCTAATGTTCACCAGCTATGGAAGGTTTACATAGAACACACTACAGCCACATTGTATTAGGAATGATCTACTAAAAACCAAATAACAATACTTAAATTAAAAAAAAAAAAATTACCATACGTAACAAGGAGAGTCCAGAGAGAAAGCATGCTTCATGTACATTCTCAGGGATCATACCATGGGCCCTGTTCTTTCTGTCTTTTCATTCTCTGATTCTCAGTAGGCTGACTTTCCTCTTCATCTATCTTGTCTAATATTAACATGAGGCTGATTTAGATCCACTTGTCAAGATGTTATTGCAGGTGGAAAAGCTATAAATGGGACTAAATAGATTGTGAGTCAGGTTGTTATCAGCAAAGCAAAACTAGGAGAATTTTACATCCTCTTCATCGGACAGGTTTGTATCATCTGGCTACTCCCAGCAGTCTGGGAGAAACTGCAGGCTAGAAAGATGCTGATCACCTCCTGTCACTGCAAAAACATTTGATAAGTAGGCTATTTGGCAAAAACCTATAGCTTTAGGAAAAATAAATTTAATATACAAGAATATTGGTGTATTTTGGATACTCTTTAATTCCTTCAGCAAAAGGGTATACACGGTTTATAATATTGTTTGGAAATAATTTTTACACAGAGATGAAAAAAAAATGTAACTCTGATAACAAAAGCTATCAGTCAGCAGTCTGTAATCCAAATTGTGCTAAGTTGCTTCAGTCATATCTGACTCTGTACGACCCTATGGACTGAAGCCCACCAGGCTCATTTGTCCATGGGATTCTCTAGGCAAGAATACCAGAGTGGGCTGCTATGCCCTCCTCCAAGGGTCTTCCTGACCCAGGGATCAAACCCATGTCTCTCATATCTCCTGCATCGGCAAGTGGCTTCTTGCTTGGTAAATCCCATGTACAAAAGAGACTGACAGGCTACACTCCAAGGAGTTTCAAGAGTTGAAAATGAATTGTAACTAAACAAAAACAACAATGGTGGAAAAATCAACTATTACTATATTCCAAATAATAGGAGCAACAATGATTATTTAGTGCCCTTTTCAAGAACTTCCTATTAAATGTTCTCAGACAGTTAATATGATACTGTTCAATGGCAAAGATTAAATATAATATTTGTATTCATATCAGTAAAAGCCTACTGGCTCTCATTCAAATCAGTTATGTTTATTGCTCAGGTTCATGGCCATCAAGCTTGAGATTGAGCTTCTCAGCTTCCCTTGTGGCTAGGTGTGCCTATTGCCTAAATTCTTACTAAAGGGATACAACATCAATACAACTTAAATACGACTGCCAATAACTCACTTTCTTTACCTTGCTCCTAAATGAAAATGGTAATGACCAGAACAACATTTATAACTCTGTGATGCGGATTGTTGTTCAGTCACAAATCATGTCCAACTTTTTGTGACCCCATGGACTGAAGCGTACCAGGCCTTTCTGTCTCTTACCATCTCCCAGAGTTTGCCCAAGTCCATGTCCAGTGAATTTGTGATGCCATCCAGCCATCTCATCCTCTGTCACCCTCTTCTTCTTCTGCCTTCACTCGTTCCCAGTATCAAGGGCTTTTTGAATGAGCCAACTCTTTGCATTAAGTGGCCAAATATTGAAGCTTCATCTTCAGCATCAGTCCTTCTGACTTCCTGATGAATATTCAGGGTTGATTTTCTTTAGGACCAACTGTGGTGTAGATAGCAAAGCCAGTTTGCTGGGTACCTGTACTGTTTCATGGAACATTGAATTCCTGGACCTATAATACACGTGTTTAGACACAAAAATGATCAGATTTATTTCTTTAACAAATTATTCTTTACTCTAGCCAATAAAGACTTGTGTATTGGAAGACTGGCTGCCTGCCCCAAAGCCCTAACAACAACAACAAAAAGTATGGGTGTTACATTGCAATCAGAGTGAAGGTAGTGCATTTATTTAAAATGTCACCTCTGGTAACTGGAAGAGCACATCACTTGCCTAAGGAGCCTACAGGTCTAAGAGAAGCTATTGGAAAGAGTCAGAATGTTGCCATGTGTTAGCTGTTTATTGCTGCAGTTAGCCAGCTTATTTCAGGAATTAATGAGCTCAAGCAAGAACCAGACAATTTTCAAGCATAGATTGAAGGGAATAGAAGGAATTTTGAAATGAAGGCTCTGACTGTTTTTATCACCCTAGCAGTAGGAAATAACCCTGCTGCATAGACCTTTTCTACCAGGACCCATTAAGAATTCTCAGTACAACAAATGAATCTGTAGATGATTTGTGCCAATGAGCAGATTAAGGGTGTTGCTTTCCAAATAGCCTATTGTTTTATATGATTTTATGTTTTCAATAGAGCCATCATTAAAATGATAGCACATGCTACTCACTGACTGAAGAAGAGAGCCATTCCATAAGAGCAGGTTTAAGAAGTATCTCCAAAAAGAACCTTGGAGGTGGTTTCATGCACATGGAAATAACTGGAACAATTGCACCAGAAGCTCACTGAATTGTTGTTGTTGTTTTTTTTTAAAGGACTTGTTTCATTAAGAAAGTCATATATTCAGCCTTCAAAAATTTTCTAGCTCCCAAATCAATGGGAACAGAAACAGGCTATAAACATAAACATTCGCTGTGCTCCTGAGAAAAGCAATCTCTTTAATTTCCATGCAGATGTGACTAGGGATGATATACAATAAGAATACATTTTTTAGTATTGTTACTAACAATATAGCCTCTTCTCTCATTGCTCAGTAAATGCAGGATCAGTCTTGTTAAGTTTCAGGAATGGAGGTATGATTTGGACTGTAAAGCATGATATTTCATTAAATCCCATACATCTGAAATGAGTGAATTACTGAAATTTCTATTGTAAATAATGTTAGTAATACAATAAAATGAAATGTATATATGACGTTTTATAAACATTCAAGGACTGTGGCATTTAAGCTGATTTTGGTCAAAAGATGCTACACAACTGCACTACAGTGTTCAAAGGATTTATCAAAATAAAAATATATATTCCAAGCCAAAAAAAAAGAATACTTTTTTTTTTTCAAAGAGAAAACCAGCGGCCACAAAGGAGATAATTTTTTTTTTTTTCCAAGAAGCAGAAATGACTTCTAAGCAAGAGACTTACTTTAGTGTTGGGCAAAGAGCCTTTGCAGTTCTTTTCTAGCAAAATAGCATTGCTTTGACAAGGGACTGCCTGCCTGATCATTCTTTACTTTTCTAAATGGAAAAAAATATATAATTGCAATATTCTTACTCCAAGTAAGTTATATATTTGGTGTGAATAAAAAGCAGATAATTTATCTTGTGGTAAGGACTTCTCCTAAATATCTAGTATTTTAGAGTCTCTGACTCTTGAGAGTCCCTTGGACTGCAAGGAGATCCAACCAGTCCATTCTAAAGGAGATCAGTATTGGGTGTTCATTGAAAGGACTGATGGTAAAGCTGAAACTGCAATACTTTGTTTACCTCATGCGAAGAGCTGACTCATTGGAAAAGACCCTGATGCTGGGAGGGATTGGGGGCAGGAGGAGAAGGGGAACAACAGAGGATGAGATCGCTGGATAGCATCACCAACTCGATGGACATGAATTTGGGTGAATTCTGGGAGTTGGTGATGGACATGGAGGCCTGACGTGCTGCGATTCATGGGTGGGAGAGTCGGACATGACTGAGCGACTGAACTGAACTGATAATGAATAACATCATCAGCTGATTTCCTTGTAAATGTTGCTATTCAGTTATTAAGTCATGTCCGACTCTTTGTGACCCCCATAGACTGCTGACCTCCTCTGTCCTCCACCGTCTCCTGGAGTTTGCTTAAATTCATGTCCATTGAGTCTGTGATGCTATCTAACCACCTCATCCTCTGTCACCCCCTTTTCCTTTTGCCTTCAATCTTTCCCAGCATCAGGGTCTTTTCCAATGAGTTGGTTCTTCACATTAGGTAGCCAAAGTATTAGAGCTTCAGTATTAGTCTTTCCAATGAATATTCAGCCTTGTAGAAGGGGAGATGCATTTAGGAAAAAAAAGATATGCATCAATATTCTGGTGGAAGATTGTGACACAGACTGTTCTCTTTTCCTCCTCTTAGTATTAGGTTGGTCCACGCATAACTGTGGTTTCAGACCATGAATTTTAAATCCTTTTACCTAGACTCAAACACATCTTTATTCATCAAAATAAGAACCATTAAAATCAACATATTTTTTGCTAATGAGAAGTAAGTTTCTTTTTCCCGTAGCATAAAAGTCTGTGCTTTGGGATTTGACAAGGTCTTGAAAGCATATTCTGCTTCCTGTTGATTGTGGAAACATTTTCCCTGCAAAAATTTGTCAAGATGCTTGAAGAAGTGTAGTTGGTGAGAGGTCAAGTGAATATAGCAGATGAGGCAAAACTTCTTAGCCCAATTCGTTCAACTTTTGAAGTGTCCATTGTTCTATGTGCAGTCAAGCATTCTCCTGGAGGAGAATTGGGCCCTTTCTGTTGACCAGTGTTGGCTCCAGGCATTGCAGTTTTGGTGCATCTCATTGATCTGCTGAACATACTTCTCAGATACAAAAGTTTCATAGGGATTTAGAAAGCTATAGTGGATCAGATGGGCAGCAGACCACCTAACAGTGACCGTGACCTTTTTTTGGTGCAGGTTTGGCTTTGGGAAATGCTTTGGGGCTTCTCAGTGCAAATACTGAGCTAGTCATTGCCCATTGTCATGTACAATCCACTGTTTGTTATATGTCACAATGTGCTCAAGAAATGGTTCTTTATTGTTGCACAGAAGATGATATATCAAAATTATGATTATTGCTTCTTTTTATTTACAGTCAGGTCATGAGGCATCCCTGGTGGGCTTCCCTGGTGGTTCAGAGGGTAAAGTGTCTGTCTGCAATGCAAGAGACCTGGGTTTGATCCCTGGGTTGGGAAGATCCCCTGGAGAAGGAAATGGCAACCCACCCCAGTACTCTTGCCTGGAAAATCTCATGGATGGAGAAACCTGGTAGGCTACAGTCCATGGGGTTGCAAAGAGTTGAATATGACTGAAAGGCTTCACTTTCACTTTCATGAGGCATCCACTTATTGAGCTTTTTCACCTTTCCAAATTGAAGCATCAAATGCTGGATGACCATAGAATGATCATTGTTGAGTTCTTCAGCAACTTCTCCTGTAGTTGTAAGAGGATCAGCTTTGAGGATTGTTCTCCATTGGTCATTGTCAACATCCAATGGCTAACCACTGCACTTCTCATCTTCAAGACTCTAATCTCCTTTGCAAAACTTATCACTGCACTGAACATTCTTTAGCAGTTTCTGAACCAAATGCATCATTGATGTTGCAAGTTGTCTTTGTTGCTTGAGGACCCATTTTGAACTCAATAAAAATTCATTCAAACTTGCTTTTTGTCTAACATGATTTCTATAGTCTAAAGTAAATATAAAATAAGCAGCAAGTAATGTCATTAACAACAAAAACAAAAAGTGAATAATATGCATGAAAATGATGTATAACATAACCACATTTATTTAAGAATGTATTCCAATATCAAATGGCAAATTTCAACAATGCAAAAACCACAATTACTGTGTACCAATCCTGTAATAACTGCCCCTCCATTAGAGTTTAAACTGGCATATGTCATCTAGAAACAGGTACTTTATTAAACTTTAGACAAAGGGATATGCAGAGAAGTGATATATGCAACCTCTACATCACATATTTGGGGGAAATGCTGCTTGCTCTTTAATATCTTTTCTTCCTCTCATGGTGAACCTGTTGGATTGTATCTTTTATACAGGGCACATAGATATATGTCCCTTCCCTCATGTTCTTACAATCAGGCATCCTCAAAGTTTATTGGATTCTATGTTGTCACCTTGTCAATTTTGTTTGAGACTTGTGATTATCCTGACAAATGGAGTATGATAAAAGTGATGGACTAGGAGTTCTGAGTCCAGTTCATAAAAAAAGAAAGAAAGAAAGAAATTGTTTCTATTTGGCTTCTGTTTCTGGATGTTCAACTTTGGAATGTAGACACTATACTGTAAAGGAGTGTAGGACATATAGAGAGACCATACATTGATGCTCTTTTCAATATCCATAGCCAAGTTCTCAGAGAATAGTCTCTATCAATTGCCAGCTATGTAAATGAGCAAAAGGTCATAAAATTCAAGCCTCACAAGGCAATGAAAGAATATGAAAAAAAATGAATCTGAACATTGGATGACCTTGTGGAACAGAGATATCTGGATTACTTTCCCTCCTCTTAATGTTTTGAACGAGAAACAAGTATTTATCTTATTGAAAACTTTGAAGTTTGAGGATCAAATATAGTGGTAGTTTAAGACTGAAGCTTTCAGAGCCTCGTCCTACTGAAGGATGTTTGGGTAGCATAGAGCTTTGCCATATAGTAGTCTATGTCTGTATGTGTGTGCTGCTGCTGCTGCTAAGTCGCTTCAGTCGTGTCCAACTCTGTGTGACCCCATAGATGGCAGCCCAACAGACTCCCCCGTCCTTGGATCCTCCAGGCAAGAACACTGGAATGGGTTGCCATTTCCTTCTCCAATGCATGAAAGTGAGAAGTGAAAGTGAAGTCGCTCAGTTGTGTCTGACTCTTAGTGACCCCATGGACCGCAGCCTACCGGGATCCTCCATCCATGGGATTTTCTAGACAAGAGTACTGGAGTGGGGTGCCATTGTCTTCTCCGATGTGTGTGCTAGTTGCTTCAGTTGTGTCCAGCTCTTTCAACTCCATGGACTACAACCCACCAGGTTCCTCTGTCCAGGGAATTCCCCAGGCAAGAATACTGGAGTGGGTAGCCAATACTTTCCCCAGGGTTTCTTCCCTGACTTAGGGATCCAACTCTGACATCCTACAGTACAGGTGGATTCTTTACTATCTGAGCCACCAGGGAAGTCCAAAACAAATATATTCTAATTCTGGAGGTCAGAATTCAAAAATCAGGATATTGGGAGGACCTGGATCCTTCTGAAGGCTTAGTGATCAGTCCATTCCCTTGCCTCTTCCAGCTTTCACAGGCTGCCTTTATCCTTTGGCTTATCCTGCTCCACTCCAACCTCTGGTCTTATTGCCACTTCATTGCATTTCTTTTCTTTTTTTTTAAATTTTCTTCCCCATTTCTTATCTTTAGTCTGCCTCTTGTAAGACCTCTGTGATTCGTTAGGCCACCAGGATAATCCAGAATAACTCCAGTCTCAAAATGTTTAACTTCTGCAATGTCTTCTTTATTATGCAAATTAATATATTCACAGGTTCCAGGATTTTGGACATGGGACATCTTTGAGAATCCATCATCAATCTACTGCAGTTCCTATGAAACATACAACCTCTTTAGAAATATTGAAAACATCTTTAATGAGAATTAATTCTTTAGAAACATTACTTAATAGTGTTAGAAAAGTTTATAATGTTATTTCAGTCCATATTCTCCAGTGAAAATGTTCACTCTGTGACTTTTGCCTGGACGATTTGGGATACAACCTTGAGGTGGCCAAAGTCATTTTCCTTTCTCCTTTCCTTCCTTTTTGAAAATTGTTATTTATTACAGCTCACGTTAATACCTTATCTGCCTTCAGGTAGAGAAAGAGAGAGTTCTAAAAGTAAATAAGTCATGCAGAGGAATCATTGGATATCTCTTAAGTATATTTCTGTTACTCTATTTACATTAAGGAGGCTTTTCTGGTGGGTAAAGTGGTAAAGAATCTGCCTGTGATGCAGGAGCCGCAGGAGCCACAGGATTCCATATCTGAGTTTGGAAGAGCCCCTGGAAAAGGGTGTGGCAACCCACTCCAGTATTCTTGCCTGGAGAATCCCATGGACAGAGGAGCCTGGGGGGGTTACAGTTCACGGGGTCACAAAGAATCAGACACAAGTGAAGCAACTTTGCAGGCACACACGTGTTCATTTAAAAAGACCTTGTGATGGTGTCACCAACAAAACATGTTAACAGTTTCCAGGAAGTATATATATTAATATAATCTAGGTAATAAAGCCTAACTCCCCCCCCCCCCCGCCCCCCGCTCTGTGTTTAATCTGGTCTGGCTCCCAGAGGGCCGTGTGCAGAAGCCTCACATCTGGCACCTCAGACCAGAGTTTCTTCTGTGGAAAAGACCTCCTCTGACACCTCAGCTCAGACTACCATTTGCAGAAGCTGCTGTTGCTACACAAGATGCTTAATCCAAGATGGTGATGGTAGGCCACGGGCAGAGGCGCTCAGACCTCTGAGCAGCGCAACTGCACAAGCCTCGCGAGAACTCCTTGCCTGACTGAGGAAAACCTCAAAAGCAGCCGCCGAGGGCCTGCTGGGAAGCCTATGGATGCTAGAGTGAGGGCTCACACCTTTTCAGAACTGAACTCGATATTGTTTTATTAGTACGAGTTACACCAGGAGGACGTTTTTCGGAACCTAACTGCCAAGGATTGCTAAACATTTTGGCCCACCCTGGCTCCAGTAGGAAGATGGCAGAGACTTTGGGAGGTTTGTTTGAGGATGCCTGGGTCTGGTTTCAGTTTACTGTGATGGGGTACAATGGCGTCAGCCTGCAGTTGAACAGAGCAACTCTGCCCAGCAACCTGAGAGTGGTGCACACACCGCATTGCCCACAGGGTCGGCTGTACTGTTCATCTCTATCGTTGGGGGTTGAAGACTGAAACTCGCTCGAATCTGCCTGCTGCCCTTGGCTGTCCTTCCTTCGGTGTAGGATGCCCTGGATGACGGGGACCTGTGGATGAGAGGGAGGCCTCAACACTCTGCCCGTTGTCTCCCCTGATTCCTGAACTAAGCAGTAGCAGATGCACCAGCGCTTTCTGTGCTCCCAGCCTCCAGGATTAACAGTAGATGTTGCCTTGTCACTTCCGGTTGGGTAAAGAACGCTGAGCAGCCCCGTGAAGCCGCTGTTGCGGCACAAGATGTGCGGCAGAAGCTGAGACCCAGAAAGGCCCAGGTAGTGAGAATTAGCTGATAAAACTGGTTGAAGATGCTGGACCTGAATTTCTGAAGTGAGCTGGAGGCACTTTGAGCCACTTAACCAGATTCTGAGCTGCTGGTGGGAAGAGGAAACACTGACTTCCACCCTCTAGAGGCAAACCTTGGGTGTTTCTTCATCGTTGGAGGTTCTTCAGGCTCTTCTCCCAGCAATAGCACAGACTACCAGCTGCCCCAGTGATCTGGTGAGTACCTAATGGGAATCCCTTGTGCATTTAGCTCTCAGTGGGCTGGGAGTCTGAAAGTTCCTCCTGTTTGGCTGCAAGGGAAAAAAAGAAGACCCACATTATTAGAGGTGAAAGATCTCACATCCATTCTATATAGGCTATATAAGACAGCTGTACCTTAAGAGGTGAAAATCAGATTGTCTCAATTTATAATATATCATAAGTGAGACAGGAGGGCTCTTCGAAAAGCAGAGCAGTTCATTTCTATTGGAATATACCTGTCTAAGTGAAAGCATTTGAAGTATAAATAGATACATCTAGTAAGATCTCATGACAGGATTTTATTTTCTTTTTGCATATATACTGAGCATATCTCTTCTGAGTGCCATTGAAGCCTAAAATTTCCATATACACATTAATTATATTTAGCATTGACCCTTGTTGAAGTAAAAATATTAAAATATTAGTTTAATATATGATCATTATTTAAAAGGAGTTTGGGCTTTCAAAATATGTAAAAACAATGAAACTATTCATAATAAAAAAATTAGATTTTGTGCAAAACCTAACAGTAAGGGCAAGAATTAATGTAATGCTCTCTCTGCATTATCTAGCAGGAATAGTTTTACAGCAATAATTAACCTGAAACTGTCAGGTTCTATGGACTTGGTATGAATTAGAAGGTGGTAACTAGGCTATTCCTAGTTTTAACTTATCTTCAATATGATACCATAGGACATATTTCACAAAGTTTTAGTTGTATTTATGTGTGCTTGTTAAGGAGAACAGCAACAATAATTTTAAAGATTTTAAGAGACAAATTTAACAGTTAAATATTTTTAAAGCAAGCACAGAGTCTTATGCATGTTTACATTTTGCTTGAGAAGTGGCTAGTAATTTTCCTTCTGCCCTTTAAAGCTCATTTACTTCTCCAATTTAAGCACAGTATTCACTGTTCAAATTATCATGATTTATAGAGCAGATTCTTCCCTTATTCTAGCAGGATACTTTATTATTTAATTAAAAAAATTTACTAATTACCCTAAAAGTCAGTTATATTTGTAATAAACTCTATGTTCTTTAAATAATTTAAGTCAAATACTAACATAATATGGAAAGGACAACTAAGTAAAACAAAACATCTTTATCAATTTAGGACTGCACAATTTCTCTGAAGTTTTCAGGAAGAAGTCTTAGCCATGCTTTATTTGCTAGCTAAGTTTTGCTGAGTAAAGTTTATTTCCATGTCAATTATATTTGATTTTTAAAAAGGATGACATTATATAAACAAAATGTAAATATAAATATTTATATTTATAATACAAATATTTTGTCCCATGAATATAATGTAGCTACTGTCATCTGATGTAAAGAACAAAGATTTAATGGAAACAGATTCTATTAAGATACAAAATGTAAAATAATGAGCTTGAACAATCACCTACAGTGCCTGAAAAACCTGCTGAAAGTTTTCCTTTAATTTCTTATGTGTGTGTTAGTCACTCAGTCGTATGTGACTCTTTGCTACCCCATGGACCATAGCTCACCGACAGGCTGCTCTGTCCATGGAATTCTCCAGGCAAGAATACTGGAGTGGGTTGCCATTTCCTTCTCCTTAATTGCTTATGAAGCTACAACAAAGAGATAAAATGTGACTGTCTCTTTAATTTCATAGAGGAATGAAAACATATACCGAGATCTAGAAATCGGTGGTTGCAAAAGGAAGAAACGAATATAACCAACAACAGTAAGAAAGATTTTTAAGTATGTTCTTGGACTACATTTTTTCCATTACCTACCCTACACTAAGGAGAAGGCAATGGCACCCCACTCCAGTACTCTTGCCTGAAAAATCACATGGATGGAGGAGCCTGGTAGGCTGCAGTCCATGGGGTCGCTAGGAGTCTGACTTGACTGAGCAACTTCACTTTCAATTTTCACTTTCCACTTTCATGCATTGGAGAAGGAAATGGCAACCCACTCCAGTATTCTTACCTGGAGGATCCCAGGGACAGGGGAGCCTAGTAGGCTGCCATCTATGGGGTCGCACAGAGTTGGACACGGCTGAAGCGACTTAGCAGCAGCAGCACCCTACAATAAAGCAATTTCAGTGGTACCTAAACAAGGAACTCAAACAAATACATTTTTCAAAACCTTAAGATTTTACTTCACATGCATTCTTTAGTCCTAAATTCTAGACTTGCTTATTGCATTGACTATAAAAATATAAAAAAATAATCATCAATTTGAGAGAAAAAAATTTTGAACCCCCAAAAGCTCAATCCTGATGTGCCTCACCTATAAACTAATCTATTTCTAAACAGACTATAACATGGAATTCTAATTCCTGTGGCATGAGACTTTCTCACTACATTTACTTTATTATGAAAATTAGCCTGTCTCATACGCACAGGAAATAACACAGGGTTAATTCTAGGACATGGAGAAGTTCAGCATGATCAAGGATATGGCACAGATGTGCAACTAAATGTATTAGTCAGGGAAACTTCCAGTGAGAAAAGAGAGTTCAAGTTCAGAAGACCAGGTGACTACCATGAAAAGTTGAATATTAGCACCTCAAAATTCACCTAGGAAAAATATGCATTCCTCTGTCCTCATATAAGATGCAAGAGAGGAAAATTGCAAATTGAGCCTTGATTTTATAGTCACAATACAAAGATGAATAAACAACACAAACAAAATCAAAGTTGAATGAATAAATTATGACAGATTAAGGACAAGAATCAAGTTCAATGTATATATGATTGTATTTGTAAAAATACTTATATTCAGGGATAAAATGTAAAGTAAGAAAGTACTTTACAAATAAGAAAATACTCAGAGAGATAAAATGGGACATGAAATCATGAGGTAAGAGAGGGCAATAGAAAATAGGCAGGTATTTTTTTTTACAAGTAAAAAGGCTTGCTGAAATTAATGATATAAAATGTATATACAATTTTTAAGAAGCCAATAGAAAAATATTTGCCATTGAGAATATTAACCATTCTCATGCAGGAAAAAGCCATGCATTTGTCTTACATTAAAATAAAACAAAGTAAATTTTAGATATATCATTATATAGATACATGATCATAATTTATGAATAAATGTATTTGGAAAAAATTTAGATTTGCTGAAAACATGCAAAGAAAATACAAAGAGTTTCCATACACCTTTCATTTAATGTTCCTAATATTATATAATCATGGTAGGTTTTTCAAAAACAAGAAATTAACACTGGTACAGTATTTGTAAGTAAGTAAGAGACATTTGAATTTCTGCAGTTTTTCCACTAAGTTTTTTTGTTTCTAAGATTCTATTCAGGATGCCACCAGTGTATTCAATCATCATGCCTCCTTGTATCCTATGATCTGTGACAGTCTTCTGCTTTTCATGATCTCAACTGGTTTAGAATATCTCTTAATTTGAGTCTTTCTAATTTCCTCATGGTTGCACTGAGTTTATAGTCTTTTGTGAAGAATGCCACAGTAGCCAAGTTTCCCTCTTATCAAAATATATTGGCAATTAATTGTATCAATATGATTTTCACTATGAAAATCAACCTTGATCAGTGATATCAACCTTGATCAGTTCAGTAAACTTGGAATATAAAAATATACAGCAAATATTTAACTGACAGTTAAATATTTATGAACTTTCTATATAAACTAATTCAGATATGAATTTTTAAAATAATATCATTATAAATGAATATGCATACATGTAAATATATAATTACATGTTTTATTCATCTATGCATGTACATATTTAAAACTAGATTTTGTTATCTCAGTTTTTAAAATTATGTTTCAAGTGACTGTGACTGTGAAAGTTGCTCAGTCATGTCCGACTCTTTGTGACCCCACGGACTATACAGTCCGTGGAATTCTCCAGGCCAGAATACTAGATTGAGTAGCCTTTCCCTACTGCAGGGGATGTTCCCAACCCAGGGATCGAACCCTGGTCTACCACATTGCAGTCAGATTCTTTACCAACTGAGCCACAATTTTTCAAGTACAAAAGCAATTAAATAGAAAATTATAGTCTGCAAATATATGTAACAAAATAATATTAATAGAAAATTATTAATGTTCTTAGCATCTGAAGAATGTAAGCAAACAAAAGTCTTCAACAGCGAGTGGGTGAACAAAAGTAGAACAACAGACAACATATTGTAGCAACAGAAAATAAACTGAAGAGATTAGATTATTATTAATTTTTTTTAAAGTTCTACCCCACATATTAAATGAAAAAATACCCAGCCAGTGTAAAACGTATAGTTTTAATACAAAACTAGAGCCTATAAAAATCAGTTATTTGCCACTGTTATAGTAGAAATAAAAATTGAATGCTCAGATTATGGTGGGAGATTAAATAGTTGCGTTATTTTTTTTCCTTAGAGCAATTTGTATTTCTTTATAAATATGCATGTCTCTTTTGCTGTCTTGTGTACAGGT
Organism: Aepyceros melampus; assembly: GCA_006408695.1. Lineage (NCBI taxonomy): Eukaryota > Metazoa > Chordata > Mammalia > Artiodactyla > Bovidae > Aepyceros > Aepyceros melampus. The sequence goes on along the minus strand of SJXQ01004847.1, from coordinate 45,745 downwards.
TTATCATTACCATCTTTCTAAATTCCATATATATATGGGGGTCGAGATTGGGAGTTCATGTACACTCGTGGTTGATTCATGTCAATGTGTAGCGGAGTGAATACAGTGTTGTAAAGCAGGACAAACTAAAAAATGGAAATTAATAAAAAAAAGAATAAAATTAGTTATAAAATTATATATAAACTCTAATATAAAATTTTAAAAAAATGCATGTCTATTAAATTTTTCAATTGTATTTAATATTTTTTTCCTTAGAGTACATTGCACCATAAACAAAATTACTTTAAGAATGATCATCATGGTGACATCTAAACAGTAAGTTGAAAACTCCCTAAATGCTTAACAGGGACAATAAAAATCTACTATAAAAATTAATTCAATGCTATGTTTTCATTAACTAGTCCAATTAAAGAACACTGGCATAGAAAAAGAATAAAATTGCTAAGTAGAAATGAAATTCATGTTATTTAATAATGTTTGTAATGCCATAGCAATATTGTTATAAGGGAAAACAAACAGGAACTATATGTATGAATAAAGTCCAGAAATTTATACATCCAAATGCAGATATTATTTAATAGTAAAATCAGACTAGTAAATATGTTATTTTTTTAATTATTTTAAATATACATGCATGTATTTTTTACTTCTGTGACGAGAAGAAATTAGCTAACATGAGGTACAATGGGAGAAGGAAATGGCAACCCACTCCAGTGTTCTTACCTGGAGAATCCCAGGGATGGGGGAACCTGGTGGGAGGCCGTCTAGGGGTTGCACAGAGTCAGACATGACTGACACGACTTAGCAGCAGCAGAGGTACAATGAGACATGATGTTTCTCATGATAATGACAAATATAAAAAGTAGTTCGTTCTTGTCTTTGAATGAAGATTGAGATTTCATTGTATACTGCTGATGTGTGGATATACAGTACCACACAGGTTTTTTGAACCTCAGGTTTTACTCAGTATATAGCAAGAGCTTTACATTTATTTCACTCTGAAGAATCTGTTTTGAAATAGACTTTTTATTGGTTGCATTTATATCTGATGTATAATAATGAAAATTGGACATTCACTGATACGCTGACAAGAGCAAACAGGTGAAATTCACTTTGTATCATGTTTGGATTACATTTTTGTTTCTTTCGGGTGCAGGGATATAAGTAAGCTTGAAACACCATTGAGTCTCAAGATCTACTAGGAAAGCAGGGAGATGAATGTATTAATAGAGGCTCAGACTGGATTGAAAGGTGATCTGTAACAAGGAAGGAGGCTCCCAGATCTGCAACATTGACTGAGGTTGTTGAAATTTGTAGGGACCATTTAGTGATGCTCTGTGAATTCTAAAAATAAGGGTGCAGGGGAGCTTCAGGCATTGTAAAACTTCTCAGTAAAAGGCTTCTTAGTAGGTAAGGTACTCCCTTGGTCTGGTCTGGAAAGAACTGCATGACTTGACAAATGTAAATTAGACGAAGTGTTCAGGTCCATTCAATTCAGTTCAGTCACTCAGTCGTGTCCGACTCTTTGCAACTCCATGGACTGCAGCACCACAGTCCTCCCTGTCCATCACCAATTCCTGGAGTTTACTCAAACTCATGGGCATTCAGTTGGTGAAGCCATCCAACCATCTGATCTGTCTTCCCCTTCTCCTCCCACCTTCAATCTTTCTCAGCATCAGGGTCTTTTCAAATGAGTCAACCCTTCACATCAGGTGGTGAAAGTATTGGAGTTTCAGCTTCAGCATCAGTCCTTCAAATGAATATTCAGGACGGATTTAATTTAGGATGGACTGGTTGGATCTCCTGTAGCCCAAGGGACTCTCAAGAATCTTCTCCAACACCACAGTTCAAAAGCATCAATTTTTCAGTGCTCAGCTTTCTTTATAATCCAACTCTCACATCCATACATGACTACTGAAAAAACAATAGCTTTGACTATACAGACCTTTGATGGCAAAGTAATATCTCTCTTTTGAATATGCTGTCTAGGTTGGTCATAACTTTTCTTCCAAGGAGCAAGTGTCTTTTAATTTCATGGCTACAGTGATTTTGGAGTGATCTGCAAAACTGATTTTGCAGATGTGATCTGCAGTAATTTTGGAGCCCCCCAAAATAAAATCTGCAACTGTTTCCACTGTTTCCCCGTCTGTTTGCTGGACTGGAAGAAACACAAGCTGGAATCAAGACTGCCAGGAGAAATGTCAATAACCTCAGATATGCAGATGACACCACCCTTATGGCAGAGACTGAAGAGAAGCTAAAAAGCCTCTTGTTGAAAGTGAAAGAGGAGAGTGAAAAAGTTGGCTTAAAGCTCAACATTCAGAAAACAAAGATCATGGCATCTGGTCTCATCACTTCATGTGAAATAGATGGGGAAACGGTAGAAACAGTGTCAGACTTTATTTTTGGGGGCTCCAAAATCACTGCAGATGGTGACTGCAGCCATGAAATTAAAAGACACTTACTCCTTGGAAGAAAAGTTATGACCAACCTAGATAGCATATTCAAAAGCAGAGACATTACTTTGCCGNGTGGAAAAGTTGGCTTGAAGCTCAACATTCAGAAAACGAAGATCATGGCATCTGGCCCCATCACTTCATGGGAAATAGATGGGGAAACAGTAGAAACAGTGTCAGACTTTGTTTTTTTGGGCTCCAAAATCACTGCAGATGGTGACTGCAGCCATGAAATTAAAAGGCGCTTACTCCTTGGAAGAAAAGTTATGACCAACCTAGATAGTATATTCAAAAGCAGAGACATTACTTTGCCGACTAAGGTCCGTCTAGTCAAGGCTATGGTTTTTCCTGTGGTCATGTATGGATGTGAGAGTTGGACTGTGAAGAAGGCTGAGCGCCGAAGAATTGATGCTTTTGAAGTGTGGTGTTGGAGAAGACTCTTGAGAGTCCCTTGGACTGCAAGGAGATCCAACCAGTCCATTCTGAAGGAGATCAACCCTGGGATTTCTTTGGAAGGAATGATGCTAAAGCTGAAGCTCCAGTACTTTGGCCACCTCATGCGAAGAGTTGACTCATTGGAAAAGACCCTGATGCTGGGAGGGATTGGGGTCAGGAGGAGAAGGGGACGACCGAGGATGAGATGGCTGGATGGCATCTCGGACTCGATGGACGTGAGTTTGAGTGAACTCTGGAAGTTGGTGATGGACAGGGAGGCCTGGCATGCTGCGATTCATGGGGTCACAAAGAGTTGCACATTACTGAGTGAACTGAACTGAACTTTAATTTTTTTGAAGAGATCTCTGGTCTTTCCCATTCTCTTGTTTTCATCTATTTCTTTGCATTGATTACTAAGGAAATCTTTCTTATGTCTCCTTGCTATTCTTTGGGACTCTGCATTCAGCTGGGTATGTCTTTCTTTTTCTCCTTTGCCTTTTGCTTTTCTTCTTTTCACAGCTATTTGTAAGGCCTCCTCAGACAACCATTTTGACTTTTTGTATTTCTTTTTCTTGTGGATGGTCTTGATCCCTGCCTCCTGTACAATGTCATGAACCTCAGTCTATAGTTCTTCAGACACTCTGTCTATCAGATCTAATCCCTTGAATCCATTTTGTACTTCCACTGTATAATCATAAGGGGATTTAGGTCATACCTGAATGGTCTAGTGGTTTTCCCTACTTTCTTTAATTGAAGTTTGAATTTGGCAATAAGGAGTTCATGATTTGAGCCACAGTCAGCTCCCGGTCTTGTTTTTGTTGACTGTATTAGAGCTTCTCCATCTTCGGCTGCAAAGAATATATAATCAGTCTGATTTCAGTGTTTACCATCTGGTGATGTCCAAGTGTAGAGTTTTTCTTGTATTGTTGGACGAGCGTGTTTGCTATGACCAGTGAGTTCTCTTTGCAAAACTCTATTAGCCTTCACCCTTCTTCATTCTGTATTCCAAGGCCAAATCTACTTGACCAACTGTTACTTGTTATATGAAATCTGCCTCCATATAATATAAAGAGGGAAAAATCTGATTCTGTTTAGGTTGTAAAGGACAGTAATAAAAACAATAGAAAACATTTATGGAACATTTAACCCTATGCCAGGAAACATGCCAACCATTTTCATAAACATCATTTCACAGTTACTCACACATCACTTTGACAAGTTTCTGAAATGTTTCTATGCATTTGAAATGAGGCTTATTAGTAATTTGTCCAAAGTCACATATTAGTAAAAGAGAGACCCAGTTTTGAAACCTAGGCAGTCTTCCTTCAGGAACTGAGCCCTTCACCTTTACATGCTAGATATTATCAACTTAGTTTTATTATTAAATATGAAGATAGACAAGCTATAGCTTTCTCCCCACTGTCATTTCAGTTTGTAGGTTATTTTTATAACATACATTATTGATATCTGGGAAAGTTGGAAAAGTGTTTTTTAATTGATCTGTAGCAAATATTCTATGTGAAAAATTCTAATTAGCAAATTAATGTAACATAGAGCAAATGTAATGTAATAAATGGATACAAATATAGGTAATGTACATTGACATTTTTAACACTAGATTATGAATTTGTATATGGGGTAATTTTAATCTTCATTATTATTATTTTAAGTTTTCTAAAATAATTTAAAAATGTTTATTATAGATAAATTATATTGATTTCAAGAAAAGAGACAAATTGGAAGAACATCTGGGAAAATACAATATGCTTAAAAGTAAAAGACTGGCAAATTTCACAAAAGTTGGTAATGAAGCCAAATTTTATAGCTTTGGAGACTAAACATTTACCTACTTTCATAACATTTTATTTTTTTAAAATGTTTCTTTTTTAAACATTTTATTTTTAAAACTTAAGTGAGAAAAAAATTTATCATCAGATTCAAAGATGAATGTTACTTAGATTAACTTATTTTTAGAATGATATGGTACATTATGTTTAAAAATAAGATACAATTTAACATAGTTGTATGTTTTGTTTTCACAAAATGAGAAAATTATTTATTGACTGTTATTTCTCTGGAATTTCAAGACTTTCCTTCTGATAATTTTCCTTTATAGTAATTTTTAAAACTATTGCTGCTAATACACCATAAATTATAGAAAATTATGAGAAGAAAAGTAAAAGAAATAGTAAAATATATTAATATGTGAACTCTATGACTGGCCTATAGTGAACTACAGGCATGTTAGTGATTTTTTTTTGTAAAATAATTCTACCAACTATGTTATTTCTTTAAAGACTTATAGTTTTACTAGTCTTAATAACTATGTTATTAGTATTTTAGTCTTTATGTTAAACATTGTATTTGTATTGCTTCATTTTCTCTTTTTGACAGTGTTCTAAATATATTTTAATATTATTGCTGTGTTGTTGATGTATATAATGGCTTTTTAAATTTATTGGCTGAAATTAACAAAGCTGCTTGAATTGGTCACTGGTATTCACATAAATGAACCTAATTGCAATTTATATGCCTTGTTTTTATATGATACTCTTTTCACATGACAAGCTTTTAAAATTTACCGAAATACTGTTAAGCATCTAAATATAGCTATATTTACATTTTAAAATTTATTTTATCATTCTTAAAATAGTTAAAACAATTTTTAGTGATGTTATTTCATGATGTTTATATCAATTGATATGAGAACAGTTTTCACAATTTAACAGAATGTTTATTAAAATTATGATATCTCTTATTTTTATTATGTTAATAAAATTTTAATTTACCTTAATTTTAAAAAGTAATCTCATGAAAGTACTTAACTAAGTTAAGACATAAAAATGAACTAAACTGTATTAGGTTCAATTCTTGATTGCAGAACATACAGGCATATGCTACCTTAGAGGAACAATTAGCATTTTTCAGAATGAGGCAATGAAGTGATGATAACAAGATAACAAAAGATAAAAAGCAGTTTTTTGTTTTTTTTTTTGTACAAAATGGTATATAAATTTCCTGAGAACATTACATAAATAAGAATATAGAAAGGCTTATACTCCTCAGATTCCCATAGCTCCTTATTGGAACTGTTGTGACTTAATCCAGCATGAAGGAGGTTTCTTTGGAGGGAAAAATCTTGCTTCCCTTGATCTTAAGAATTTTCTGTCCTTACTCACCCCCACTTCACTATTCTGGAGACTCTCACTTTGTGCTTGTCTCCCCTTATAAGATAAAAGTAACAGTAGTTTAACAAATGAACAAGATTCTCAGCGCATTTGCTGAGATTCAATTCTCTGGACATAAATGTCCAGTTTCCAGGAACATCTTTGACAGGCTGAGTCTTTAGTTATGTCTATGGTTCAGTTTTGTTGATCACCCATTAATTTCATGGTGAATATCCAATGGAGCCTAGCAAAGCTGAACAGTAGGGAAGAGTTTGAATGACTGACTAGCTCTGTTCCAATCACATCAATGTGCCCTTGCCTTACATAACAAGTAAAGGTTTGAATAGTCTTTAAGTACTGTGAACCATCCTAATTCAATTTTAAATTCAGTGAAATATGAGGAAATTATCTATGAAATGAAAATTCTCTGCCCTGTCTACTTTAATAAAATTTGTTAGAAATAAGTTATTCACAGTTCCTATATTAACATATTGGATTCTTTTCACACCATTGAATATATGTTGTTCCTCCACATCGCACACACTAAGTTTATAAAATATATAGTAAAACTCATGAAATTAACATACTATATTGATTTTAACCATTTCTCAGTAACTATTAAGTTTCCATGTCCTTCCTTAACTACTAAAATTGCTTATTATTGACAACATTCCCAAGATACATACAAATAGATCTCTAATAAGAGAGTTCAGGAACTGTGGGGTCTATGACATATATTGACAGGAAAGAAGGTAAAGAATTTACCTGCAACACAGGAGACCCAGATTTGATCCCTGGGTTGGAAAGATCCCCTGGAGAAGGGAATGGCCACTCACTCAAGTATTCTTGCCTGGAAATCACCAGGGATAGAGGAGCCTGGTGGGCTACAGTCCATGGGGTCAAAATGAGTTGGACATGACTGAGAGACTAACACACACACATATGATGTATGTTAGTTTCCTTGTCTTGGCATGACTTTTTTAGTAAATTAATGACAGAGTATAGCTTCTGGAGATGTTAATCTCTGATGTTGTTGAAGTGTGGACCTAACAAAAAATTACACCTCTCAACCCAAAATGTGCTTGTTGTAACATGTGCATAATTGTAAAAATTTGGATTTATTGGGTGGTCTAGAGTTGGGAGTGAACAGTTGACTAGAAAGGAGCAAGTATGGCCTTCTGTGGTGAAATAACTGAGAAATTATATATTAGACTATATGGTATAATCTAAAGAAAGGGAGCAGAGCAGAGTAACTAGAGCACATACTCTGCCTGCAACCAGACAGATGATTCAGAGCAAGCTCTAGTATTTATTCCAATTCTGATCCATAATTTACTACTGTCTCAGCCTCTGGAACCGTAGTCTCTTCCCTCTCAACTTGGTGAAGTGAGGGCTCTGCTCACCTTCTTCTGCTTCTGAAAATTGTTCCAGGCAGAAAGTTTGAGTGCTTGTAGAGCTAATAATATTTATTTCCTTTCTCCCAGGAATTATCTTCTCATGTTCTCAGTGTTTTGAAGTCAATAGTCTTTCCCAGTTTGCCAAATGTTTGAAGTCAAAAGTTAAGTCTATTCTTTTTTATTACAGTGTGGCTTGAAGAGAAATTCTCTTATTTACTTAAATTTCTCTCTCTCCATTTACAATCTAGTCCACCTAAACTTACAAGAAAAAAAAAAAAAAACAACTTATTTCTCTCATTCATGTTAACCTCTTTTGTAATCTTGTTGATGCTGCCTTTGCCAGTCCCCAGGATTGATGAATTTGAAATGGTAAATTTTAAACCATATTTTGTATCATAGTGCTCTGATTTCACGTGCCATAATATCTCACCTCTAGATCTCTTACTGATCACCGATCATGAACTGTAGTCTCCTGAAGTTGGCATGCCTTCCTTCTTTCATTTCCTCCTTCATCTTTCTGTGACTATCATGCAAGCAAGTCAAACTCAACAGTCCAAAATAAAATTCTTCAAATTTCTTCATTAAATCAATTTTATAGTTTTTTTACTTTATTAAATGGCAACAACATCTATCCTAAACATCTTTATCTTTCCAACATCTATTTACATACCATTTCCAGTCACCTTTACCTCCTAGATAATTTTGGATTCTATATTAACAGTCTACACAAATTGTCACAATTCTAAGTTAGTTATTCATCCTCACTTGAATAATTACAATGACATCTTAATCTGTGTCCTGTCTACTTCCAGTCTACACTTCCATCAAGATTTAAAATTTATTTTTAAACATATAGCTTATAAATATAAATCATACTTTATTACCTGTTCAATGAAAACTCTTAACAGTTTCCCTTCCTGTCCTTAGGGAAGGGAGGCTATTTAACTTTTGTCATTTGAACCCTGTCAACATCTATGACTTGATTACTCAATCTTCCAAATGTTGACAGAAATAACCAACTAAAAATATAAGAGTAACTAAGAAATGTTTTATTCCAGCCAGACTGAGGTCTATAACCTGAAAGACAGTCTCTCAGATAGCTGTGAGGAACTTCTCGGAAGAAGCATGGTATTTTGCATAGTTTTATATCTTGTCATAACTAAAGAAGCATGGCAGGGGTGCATTCCTTCAAGGCTTAAGGGGGAAAAAACAGAATCATAGGTACACAGTGGGTCAGTATGGCTTTGGCTCTGAGAATTGAGTCTTACTGTAGATGAAACACTAACAATTTCATCCCAGAAATGGAGGCAGTTATCACTATCTTCAAAATAGAAATCCTTACTTCTGGACAGTACATGCTTTAATGGTTAAAGGAGATTTAAAGCTTATACCTGATAGGCTACAGTATAGGCTCTTCTAGTTAGCATAAACCCAACCATGTTTGATGCATGGCAAAACCAATATAATATTGTAAAGTAATTAACCTCCAAAAATTAGAGAAATCAAGGGAACATTTCATGCAAAGATGGGCTCGATAAACGACAGAAATGGTCTGGACCTAACAGAAGCAGAAGATATTAAGAAGAGGTGGCAAGAATACACGGAAGAACTGTACAAAAAAATCTTCACGACCCAGATAATCATGATGATGTGATGACTAATCTAGAGCCAGACATCTTGGAATGTGAAGTCAAGTGGGCCTTAGAAAGCATCACTACGAACAAAGCTAGTGGAGGTGATGGAATTCCCGTTGAGCTGTTTCAAATCCTGAAAGATGATGCTGTGAAAGTGCTGCACTCAATATGCCAGCAAATCTGGAAAACTCAGCAGTGGCCACAGGACTGGAAAAGGTCAGTTTTCATTCCAATTCCAAAGAAAGGTAATGCCAAAGAATGTTCCAACTACCACACAATTGCACTCATCTCACATGCTAGTAAAGTAATGCTCAAAATTCTCCAACAGCAATAAGTGAACCGTGAACACCCTGATGTTCAAGCTGGTTTTAGAAAAAGCAGAGGAGGCAGAGGAACCAGAGATCAAATTGCCAACATCCGCTGGATCATGGAAAAAGCAAGAGAGTTCCAGAAAAACATCTATTTCTGCTTTATTGACTATGCCAAAGCCTTTGACTGTGTGGATCACAGTAAACTGTGGAAAATTCTTATGATGCTGTGAAAGTGCTGCACTCAATATGCCAGCAAATTTGGAAAACTCAGCAGTGGCCACAGGACTGGAAAAGGTCCGTTTTCATTCCAATTCCAAAGAAAGGCAATGCCAAAGAATTCCCATATCCCACACCCAAATTTCCCAACTCTTAACACTTCACTAAATTTGCCCTATTACCTTCTCTCTCTGTTTCTCTGTGTACATGGACATATATGTACATGGATGTGTATGTCTGAACCATTTGAGTGCAAGCTGTTGAACGGATGTCACATCACTTCTAAATATTCCAGTGTTTATTTCCTCCAAACAGGGTTTACAGACTCACCATATGACCCTCCAAATCAGAGGATGAACACTGACGCATCGCGACTGCGCAATCCGTAGACCCCTCCCCCACTCAACATCGTCAGGCCATCCCAACAAGGACTCTTTCTCCTCGCTGGTCCAAGGTTATATCCAGGAGTATGCGTTGAATCGTCCTCACCCCTCTTTAGTCTTCTCCAACCTGGAAGAGTTCCTTTGTGTTTCACGCCAGTCATTCTTTTTAATTAAAGAGTACAGACCTTTCATTCTGTGGGATGTCCCTGGGTCTCTCTGGCGTATTCTCATGATCAGACTTGGTCATGCTTTCTTTCTTTTTTCTCTTTCTTTTTTATTTTTTAAATCATGAAAGCATGACAACACATTTACAGGGGACTTGAAAAGTTACACTGCGGTTGTTGTTGTTCAGTTGCTAAGTGGCGTCCGACTCTTTGCGACCTCGTGGACTGCAGCACACCAGGCCTCCCTGTCCTGCACCATCTCCCAGAGCTTGCTCAGTCTCAGGTCCATTGAGTCAGTGATGCCATCCAGCCATCTCATCCTCTTTATTTGGGGTTTCAATATAAAGCTTTCAAGAATTAATAGAATGAATATACAGAAAAGTAGCCTTCTACTTTTCACCTCCACTAGCTTTGTTCTAGTGATGCTTTCTAAGGCCCACTTGACTTCACATTCCAAGATGTCTGGCTCTAGATTAGTCATCACATCATCATAATTATCTGGGTCGTGAAGATATTTTTTGTACAGTTCTTCTGTGTATTCTTGTAGAAGAATATATATAGTAGACGTGAAAAGCATAGTCATGCTTTCTTAAAAGAATACCACGGAAATGTGTTTTCTTAGTGAATTATCTAGGCATGGGCTGCGGGAAACATATGATGTTAGCTAATCGTACAACTGGTGATGTTTATTGTCTTATTTATTTGCTGCTTGCAGGATCTTAATTCCCTGACCAGGGATCGAACCCATGCCCTCTACAGTGGAAGCGCTGGGTCCTAACTACTTGACTGCCAGGGAATTCCCCAACTCATGAAATTTATTTTTTAAAGTGCCCCTTGACTATCTTTACCCATTTGGCGATGTTTATCTTGATCACTAGTTATGTTGGTGTCTGTCAGTTTTCTCCCACATAAAGTTACCATTTCCTCCTTTAATATTGATTGGCATTTTGAGGGGAGATATTCCTGTTCTTTAATAAGCTTCCATCTATCAATCTTAGCCTCCATTGATGTCTCCTGCTGGAAGCAAACACCACTCTGACAGTTGCCAAATTTCTGTTTTCATCATTTCTTCTACTTTCACTAGTTGGCAGGCCACTTTAATAAGAGCTTTTCCATTTTCTGTGTTTGTGTGTATGTTTAAGCGGTCCCTTCAGGGTGGTCCTTGTGTCTTTCTGACCTGTCTCCTTCATTCTCATCACATTCTTACTTTTTGGCATAATTTGTCCCAGGTCCATCTTGTACTTTTTCTGCTGCAGGCTGGAATTAGCTCTTTCTTCAAGGAGCCCTGCTTTCTTTTGGTAGAGGATGGTTTTTAGAAATCAAGATCTGGGCATTTAGTGTGTTTATGGTTCCCGGGGTGTCATTGCTTCTAGGCCCTATCAGTGGAGAGAGTTTGGAAACATATATATTCATTTGAACACATCGGCATATACATATACTAAATCATTTTTGTTATTTAGTTGCTAAGTTGTGTCTGACTCTTTTGCAATCCCATGGACTGTAGACTGCCAGGCCCTTCTGTCCATGGGATGTTGCCGGCAAGAATTCTGGTGTGGGTTGCCATTTTCTTCTCCAGGGCATCTTCCCAAACCAGGGATTGAACCCATGTCTCCTACCTTGGCAGGCGGATTCTTTACCACTGAGCTGCCTGAGAAGCCATTTATATATCTACCCGTGTTTGTATGTTTTAAAACAATGTAAGCTGATACTTAGAGAGGGCAATGGCACCCCACTCCAGTACTCTTGCCTGGAAAATTCCGTGGATGGAGGAGCCTGGTGGGCTGCAGTCCATGGGGTTGCCAAGAGTTGGACACGACTGAGCGACTTCACTTTCACTTTCCACTTTCATACATTGGAGAAGGAAATGGCAGCCCACTCCAGTGTTCTTGCCTGGAGAATCCCAGGGACGGGGCAGCCTGGTGGGCTGCCGTCATGGGGTTGCACAGAGTCGGACACGACTGAAGTGACTTAGCAGTAGCAAGCTGATACTTATACCTCCAAATCCCAATCCACCTTCAAGGTTCTTTATAAATCATCCCCTCTCCATATTTGCAACTTTGTTCTCCAACTTGGCTCTCATTATTCTCAATATATGCACCTAATTGTTCAGTAAATTTTCTTATTTGCTTAATGTAGCCACTCTCCCGATCACACCAGCTGTGCCTTTTACTTCCACCCCTGCCCCCACCTTCCAGCGTCCTGTGTACTTGGGCACCCGTAGACGTCATGGTGTACCAGGGCACCTCCACGTGTCAGCCCTCTCTTCCTGTCAGTATCCCATGGGGATTGGATGCCGACTCTTTCATATCAGGAAGGGAAGGGAAAGGAAAGGGAAGAGGAAAGAGAGAAGAAGGCTGTGCACACTGTTTTAATTAAAAGCTGAAAGGAAGGAAAAGGAGATGCCATTTCACCTAACTCAGTAAGTGCTTTATCAAGTATTGATTAATAAGAAAGTATAGAGGATGCTCATGGAGATATGAATTGGTAATTAATATTGTTTTAACCAGTTATCTGATTATTTATGTTTAAATATAATGCACTGTTGTCCTCTTCACAAATGCTGTAGAACCTTGTAGGTAGGGTAGAGTGGAAAATATAAAATAGCAATGATAGGATCAAAGAAATGTCTAAGTGACAGTTCACGGTTGGGCACATGCCTCACAACAGGGATGCGTCTCAGAATTTTGCAAAGTTACAAAGAATTCATTCTCTGAGGTTTGAAACCAATAAAAATCAGCTTAAATGAATGACATTAACTACATTCAAGATGGGGTGGACCCATCTTGAATGATGACTTGTAATTGGTTACCAGCTACAACCAGAGTGCTTTCCAAATTTCCATCAAGGAGACTGGTGAGCCTTCCAAAACGCTGTTGTTCCTTCATTCAACACTAATTGTGTTGGTGTCCACTGGGTTTCTTCCAAGCAAAGTTATCATTTCTCTCTTTAAAATCATGTGTTAGCATTCAAGGGATACGATGGAGGAGAAAATACTGTCTTCATATGCAGAAGGTTCGTGGTCTGGTCGGAGGTGGGGACCGTTCTGGTGCCTTGAGGGAGTGGCCGGTCCTGATTGGAGGCAGTGTGTGTGGAAAGGATTCCCAGAAGAGGTGGCATCTAAGCCAACGCCTCAGGATAGTGGGAATCAGCCAAGAGAAGTGATGTGGGAGAAAGGTAGAGAGCAGAGAATATCGTGGGGTGAGTGGCTACATGCTCTAAGAGCTGGAGCAATGGGAGAACCTAGAGCACTCAGGGAGTGGCTTACGGCTCAGTGTGGCTGGAATGGCAAATTTGAAGGGCTTTGGGAGGATGTGAGCCTGGTGACCTATGCTGCACTGGATCAGCACAGGTCTTGGATGCCAAGTTTAGGCATTTGGACCTCACCCTAGGGAGAGTGAGACATCACTTGAGTGTTTTAGGCAGCTGTGTGAGAAGATCGCAGTCCTATTTTAGAAAGTCCCCCTTGCTGTGTACAAGGAATCACCCAACTCAAGGTTAAGGGCACATTTCCTACAAACCTGCCCTCACTTCAGACACCAGCCCCAAGTTTGGGGGTCCCCAGAATCACCCTGTCTTCAGAGTAGCTAGCTATAAATTCAGGGGTTCCCATGACTACCCTCAGATTTGATAATTTGCTAGAACAACTCATAGAATTTAAGAAAATGCTACTCTTAGGAATAGTGTTTTATTATAATCAAACAGATAAAAATACATAAAATATATAAACTGAAAGCAAAGCACAGTAGGGTGGAACCTGAGAAGGTTCCAAACAGTAAGTGTCTGTATTCCTGGGATGCATTTCCTCCCAAGAATCTCTATGTGACAATAAACATGAGCCTTGCAGCTAAAGAAGTTCATCTATGCTTCAGTGTCCAGAGTTGTTACTGAGCCTTCATTACCCAGGCATGATTAATTTAATAATTACCCTCATGGTTAAACTCATCTCCAGGTACCCTCCCCTGCCTGGTGGTTGGGCTGGTACCGTGTGGCCCAAAGCCCCAGCCACAATTATTCATGTCATGTTGGTCTTTCTGCACGGCCAGCCCCAACGCACGAATCATCTCATTAGCATAAGTGTGGGTCCCACCTTGAATAACAAAGGTACTCCTCTCAAAGCAGAAATTCCAAGAGTTTGGAGGTTACTCCAGGAGCCCAGACAAAGGTCAGATCTCTCTTAGTGATGCCAAATTTCTCACTATGCACTGTGGTATGGCAGTGAGACTGAATGAGAGCAAGTCTGGAAGCAGGGAAACCAGTTAGGTGGTTGCTGCAGAAATTCAAGATGAGAACATGGTGGCCGAGACCAAGGAACGGCAGAGGGAATGAAAAGAAGCAGAGGGATTGCAGATGCATTCAGGATAGGATGTCAGCACTTAGTGGTTGACTGGATCCCTCAGTCGTGCCTGGCTGAGGGATGAGGGAAGTAAAAGATGATGACAGGTGACTGGCCTGGACAAACAGCTGGCTTAGGCCCGCCGCATGCTGATAGCACACACTGCTGAACTGGGAAAATATGATAGAGTAGAAGGAGGGGCTAAATATTTAAAACTACAAGACATCAAATTTTTTACTTCGATCTAGGCTTCAGAAGGAGAAGGCAATGGCACTCCACTCTGGTACTCCTGCCTGGAAAATCCCATGGATGGAGGAACCTGGTAGGCTGCAGTCCATGGAGTCATGGAGGGTCAGATACGAGTGAGTGGCTTCACTTTCACTTTTCACTTTCATGTATTGGAGAAGGAAATGGCAGCCCACTCCAGTGTTCTTGCCTGGAGAATCCCAGGGATGGGGGAGCCTGGTGGGCTGCTGTCTATGGAGTCACACAGAGTCAGACATGACTGAAGTGACTTAGCAGCAGGCTTTAGAAATCATTGCATCTTATTCCATGATACTCGCAGGCAGTATAAGGTCTATATATCCCCAAAGAATTTGTCAGCCACACGGGGCAGCATCTTCTGTACCGGAGGGCCACAGCCACGGAATGAGTGCCCCATTAGTGGTCACAGGCAGCCTAGGGCTGTTCTTGGAGCTGGATTTAAGGGAGGTCTCTCAGCGCCAGGTGATAGAATAACGTGGACGCTGGAGCAGGTAGAACTTGGTCTGGATTCTGTCTCTGCTGTGTGACTTTAGGCATATAACTTAACCTCTCTGAGCTTCTCTGAGTTTATCTGTAAAGTGGGAATGACACCACCACACGGTGCTTTTGTCGGGATCAAGAAGATGGTGTACATCCGCCTGTAAGAACACCACACCTTCCCTTGCTGGCCTGAACACCTGAGACTCTCTCTCAGACTATCCTGATTGCATCGGATACTACCAAGCCTGGTGCCCACTTATCAGTGACATTGATTTCCTTCACAAGGCCTGCTCTGACCTCCTGAACCCAGAGGACACTCTCTCCTAAACTCTCCACCCCATCACCTTCATCGGTCGTATCCTACTTTGCCGAGCAAGCTTTCTATTTCTTTATCTACAGTTTACTTCCTCAACTAGACTGTAATCTCTCACAGAGCAGAGACTTTCATCTTTTTTAATGTTCCATTTTGGAATTTTAGCAACACTGCCTTTTTGGACCTAGCACTTCCTCAAAAAATAGAAATCAGTTGATATTCTACCTACTTTCATCTCCTAAAACTTGCCCCAGAGTCCTAAGCTGAACTCAGCCTACATAAGGGCATTTCTACAAAGGAACTTGTTTATTCCTTTATCTGTTTATCCAGCTGCCCTTGACTGAAACAAGTCCAAACGAGGACAGTGCCTCATAAGGCTCTCTGAAGGATTGCAAGGAACCTGTCACCTCTCAAAGCATTTGCGGAATTCCTGCATTGAGTTTTTGGGTGGTGAATCCTCACACCTCCTGGGAGGAGTTATTTTTGGAAACAGTGAAAGTCATTTTGGCCAAATTTGGTAGGTGTGGTCATTCAAGGGGCAGCGGGGTGTAGAGCAAGAGGCACGATGATCAGTAAATATTTAATTTGGCATTTCCAATGTGTCAGGCACTTTACATTCACTGTTTCACTGTTTCATTTTCATCTTAATATCATTTCTAGGAGGCAGGTGCTATTATTATCCCCACTTTACAGACAAGGAGCCTCAGGGCCAAAGAATGCCAAACACACTCTCTATAAGGGACTCCATGGCTTTTTCCCCATTACCAAGCTAGTGTTTGGATGCGCACAGTACAGACATATGGGAGTAATCCTCCTGCCCCTCCAGCAAAGATGAGGGCTCGGGATGCCTTATCCAATGACGTCAAACCTAAGAACTGTGACACTTGAACTAACAGGGGCAGGGAGAGCTTGAGGAACACAGGAGCTGAGAAAACTGGTCCTTCCCTACAATGTCGGTGACTGCCAGCACACAGGAAGGCTCCTCTGCGAGGGACCAGAAAATGAGGAGGGGATTGGTCAACTGGGGCATCCCTGAGCAGGGGGGATGACTCCTAACTGAAAGGTTTCCTTTTGGGCCTCTCTCTTTTTTTTAATTGATCATATTTTACTTTAAACTTTTTAATTCATTTTACTTTACTTTTTTGGCCACACCGTGTAGATCGGGGACCTAGTTCCAGGATTAAGGATTGAACCCATGTCCCTTGCCTGGGAGCATGGAATCTTAACCAGTGGACCTCCAGGGAAGTCCCCTTTTTGGGTCTCTCTTTTTCACTTTCTTAAAATTGTAGTCATGTTTACTGACTATAAAAGGAGTTCAAGTTCACTGTAGAACACTTGGAAAATAGAAGTATAAAAAAACTTAAAATTACCTATAAGTGACCCTCCTTCTGAGATCCCAGGCCTTGCTAAGACAAGGCTGCTGAGCAGATCAGTACACATGGGATTATTTATAAACTCCCTGCTTCCCACCCACCCACTCTCCTCTGGGCTAGAGAAGGGCCTTCAGCCAGGACATTCCCTCGCAGCCTACTCAGGCTGCTATATCAAGCCCTGCCTTTCTGGGGGCTGGATCAGGCGTTCCTTATCTCTTGGCAGCAGGGTTCTCATAATGTGCCCAGTTGGCAGGCGCTCGGAGATGTGCCAGTGGGCTCTGGCTGCTGCTACCAGGGCCTCTAGCCCACTCAGGGTCGTCTTCTCTGATTCCCACTGAGACTTGGCTAACGACACTGAAACCTTCCCTGTAGGAAGTCTTTTGTCTGCCTCATTAGAGGGTAGCTGTCAGACAGCTGAGGTGAACCTGATGGGCCTGGCACAGGCGATGGGTGTGTCTGGCTTGTGCAGGCTCCGTGGTCCAAGTCCTGCTCCTGACTCTGCCGTGCCTGCCCCCTACTCCCTCAGTCCCCACTCTGACTTCCCTCCCCTTTCTCTCCCTTAGTGCTTGGCTCCGAGTCTCCATCCATATGGTGTCGGCAGGCAAAGGCCTTCCATGGTTGGTGGCCTGCTGCATCTCAGTTCCAGAATTCTGGGCTGGACTCCTCCCTAATTGACAGTGGACTGTAGCAGATGTAGTCTCTGCCTAGAAAAGGAGTTTTGCCAAAGGAGGCAGACTGACCTTATAGCTGCAAGTTGGGGCAGAGAGATAAGAGAGGCGTCCTAAAAACATGCAAAGGCTTAAATCAGCAGAGCCACTGTGAGATCCTAGTTTCTCCACTCTAATAGAGGTGTGATCTTAGCAAGTTATGTAACCCCTATGAGACTTGGTGTTCTCATCTTTAAGATGTACAGAATGCCATCTCTATTTTAGAACTCATGCAAAAATTGCAAAAGATGACATATATAAAGCTGACATCAGTTCAGTTTAGTCGCTCAATCGTGTCTGACCGTTTGCAACCCCATGGACTGCAGCAAGCCAGGCTTCCCTGTCCACCACCAACTCCCAGAGCTTACTCAAACTCATGTCCATTGAGCAGGTGATGCCTTCCAACCGTCTGATCCTCCGTCATCCCCTTCTCCTCCTGCCTTCAATCTTTTCCAGCATCTGGGTCTTTTCCAGTGAGTCAGTGCTTAGAATCAGGTGGCCAAAGTATTAGAGTTTCAGCTTCAGCATCAGTCCTTCCAAAGAATATTCAAGGTTGATTTCCTTTAGGATGGACTGGTGGATCTCCTTGCAGTCCAAGGGACTCTCAAGAGTCTTCTCCAACACCACAGTTCAAAAACATCAATTCTTTGGTGCTCAGCTTTCTTTACATCCAACACTCACATCCATACATGACTACTGGAAAAATCATAGCTTTGACTAGATGGACCTTTGTTGGCAAAGTAATGTATTTTCTTTTTAATATGCTGTCTAGGTTGGTCACAGCTTTTTTGTTCTAAGGAGCAAGCGTCTTTTAATTTCATGGCTGCAACCACCATCTGCAGTGATTTTGGAGCTTAAGAAAATAGTCAGTCACTGTTTCCATTGTTTCCCCATTTATTTGCCATGAAGTGATGGGACTAGATGCCATGATCTTCGTTTTTTGCATGTTGAGTTTTAAGCCAACTTTTTCACTCTTCTCTTTCACTTTCTTCAAGAGGCTCTTTAGTTCTTCTTCACTTTCTGCCGTAAGAGTGGTGTCATCTGCATATCTGAGGTTATCGATATTTCTCCTGGCAATCTTGATTCCAGCTTGTGCTTCATCTAGCCTGGTATTTCACATGATTACTCTGCATATAAATTAAATAAGTAGGGTGACAATATACAGCCTTGATGTACTCCTTTCCCAACTTGGAACCATGTGTGGTTCCAACAACAACCAAATGTGTTGTTCTATGTCCAGTTCTAACTGTTCCTTCTTGACCTGCATACAGATTTCTCAGGAGGCTGGTAAGGTGGTCTGGTATTCCCATCTCTTAAAGAATTTTCCACAGTTTGTTGTGATCCATACAATCAAAGGCTTTGGCATAGTCAATAAAACAGAAGTAGATGTTTTTCTGGAACTCTCTTGCTTTTTCTATGATCTAACTGATGTTGGCAATTTGATCTCTGGTTCTTCTGCCTTTTCTAAATCCAGCTTGAACATCTAGAAGTTCACAGTTCATGTACTGTTGGAGCCTGGCTTGGAAAATTTTGAGTATTACTTTACCAGCATGTGAGATGAATACAATTGTGCGGTAGTTTGAACGTTCTTTGGCATTGCCTTTCTTTGGAATTGGAATGAAAACTGACCTTTTCCAGTCCTGTGGCCACTGCTGAGTTTTCCAAATTTGCTGGCATATTGAGTACAGCGCTTTCACAACATTATCACTTAGAATTTGAAATAACTCAACTAGAATTCCATCACCTCCACTAGCTTTGTTCGAAATGGTACTTCCTAAGGCCCACTTGACTTCGCATTCCAGGGTGTCTGGCTCTAGGTGAGTGATCATACCATTGTGGTTATCTGGGTCATGAAGAACTTTTTTGTACAGTTCTTCTGTGTATTCTTGCCACATCTTCTTAATATCTTCTGCTTCTGTTAGGTCCATACATTCCATTTCTGTCCTTTATTGTGCCCATCTTTGCATGAAATGTTCCCTTGGTAGCTCTAATTTTCTTTCTAATTTTCTATTATTTTCCTCTATTTCTTTGTATTGATCACTGAGGAAGGCTTTCTTGTCTCTTCTTGCTATTCGTTGGAACTTTGCATTCATATGGGTATATCTTTCCTTCTCTCCTTTGCCTTTCATGGCTTTTCTTTTCTCACTATTTGTAAGGCCTCCTTGGACAACCATTTTGCCTTTTTGCATTTCTTTTTCTTGGAGATGGTCTTGATCACTGCCTCCTGTACAATGTCGTGAACCTCCATCCATAGTTCTTCAGGTACTCTATCAGATCTAATCCCTTCAATCTATTTGTCACTTCCACTGTATAATCGTAAGGGATTTGATTTAAGTCATACCTGAATGGTCTAGTGGTTTTCCCTGCTTTCTTCAATTTAAGTCTGAATTTTGCAATAAGGAGTTCACGATCTGAGACACAGTCAGCTCTCAGTCTTGTTTTTTAGAGCTTCTCCATCTTCGACTGCAAAGAATATAATCAATCTGATTTTGCTGTTGACCATCTGGTGATGTCCATGTGTAGAGTTGTTTTTGTGTTGTTGGAAGAGGGTGTTTGACATACATAGATAAGATGATGATTGTGTGTGTGTGTGTGTGTGTGTGCGCATGCTCAGTCACTCAGTCTTGTCCAAATCTTTGTGACCCTGTGGTCTAAGTCCATTGGGTTCCTGTGTCCATGGTATTTCCCAGGCAAGAATACTGGAGTGGGTTGCTACTTCCTCCTCCAGGGGATCTTCCCGACTCAGGGATCAAACAGTATTCCTTGGTCTTCTGCTCTGGCAGGCCGGTTATTTACACTGTGCCATCTGGGAAGCAAAGATGGCATAGATGGAAACATGCATTATGGTAGGTACTATAATTTTTATTAATGACATTTATAATCAGTTAGATGGTGGAGAGATTGTAGCTTCTTTTTCTTTCTCTCTTAGAGATTTAACAGAGGAACTCTCCATGTTTGTTGTTACGAAATTCATCTAGGCAAGAGATGCATGTTCCATTGATATTTAAACGATTTTTCAGGTTTGAGAGAATCCATTCAAAGCAACTTTTGAGCCCTGAGGAGGCCTTGGTTCACCTTTGTATTAGCCTTGAGAATCAGATCAACCTTATTTGAAAAGGCAATTCATTGTTCTTAAACCTGGTCAAAATTTAGTGGCAAAGCATTCTTTGGTAAGCCACAAGTCACTTTCAAGATAGAATGATTTCCTCTAAAAAAAAACACAAACAAAACCTTTTCTTATCAGAACCTAGGAGGTACAGTTGAAGCAGTGCCCAGAGAAAATAGCATAGTGAGATTTTATTATCAACTGGATTGGCCCATAGGGTGCCCAGACCCTTGGTCAAACATTATTCTGGGTGTGTCTGTGAAGATGTTTCTGGTTGGGATTAACATCTGGCAGGCTGGGTAAAGCAGATTGCCCTCCCAGTTTGGGTAGACCTTGTCCAGTCTGTTGAAGGCCTGAATAGAACAAAAGCTGAGTAGGGAAAGAGTTTCTTTTTCTCTTTCCATCTCTGAGCCAGGACATTGGTCTTCTTCTGCGTTTAGCCTTGAATTAGAATCTTCACCATTGACTCTCTTGCTGTCTGCAGATCTTGGGACCCTTCAGCATCAATAATCACACGAGCCATTTCTTTATAATAAATTTCTTTTTATATCTGCTGATTCCGCTTCTATGGAGAACCCTAATATCGACAGTTTTATAAGGAGCTAATAAAAAGTTAAACAGGAATGAAAAAATGAACTAAGCATTCAACTGAAGTAGTTAGGAAAAGGTAATAAATATAAAGAAGGCAGAAGAACTTACAAAATGTTAAAGCAGAAATGAAAGGCTTGTAAAACAAACAGGTTTAAAGTCAGTAAATTATAAGCAAATAATAAATTCAAATATAATTCTTTGAAAATAGAATAAGATCGATCAATGGTTGACTAACCTTGTCAAGAGAATATAACGAAGCACAAATAAGAAATGCTAAGCAGAAAATAAACACAAATGGAGGGAATGAAAAGAATCCTTAGAGACAATTTGGTCAACTTTATGAAAACAAATTTAAAATCTGATGTAGCAAAACAATTAACCTTATCCTAGGAGAGATCTTTGGCTTTCCAGGTGGCTCAGTGGGTAAAGAATCTGTTTGCAGTGCAGGAGACACTGGAGACATGGGTTTGATCGCTGGGTGGGGAAGATCTCTGGAGGAGAGCATGGCAACCCACTCCGGTATTCTCACCTGGAGAATCGCCATGGCCAGAGGAGCCTGGCAGGCTACAGTCCATAGCGCTGCAAAGAATCCGACACAACTAAAGTGACTGGACACGAGCATGAAAGAGAGATCCAGCCCTGGTCTTTGGCTCCCAAGGGGTAATCTCTAGGCCTCTGATTGTCCTGCCTGGTAGGAGTGTTTTTGTTTAGCTGGGGGCCTAAGGTGATACCCCACTGTTTAACAATATGATTTATGATGGGAACTTTGGGCCATACTATATTTGCTCTTTCTCTAGAGCTCCTGGAGACTAAAAGTCAGCCAGGTGGGCAGCAACGTCTAGGTGACTGAACCTCAGCAGAATCTCTGGACACCAGAGCTTAGCTGAGCTTCCCTGTTTGGCAATACCTGTATGGACCGTTGCATATTGTTGTGGGGGAAAGTAGCACTGTCCACAGCCCCAGTGGGAGAGGACAAGTGGAACCCTGTGCTTGGATGAGTCCTGGACTCTGCCCTCTGCATCTGTTTCCTGGCTGGTGTTAATTCATATCCTTTCATGGTAATAAACTTTAACCAAGAATACAACAGCTTTTAGTGAGTTCTGTGAGTCCTTCCAGCAGATTTTTGAATCCAAGGATAGCAAAACCTAACATACTGGACACTTTCCTGAGAAATGCAGTTCTCCAAAAACTGACCCAACATCATATTCAATGACATATTCAAGGTCAGCTTGCCTTAGTTAACCTATAAATTAAAAGAAATCCTAACAAAACTAACAGCTCATATGGAAAAAGAAGCTGAAAAATTAATAGTAAACTAGCCCTGTAAGATAAAATGCATATTATAAAACTTGAATAATTAAAATAGTGTAGGACATTATGTGGTTGGAACAAATAGGAAGTCCAGAAATAGAGAAAAACTTATTGGGAATTTAGCTTATGATAATGGTGGCATTTCAAATCATTGGGGAAAAAAGATGAATTATTCAAAAAATGGTGTTGAGACAACTGGGTAGCATCTGGAAAAAAATTAAGTTGGATCCATACCTCATTTTTTATTTCAGATACATACCAGGAGAAATCAGTGATTTAAATTTTTAAAAATGCTAGAGGAAACTATGGAAGATTAAAAACAAATCTAACTACTATTTTGTAAGGAGAAGAACTTTCAAAGATGACACAAAATACAGAAGACATCAAGAAAAAATTATAACTTCTGTTGCATTAAAATTATGTATGGCAAAACTAGTAAAAGCAATTTCTAAAGTATCATCAAACCAGGGAATGTATGGTAATATTCCCAACACAGAGACCTTTTATGAATCAGTAAGAAAAGTGACTATATGATAAAAAAGTTGGCAAAAGATATGAACAGAGAGTTCATAGCATAGGAAGCACAAATGATTTATAAACATGAAGATGCTTCGTATTGCTTGTAATAAGAGAAATTGAAAATAAAACTACAGAGAGATAGCATTCACCACTTTTCACTTACCAAATTGACAAAGATAACGAATTTGTTTATAAATTGTTGGTAAAGGTATGGGGAGCAGAAAGTCTTATGTTGTCAAAGGAATGTTGAATATCTGTACAACCTCTCTGGATGGCAAAAAATAACAATCCACATTACCTGTTGACCAGTGTTCTATTTCTAGGGATTTACCATAATCATTCTGGATAAAATATAGTATATCTATTTGGGGAGATGGTATTTAAGGGTAAAAACTTACAACCAGTAGATAAATAAGTCCTGGAGAGCTAATGCAAAACATAGTGATTATAGACAATGATATTGTCTTATAAACTTCCAAGGTGCTAAGAGACTAGATCTTAGTCATTCTTATCACAAAAAAGAAAGTACTGTGGCATGATAGAGGTATAAAAAATTAAATAGTATGCACAAAGTTATGCATTGTGGCATTGCTCAAAAAAGACCGGAAACGACCAAAATGCCCACTAAAAAAAGACTGGCTTAAGTAAATTATGGTGCACTGAGGAAATGGAAAACCATGCAGCTCTAAAATAGACTGAATGAGCTCCAGAGACACTTGAAAGAGAAAGAAATTAGGTACAGAACAGTATATATGAAACAGTGCGATATCATTTCTATAAAATGGGAAAGAAAACAACATCTATTACAGTGAGAGCAAATATGTGGTGTTTAACCTCGTCCCTCGTATAAGGAAGGTACTATGATTACATCGTGTTCTGTGGACGGGGGGAGCCAGGGCTCAGAGAGGTGCCCAAAGTCACCTGCTGGAAAGGGACAGTCCTGGGTCTTGAGCTCAGATAGACTGGCTCGAGTTTGTACTCTCCCCACCATGCCCTGTTCTTTTGTTTGGGCTCACCTGCTTGCATATTCATGAGCTATGTCTGGGCTTCTGAGGGAAAGGTATGTTAGAGTGTATTTCACTATATTCCCCTTTGTGCCTTTGGACTATGTGAAGTATCCATTAATATATTTAAGCTAAACATATATTTCTGATTGGAAGCAGATAAATGACACAGGACTCAGGTCCCCTGAGGCAGGTATAAAATTCTGTCCTGGATACCAGGAACCCAGAGCCTCTGCCTACCATGTCAGGGAAACCGGGGCCTCGTCCTGGCTCTGATCCACTCAGGGGTCCATGTAAGAGCGGTGGGTGGAGGTGGGGTGGGAGACGCCCAGGTCTTGCCCACTGGTGGCCTGTCCCTACCCTCATGGCCACTGGCTCCAGGATCAAGGAGGTGGGTGTCAGGCCAGGCCCCCTCCTCGGGGCTCTGCAGTGGCCTGTGGGGCTCCTCATGACGCCCCCACCATCCCCAGCAGCAGTCTGCTTGCTCATTGCCCTCCAGGCTATCCGCACCGTCTGTGATGAGATGAAACAGGAGGGCACCTCTCCCCAGCAGCCGGCCTCCTCCTCAGACTGTGGGGCCGGAGGAGCCAGAATACCTGCAACAACCACACGACCACAACGACCCCAAGGGCGGCGACCTCAGGCGCGTAACAACTTTGCACCATAATGACCACAAACTCCATGACAACCAGCACTGCAATGGCCAGATGACCACACAACTGCC
>SJXQ01004847.1:0-20720 GCA_006408695.1 Aepyceros melampus | reverse complement strand
CAGATGACCACACAACTGCCAGGACTGCGGTAACCGCAGCGACCACACAGCAGCAACCACCACACACGTGCGCAGCCGCCGCGGCCTGCGGCAGCCACAGCGTCAGCTGCCGTGCATCAGATATGGGTTATGTTTTGACTGCCTGAATCTGAGGTCTCCAAAGGCTCCCATCACAGATCAGCCGAGGTCCAGGAGGCTGGGTGACTTCCTGGACCCTCAGGTGGGGCGCGGGCATTCAGATCAGGTGGGCTGGGCTTGGGACATGGCCTCCGCCCTCTCTGGGAAAGGCGTGGTCCTTGAGGACTCCCAGGGAACTTGGCTCTATGAGGAGGGAGCATCTTTCTTGCTTCCCTTCCAGGGGATGCTCTGTGAGGCTCAGTGTGGAGCTGGGAGCAGAGATGACCGTCTCTGGGGATGGGACAAGCCGGCAGGCTTTCCTCTCATTCCAGTGGCCCACTTGCTAGAAGGGAAGGGAGGCTCTGACCTTCTAAAAATCACTTTCCTAAAGGAGGGTGGGGGAGGCCATTTCTTGATAGAAAACCCTAAGTTCTGTCTTCACCATTCTGTAGGATTAACCTCTGTTCTGCGCAGCCTGGTTTGATCTTTGGCTGGCCTGTGATTTTGTCCATGTCAAGGAAAGAGGAATCTCCCTTCCTCCACTCTGGGAGGATTGTCACTTTTGCTGACAAGTATGCTATGCTTCCTCTTCTCTGATTTCAGAGAAGAGTTACACTTTTCCTTCAGGGAAAGGAGAACTAGTTTCCCAAAGCCGTCAGAAGGGCTGCCTCTGAAGTTCGCCCAGGTGCTGGTGCTGGCTGTTGAGAGGGGCTACCAGGCCTTGCTCCCAGATTCAGCCTGTTGGGGCAGAAAGGACATTTTCCTTTTTCTTTTGCTGTTCTGGGCCAGTGACTCTCAGCTGTGATTGAACAATGGGATTTCCTTAGGAGTTTTGAAAAGTTCTATTGCCCAGGTAGCAGCTGAGATCAGCTGAATAGGACTGGGGGAAGGGCGTCTCTATGCTTGAAAGCTTCCCGGGAGATTCCTGGGTGCAAGGGGAACCTCCATCCATGTTTGTGGTTTCCGTAAATGCTTCTTCATTTACAGCTTGTAAACCCATCTGGTTAAAAGCTGGGCAGGTGTTCCTGATGTCACAGTGTTCAATAGTGAGGCAGACTCAGAGTGGGCCTTGGGGAAAGGTGAGTAGGGCAAAGGGTAGTCATCAGCATGAAATTCTGCTGCGTAGACTGTCATCTACCTCCTCACTGTCCAATAACTGTTTGTACCCAGCACAGGCCCCTATTCTGTTCCCAAGGGCCAGTAAAGCTCCCCTCGCACCTTCTTCCTTGCTTCATTGGTTCCCTGTCTTGCACAGAGTCAGCCAGCGGGTCTTTTCTTTGCTTCCCCTTGGCCCCCATAGCCCCCAGTTCAGAACCTGATTTCCTGTTGTCATGATTTGGGGATATTGCAGATCCTGTCCTTGGGCCAGGGACCAGTTTCCTCCTCATGTGGGGGTAAGAAGCTTTGTATAAACTGCAGCCCTGGACACGTTTTGTTATGGCTTTATAACCAACCCCTACTCAACCCCGATGTTTCTGTGGGAGCCCCACACAGTCTGTTTTGGGGACACCTGAAATGCTTGGCTGGATGAGTTACAAGCTGGAATCAAGATGGGAAGAGAAACATCAACAACCTCAGATATGTGGATGATATCACTCTAATGGCAGAAAGCTAAGAGGAACTAAAGAGCCTCTTGATGAGGAGGAGAGCAAAAAGGTGGCTTAAGATTAAATATTAAATCCGGCCCCGTTACTGCATGGCAAATAGAAGGGGAAACAGTGGAAATAGTGAGAGATTTCCTTTTCTTGGGCTCCAAAATCACTGCGGACAGTGATTGCAGCCATGAAATCAGAAGACGACTGCTTCTTGGCAGAAAAGCGATGACAAACCTAGACAGTATGTTGAAAAGCATAGACATTGCTCTGCCGACAAAGGTCTGTAGAGTCAAGGCTATCGTCTTCCCAGGGGTCAGAGCTGTACCGTAAAGCTTCCCAGAGCTGTACTGTAAAGAAGGCAGAACGCTAAAGAATTGATGCCTTCAAACTGTGGTACTGGAGAAGACTCCTGAAAGTCCCTTGGAGAGCAAGGAGATCAAACCAGTCAATCTCAAGGGAGATCAACACTGAATATTCACTGGAAGGACTGATGCTGAACCTGAAGCTCCAGCTTTTGGTCATTTGATGCCAACAGATGACTCATTGGAAAAGCCCCTGATGCTGGGAAAGATTGAGGGCAGAAGGAGAAGAGGGTGTCAGAGGATGAGACGGTGGATGGCATCACTGATGAACATGAACTTGGGCAAACTCTGGGAGATGATGAGGGACAGGGAGGCCTGGCATGGTGCAGTCCTCGGGGTTGCAGAGTCAGACATGCCTGGGTGACTGAACAACAACCAGCTCCTGTGGTGTTCCCTATCTTATCACGGGAGAAATCTCACCACCTAAGGTTGCTCCCCGCCTTGGAACCTTGCAACACCAAGCGTCACCCTAGCTTACAGCACTATGTCTCTGCTGTAATCCTCAGAGATGCTGATCTTTTTGAACAAGGCTTCTACTTTAAATTTTTTTGTATTTTATCTGTTATCACTAAGCATTTGGAGCAGAGAGGACTTTCAAGCATGAATTTACAGCACGGTTGTGCCTGTAAGTCTTATAATTACTACTCTGTTTTGGCTCTCCAGCAGGCCTGTGACAACAACCAGGCTCACAGGGTTTATTACACTTGAAAGTGTGGAATGAACATCGAGGTTGGAAGATGCCTTGAAATCACCTCACTCCACCTTCTCATTTCACAAAAAAGGAGTCCGAGACTCAGTGCCTTGCTTTGGACTCCGCACGTTGATAACAGCACAGCCAAGAAGGTAAACCTGACTCTACAGCCTGGGTTTGGAATACCAGCCCTTGAACAGGATTTCTCCCATACAGAGTGGTTTTTTGGCTTTGCAGCCCTATCTGAACCTCACTCTCATTTTAAGGGCCAACTCAGGATCTACCCAGTCCTCCTGTGTTCTCTCCCTCATCTTTCACCTGGCACTTAAAAGCAAGGGAAAGAGGATCAGCTCTAAAAATTACTGAATGCCTCCCTTGTAATGGTTTTGTGTGGGAGCTCACATTTTCATATACGCTACTGCCCTCTAGTGGTCACAATATGCATCAACCATATAGTCTGGAACAGCATTTTTAACTTGTTGAATGAGGCCACCTCATGCGAAGAGTTGACTCACTGGAAAAGACTCTGATGCTGGGAGGGATTGGGGACAGGAGGAGAAGGGGACGACCAAGGATGAGATGCTGGATGACATCACTCACTGACTCAATGCACGTGAGTCTGAGTGAACTCTGGGAGTTGGTGATGGACAGGGAGGCCTGGTGTGCTGCGATTCATGGGGTCGCAAAGAGTCAGACACGACTGAGCAACTGAACTGAACTGAACTGAATGATTCAAGACTACCCAGTACATCTTGAAATCATTAAGGTTCTCATAGTCATAACTTTCCTTCCCTGCATCGAAACATAAATTCAAGTCCTATTTATTTGGTATTCCAATGTCAAAGCTATGGTTTTTCCAGTAGTCATATATGGATGTGAGAGTTGGACTACAAAGAAAGCTAAGCCCTGAAGAAATGATGCTTTTGAATTGTGGTGTTGGAGAAGACTCTTGAGAGTCTCTTGGACTGCAGGGAGATCCAACCAGTCCATCCTAAAGGAAATCAGTCCCGGATATTCATTGGAAGGACTGATGCTGAAGCTGAAACTCCAAAACTTTGGCCACCTGATGTGAAGAACTGACTCACCGGGAAAGACCCTGATGCTGGGAAAGATTGAAGGCCGGAGGAGAAGGGGACGACAGAAGATGAGATGGTTGGATGGTATCTCCGACTCAAAGGACATGAGTTTGAGTAAGCTCCAGGAGTTGGTGATGGACAGGGAAGCCTGGCATGCTGCAGTTGATGGGGTCACAAAGAGTCGGACATGACTGAGTGACTGAACTGATGTCAAATGTATAAGATATGTATGGATATAATCAAAAGCTATAACTACCTTGATGGCATCTAACATTTTCCAGTTGATGCTGCTCATCTAGGCAGTACTGTCCAGTAGAAACATAACGTGAGCCACAAAGTAATTAAAAATTTCCTAGTCGCATCATTTTTTTAAAATAAAAAGCACATTAAATTCATTTTAATGATATATTACTATATCCGGGATATTATAATTTTAACACATATCTAGTATAAACATTACCAAGAGATATCCTTTTTTCCCTTGTACTAAGTTTCTGAAATTTGGTGTGAATTTTACAACTGCAGCAATCTCAGTTCAGACCAGCCACACTAAGTGCTCACGAGCCATGTGTGACTAGTGGCCACTGAGCTGGACAGCAAAGGTCTGGGGCAGCAATTTCCAAACTCTGTCCTTGTTATTGCAGTGATGTTTGTATGTCCATGAGGAATGTTTTCACCAGTGTGCAGCAGAACGAGAAAAATGAGAATAGTGCTCTTAAATAGATAAAGTCAGTGTCGGATTGTCACCTATCTTGCCCGAGGGAATGCCTGGAGGATGTCTTTCTGACCGTGGCTGTTAAATATAGTCATTCTTTTATGGAATGATGGTCATAGCAGATGACAGATGATTGACCATGTGTCCCTATTTTGTAAATAAAACGTTCTCCATACTCTCCAGGGGCCCAGACTTCGTGTGCCCATGTTACTGGTGTGTGACG
The DNA here is from genome assembly GCA_006408695.1 of Aepyceros melampus. Lineage (NCBI taxonomy): Eukaryota > Metazoa > Chordata > Mammalia > Artiodactyla > Bovidae > Aepyceros > Aepyceros melampus. Next base: position 15,941 of record SJXQ01004847.1, on the reverse strand, counting down.
TATTGAATAGCCGCATGCTAAGCATCTCTTCCCACACCATAAGCAAGCTCGGACTATGGTCACAAATGGGACACGCGTCTGTGTGGCAAGGCTACTGGCCAATTCTCGGTGTGTTAACTCTGCACCTTTCTCTCTGCCTCACGAAAACATAAAGACATGCAAGCACGTAAGCATGATGCTAATACAGGGGTGACCTTGAATTTACTCTAAGAACCACAACTAAGAGAGTAAATAGCAAAATTCAGTTCTTAGCAGTAATTAGTAGTCATTACTACTCAACAGAGTCTACAGACTTGCATGCCACGTACCTGGTGTATGGCACTGTAATTTCACGTTGGTTGGTTTAGTTGCTAAGTCATGTCCGACTCTAGCGACCCCATGGACTACAGCCCACCACGCTCCTCTGTCCATAGGAGTTTCCAGGCAAGAAAACTGGAGTGGGTTGCCATTTCCTTCTCCAGGGGCTCTTCCCAACCCGGGGATTGAACCTGGCTCTCCTGCACTGCTGACAGCTTCTTTACCAACTGAGCTACCAGGGAAGCAATTTCACACGGCTGGTTTTAAATGTGGAGCGGTGGAAAGTGATGAAATACTAGAAGAGAAGCCACTGTTTATGGGAAAGGACTTTAATATTCTCCCGGGCTTTATAACAGACAGTATCTGAAGTGGTGCTGGGTAAATTTGTCTCACTGTGTGTGGCTGAGGGATAGGGGGTTAAGAGCTCCTTTCCAGGAACCAGGGGCTTGGCCCTCTGTGCACGCATAAAGAGTGTCTAGTTGCAGAAGCTCCAAACTGCAGTCTGGTCTCTGGGCCCCTCTTTTCTGACTGGTGCTCCTCCTCCTCCTCTGCCCTGCTGCCCCAGCAGGTCACAGCCCTATCCCAGGCCTTGAGACATCCTCAAGTTATCCTTAAAATATGCTTTCCACCCCATCACAAATGCAAGTGTCTTTGTTCAGCTGTCACTAGGGTACTCATTAGCACTTGTATTTTTTTTTTCAAAAACAGCCTCTACCCTTGACTTAAAACGTGGAAAAGATGCTAGCATATCAAAAAATTGTAAATCCAGTAAGTTTGATTGCTTTGGGAGCTCACTATTTAAGAAATCCTAGGGTGGATTCTGTCAATTGAGCCATTAGCCCTCTACTTGTTTTAAAAATTCAAGTTTCAATATATCTTGCCTGAGGGAGATAAGTCCACTCGAATTAAGAAATTTAAAAGTTGCAAAGACAAGACTGAGGCTTCAGTGCTCCTCCTCCATATTTAAATAGTGGTATGCAATCGCAATTATCCAGCTCCAAGTAATTATGCTAGTATTAATGAAGGGACCCTAATCAAAACCTGTGCCCAAGGGAAGCTTCTGCCTGAAAGTCAGGGTTAATGGCCCAGCCATTGTTTTAATGGATTTTCAATGAGGTGTGAAGATGACAGGCCAATAAGGGTGAAATTTTATGGTGCAGCTAAACAAGCAAATTAGCATTCTGACTTTGCTTCTGCTTTTATTTCCTTACAACCCTAGTGAACTGATTCCCTGGATGTTTAGTTATTAATTTATGTTTAATAGAATTCACAGAGCCTTGTGAATTCTGAGTACAAGTGTCCCATCTCAGCTGCTTTTGTTGGAGGGGCATTACTAGGCCCCTTTGGAAAGACATTTCAAGGGTGAACCTGATGACCGTGGACTCCGATGACCCACCCGTTTTTGCTCTCCACCGGCTCTGGCTCCTTCCAGGCTCTTTGGCCCTTTAGATACCCAGCCTCTAGAGTAGCCAGAGCCCCCACCCTGGGAGGAGTGTGCCTGCTTGCTCAGTTGTATGCCACTCTCTGTGTCCCCGTGGACTCTGTCCCGCCAGACTCCTCCACCCATGGAGTTTTCCAGGCAAGAATACTGGACAGGGTTGTCATTTCCTATACCAGGGGATCTTCCTGACCCAGGAGTTGAACACTGACTGAATCCCTTAGTCTCCTGCGCTGGCGGGTGGATTCTTTATCACTGCACCACCTGGGAAATCTGGGAGGTGTGTTTAGTGGTTACAAACAGCCTCACCTGCGTTCGTCTCCTGCCTCTGGTAGCTCTGAGTCCTTTGGCAAATCACTGGGTTTTTGTGTAAGATCAACACCTCTAGGGCCTATGAGGGATCGTCCAGGGCCCTCTGTCTTGCCTTATTTTGAATCCAAGTCCCTGAGCTCAGATTCTGGGCTAGAACTGCCTTGAGTCCACCCCTAGCACTTCTGGGGACTCAAAATTTGATCATGGCTTTTATTCCCTTGGAGGCTTCCCTTGTGGCTCAGCTGGTAAAGAATCCGTCTGCAATGAGAGAGACCTGGGTTCAATCCTTGGGTTGGGAAGATCCCCTGGAGAAGGGAAAGGCTACCCACTCCAGTATTCTGGCCTGGAGAATTTCATGGACCATACAGTTCATGGGGTCACAAAGAGTCAGACACGACTGAGTGACTTTCACTTTATTTCCCTGGCTGAATTTCCTCTTTCTGAAAGGCAGCATGAACCCCCCTTTTTTTTTATTTTGAAAATCTGTCTCCTAACCGATAGGTTGGCAAACTATGGCCTGTGAGCTATGTCTGGCCCATTGACTAATTTGTAAATAAAGTTTTATTGGAATATAGCCATGCTCATTCATTCACATATCATCTGTGGCTCTCTCCTGTGACAATCGCAGTCTAAAACATTCACTGTCTGGCCTTTAATGGAAAACATTTATGTTTTTTTGTCTGTGTGGATTGAATTATGTCTTGTGAAAAAGATGTGTTAAAGTCCTGACCCACCTTACCTCAGAATGTGGCCTTATTCAGAAATAGGGTCTATAAGGACAACAATTATCTTGGATTAGAGCTCACCCTATTGCTGCTGCTGCTGCTAAGTCGCTTCAGTCATGTCCAACTCTGTGCGACACCATAGACAGCAGCCCACCAGGCTCCCCCGTCCCTGGGATTCTCCAGGCAAGAACACTGGAGTGGGTTGCCATTTCCTTCTCCAATTCATGAAAGTAAAAAGTGAAAGTAAAGTCATTCAGTCATGTCTGACTCTTCGCGATCCCATGGAGTGCAGCCTACCAGGCTCCTCCATCCATGGGATTTTCCAGGCAAGAGTACTGGAGTGGGGTGCCATTGCCTTCTCTGCACCCTACTGGCCTCATTTTAACAACTTGATTACCTGACAAGACACTTTATCCTCTCCTTCTGCCTCCTGACCAACCCTGGGGCTTCCCTGGGTGACAGGGCTCCCTGTCCACCCTCCTCTGGAGAACTGCAAGTAACGAACTCTCTTTTCAATGGCAATTGTCTTCGGAGCTGTTGGCCTCTCATCTCTGAAGAAACCTGAAATCCCAGGTGCATTTTAGAACAAGGGACAGAGAGTGTGAAGATGAAGAGGGAGTGCCATGTGATGACGGGAGTGATTGATGTGTTTACAAGCCACAGGACACCTGAAGCTACAGAAGGTAGAAGAGGGGGCCAGAGCAGTCCCCCCCGGAGCACCTTCGGGGGAGTGGGTCCCTGCTGACATCTCGATTTTGGACTTCTGGCTCTCAGAAGGCAAGACAGTACATTTCTGGTTTTTTTCAGTATAAATGAAAATTTATTGATAGAAGCATGAAAAAAGTGACATCTTCTAAATTTGTACACCATGCTGTGTGGGTTAGTGGTGGTCCTGCAGTTGAGTGAAAGAGGATTATGCAAGAGGTGGCAGTAGTTATTTAAGACAGCAAAAGGATAATGACGATGACGTCAAGCTCTTGATTTGTAACGGTACATTCTTCAAGGTGAACTGGACAAGTCTTGAGGTCACGAGAAGAATATTTGACCGATTCTACCTGGATTTATTTTTTAATTTTTATTGCAATCTAGTTGCTTTACAATGTCGTGTTAGTATCTGCTGTATAGCAAAGCGCATCAGCTGTACAGTACATATATACCCCCTCCTTTTTAGATTCTTTTCCCATATAGGTCATTACAGAGTATTGAGTTCCCTATGCAGTTGGTTCTCATTAGTTATTTATTTTATACACAGTAGGGTACATATGTCGATCCCAATTTCCCAGTTCATCCCAGCTTCCCGTTCCCCCTGCTGTATCCATATGTTTGTTCTTTATGTCTGTGTCTCTATCTCTGCTTTACAAATAAGTTCACCTGTACCATTTTTTTAGATTCCACATCCTTCGGAAGTATCACCGTCCTTTGTCCATCTCTCAGGATGGACTGACCCACATTCAATGGCGGCTCACGTGGAACTTTAGCCTCCAGAGTTCTTCTTTGAATGCTAGCTGCTAACACAAAGGTCTGCAGCTCCCGCCTGGCTGGCCCTCCTACTCCTCATGGGGAAGCATTGGGGAGGAGGGGTTCGGTTGGTGTCACTACTCCCCTGGTGAGTTGGGGAGCACCAAGAGCCCCAAGCCTGATCCCGGCCCTCTCACAGATCTCTGACCACCAGGCCGGGTATGGGCCCAGCACGCCAGCGCCATCCATTTTCAGGGCTAATTGATACGGCTGGTGAGTTGGTACCTACTCCTTTGCAGTTCTGACCTCCATGGCCACCGTCTGCTTCTGCTGTTTTAAGTCCCTCAGTTTGGGACTGTGTTAGGGCAGCCTAGGAAAGGAATACACGCCCTAATCAATTGTTTTGTTTCCTTTCATCCTCATTGTTCTTTTGCGTAGCATATTTGTGTCTGGTGAACGGGGCTACAGCAATGGGGTTGCAGAGAGTGAACACAACAAAACAGTCATTTCAAGGTGAGCCTCACACAGAGTGTTGCGCTTGGGTCTCCTGAAGTAGTTAAGCCAGCAGGCAGCTCAATGGACCCCAGACTGAGGTTCAGAGACCTCGGGGGGACCTGCACAAGGTCCCACCCGTGGAAGGCAGTGAGTGGGGAGTGAACTAGTATCAACAAGGGCTCCTTATGTGTGCTTTGCTAACATTATCTCAAGACCCTCCAACCCAGAAACAACCTGAGGATTAGTCGCTGAACCATTATACTAAGACAGCTTTGAATATAGAAAGGGTGTTTTTTTTCTCACCTCATCTCCCCAGTCTCTCTACTTGGCTTCTCTAGACAGAATCACCTGGAGGTGATCAGATATCTACCGCTTTTCACAGCCCTGATTAGAACCAGCTGGTGTTGGCCAGAGTGTCTGGGGAAGCTATTTCCTTGAAGGATGATGAGTTTACCAGAGTGTGTTGAAACGAGATAGTATTGCTCTAGAGACCCCTTCAGTTGCAACTCTGGGCTGTGGAGGGGGTCTGAGGAGGGGAGAATGGGGAGGAACCTGGGACTAGGCCAGGTGCTAGCGTTATTGTGATGGCCAGAGCTGGTTCTGGTCCAGGCTCCTTCTGGATGTCATGGATCCCCCCGACCTCAGACATCAGGTGCCCAGTGAATCTCCTGAGGTCCTTGCAGCCGTAATGTCCATTTCAATAGTTACAACATTTTTTCCACATCAGGGATATTTTGTAAAGTTATGTCAGGATTTTGGGGACTGTGAATGGACAGGCCATCTGAAAAGGACTATGATCCCCATTTTATTTATTTACTTGGCTGCACTGGGTCTTAGTTGAGGCATATGGGCTCTAGTTCCTTGACCAGGGAGGGAACTCAGGTCCCCTGCATTGAGAGCATGGAGTCTTAGCTGCTGGACCACCAGAGAAGTCCCTATCCCCGTTTTATAGATGAGGACATTGAGTGTCCATGGATTGAATTGTATGTTTTATTGTGTTGTTCAGTCGCCCAGTTGGGTCTGACTCTCTGCGACCCCGTGGACTGCAGCACGCCAGGCCTCTCTGTCCCTCACCATCTTCTGAAGTTTGCCCAAATTCATGTCCATTGCATCAGAGATGCCATCCAGCCATGGAATTTTACCCCTCCCGCCAAAAGATGTGCTCAAGTCCTAATCTCCATTGTCTCAGCATGTGACCTTATTTGGAAATAAGGTCATTGTAGGTGTGATTGTAGGGGTCACAAAGAGCTGGACATGACTGAGCAACTCACACACACACACACACAGCTGTGATTACTGAAGATGTGGTTATCCTGGGGCAGGGAGGGCCCTTAGTCCAGTATGACTGGTGGGCTAAGAAATTGATGTGAAGCTACAAGGAAAGACTGCCAGGTGAAGACAGAGGCAGAGACTAGAAGGATGCAGCTGTGTACTGAGGAATGCTGAAGACAGGTGGAAACCACCCAAAGCCAGGAAGAGACAAGAAAGGATCCTCCTCTAGAGTCTTTAGAGGGTGAGTGGCCTCCCCTACACTTTGCTTTCAGTCTTCGAGACTCCAGAATTGTAAGAGAGTAAGTTTCCTTTGCTTTAAGCTGCCCAGTTTATTGTGCTTTGTTGAGGCAGCCCTAGGAAACTAATACAGGGCTGTTATCTTTTTAAGGATCTTATTCCTAGTTGTGAAATTTAAAATTTTATTCTAGCCAAAGAAATTTTCCACATTCTATTGGCCTACTAATCTGATGTTCCCTGAAGACTATAATGCTTCGTTTTTGGGGAGGGATCCTGGGGCGGCATGAGAATTCAAAAGGGCCTGTTTCTTTCCACCTTATCACTGGGGGGTAGGTCCAGCTGGGTGGATACTGATAGTGTGGGTTTGGGAAGAGGAGGATGAAGGGGGTCTCAGGTGTGGGCTGTGGCAGAGGTTAAATGAAGGGGGCCTGGACCCCAAGGACATTAGGTGCTCAAACCTTGGCTACTGTTTATTTGTCTGAGGATTAAACTATTAGTTCAGTTCAGTTGTCATGTCCAGCTCTTTGCAACCTCATGGAGTGCAGCACACCAGGCTTCCCTGTCCATCACCAACCCCTGGAGATTACTCAAACTCATGTCCATTGAGTCTGTGATGCCACCCAACCATCTCATCCTCTGTCATCCCCTTCTCCCTCTACCTTCAATCTTTCCCAGAATCAGGGTCTTTTCCAGTGAGTTAGTTCTTCACATGAGGTGGCCAAAGTATCGGAACTTCAGCTTCAGCATCAGTCCTTCCAATGGATATTCAGGATTGATTTCCTTTAGGATGGACTGGTTGGATCTCCCTGCAGTCCAAGGGACTCTCAAGAGTCTCCTCCAACACCACAGTTCAAAAGCATCAATTTTTCTGCACTCAGCTTTCTTTAGAGTCCAACTCTCACATCCATACATAACTACTGGAAAAACCGTAGCTTTGACTAGATGGACCATTGTCAGCCACATAATGTCTCTGCTTTTTAATATGCCGCCTAGGTTGGTCATAGCTTTTCTTCCAAGGAGCAAGTGTCTTTTAATTTCATGGCTGCAGTCACCATCTGCAGTGATTTTGGAGCCCAAGAAAATGAAGTCTGTCACTGTTTCCATTGTTTCCACATCTATTTGCCATGAAATGATGGGACTGGATGCCATGATATTAGTTTTCTGAATGTTGAGCTTTAAGCCAACTTTTTCACTCCCCTCTTTCACTTTCATCAAGAGGCTCTTTAGTTCTTCTTTGCTTTCTGCCATAAGAGTGGTGTCATCTGCATATCTGAGGTTATTGATATTTCTCCCGGCAGTCTTGATTCCAGCTTGTGCTTCATCCAGCCTAGCATTTCTCATGATGGACTCTGCATATAAGTTAAATAAGCAGGGTGACAATATACAACCTTGAAGTCATTTCCCAATTTGGAACCAGTCTGTTGTTCCATGTCCAGTTCTAACTGTTGCTTCTTGACCTGCATACAGATTTCTCAGGAGGCAGTTAAGGTGGTCTGGTATTCCCATCTCTTAACAGTTTTCCACAGTCTGTGTGATCCACACAGTCAAAGGCTTTGGGTAGTCAATAAAGCAGAAGTAGATGTTTTTCTGGAATTCTCTTGCTTTTTCGACAATCTAATAGATGTTGGCAATTTAAGCTCTGGTTCCTCTGCCTTTTCTAAATCCAAATTGAACATCTGGAAGTTCACAATTCACATACTATTGAAGCCTGGCTTGGAAAACTTTGATCATTACTTTGCTAGCATGTGAGATACGTGCAATTGTGTGGGAGTTTGAATATCTTTGGCATTGCCTTTTTTTGGGATTGGGATGAAAACTGACCTTTTCCAGTCCTGTGGCCACTGCTGAGTTTTCCAAATTTGCTGGCATATTTAGTGCAGCACTTTCACAGCATCATCTTTTAGGATTTGAAATAGCTCAACTGGAATTCCATCACCTCCACGAGCTTTCTTTGTAGTGATGCTTCCTAAGGCCTACTTGACTTCGTATTCCAGGATGTCTAGCTCTAGGTGAGTGATCACACCACTGTGGTTATCTGGGTCATGAAGATCTTTTTGTATAGTTCTTCTGTGTATTCTTGCCACCTCTTCTTAATGACTTCTGCCTCTGTTAGGTCCTTATCATTTCTGTCCTTTATTGTGCCCATGAAATCTTTGAATGAAATTTTCCCTTGGCATCTCTAATTTTCTTGAAGAGATCTTGTCTTTCCCATTCTATTGTTTTCCTCTGTTTCTTTGTACTGATCACTGAGGAAGGCTTTCTTATCTCTCCTTGTAATTCTTTGGAACTCTGCATTCAAACAGATGTATCTTTCCTTTCCTACTTTGCCTTTCATGTCTTTTCTTTTCTCAGCTATTTGTAAGGCCTCCTTGGACAACCATTTTGCCTTTTTGTATTTTTTTTTTTTTTTTGCCTTTTTGTATTTCTTTTCCATGGGGATGGCCTAGATCACTGCCCCCTGTAAAATGTTATGAACCTCCGTCCATAGTTCATCAGGCACTCTATCTATCAGATCTAATCCCTTCAATCTATTTGTCACTTCCACTGTATAATATAAGGGATTTGATTTAGGTCATACCTGAATGGTCTAGAGGTTTTCCCTACTTTCTTTAATTTAAGTCTGACTTTGGCAATAAGGAGTTCATGATCTGAGCCACAGTCAGCTCCTGGTCTTGTTTTCGCTGACTGTATAGAGCTTCTCCATGTTTGGCTGCAAAGAATATAATCAATCTGATTTCGGTGTTGACCATCTGGTGATGTCCATGTGTAGAGTCTTTTCTTGTATTGTTGGAAGAGGGTGTTTGCTATGACCAGTGTGTTCTCTTGGCAAAGCTCTATTAGCCTTTGCTCTGCTTCATTCTGTACTCCAAGGCCAAATTTGCCTGTTACTCCAGGTATTTCTTGACTTCCTACTTTTGCATTCCAGTCCTCTAAAATGAAAAGGACATCTTTTATGGGTGTTAGTTCTAGAAGGTCTTGTAGGTCTTCACAGAACCATTCCACTTCAGCTTCTTCAGCATTATTGGTTGGGGTATAGACTTGGATTACTGTGATATTGAATGGTTTGCCTTGGAAATGAACAGAGATCATTCTGTTGTTTTTGAGATGGCATCCAAGTACTGCATTTCAGACTCTCTTGTTGACTATAATGGCTACTCCATTTCTTCTAAGGGATTCTTGCCCACAGTAGTAGATATAATGGTAATCTGAGTTAAATTCACACATTCCAGTCCATTTTAGTTCACTGATTCCTAAAATGTCAACATTTACTCTTGCCATCACCTGTTTGGCCATTTTCAATTTGCCTTGATTCATGGACCTGACATTCCAGGTTCCTATGCAATATTGCTCTTTACAGCATTGGACTTTACTTCCATCACCAATCACATCCACAGCTGGATGTTGTTTTTGCTTTGGTTCCATCTCTTCATTCTTTCTGGAGTTATTTCTCCACTAATCTCCAGTAGCATATTGGGCACCTACTGAATTGGGGAGTTCATCTTTCAGTGTCCTATCTTTTTGCCTTTTCATACTGTTCATGGGGTTCTTGAGGCAAGAATACTGAAGTGGTTTGCATTCTGTTCTCTCAGTTCAGTTCAGTTCATTTCAGTCACTCAGTCGTGTCCGACTCTTTGCAACCCCATGAGTCGCAGCATGCCAGGCCTCCCTGTCCATCACCAACTCCCGGAGTTCACTCAGACTCATGCCCATTGAGTTAGTGATTCCATCCAGCCATCTCATCCTCGGTCGTCCCCTTCTCCTCCTGCCCCCAATCTCTCCCAGCATCAGGGTCTTTTCCAACGAGTCAATTCTTCGCATGAGGTGGCCAAAGTACTGGAGATTCAGCTTCAGCATCAGCATCATTCCTTCCAAAGAAATCCCAGGGCCGATCTCCTTCAGAATGGACTGGTTGGATCTCCTTGCAGTCCAAGGGACTCTCAAGAGTCTTCTCCAACACCACAGTTCAAAAGCATCAATTCTTTGGTGCTCAGCCTTCTTTACAGTCCAACTCTCACATTTTGTCAGAACTCTCCACCATGACCTGCTCATCTTGGGTGGCCCTGCAAGGCATGGCTCATAGTTTCATTGAGTTAGACAAGGCTGTGGTCCATGTGATCAGATTGGTTAGTTTTCTGTGACTGTGGTTTTCATTCTGTCTGTTCTCTGATGGAGAAGGATAAGAGGCTTATGGAAGCTTCCTGATGGGAGAGAGTGACTGAGGGCAAAACTGGGTCTTGTTCTGATGGGCCGGGCCATGCTCAGTAAATCTTTAGTCCAATTTTCTGTTGATGGGTGGGGCTGTGTTCCCTCCCTATTGTTTGACCTGAGGCCAAACTATGGTGGAGGTAATGAAGATAACGGTGACCTCCTTCAAAAGGTTCCATGCAGGCACTGCTGCACTCAGTGCCCCCAACCCTGCAGCAGGCCACCCCTGACCTATGCCTCTGCTGGAGACTCCTGGATACTCACAGGCAAGTCTGGGTCAGGCTCTTGTGGGGTCACTGCGCCTTTCTCCTGGGTCCTGGTGCATACAAGGTTTTGTTTGTGCCCTCCAAGAGTCTGTTTCCCCAGCCCTGTGTAAGTCCTGGTGGCTCTAGGTGAGGTTAATGGAGACCTTCTCCAAGAGGGCTTATGCTATACCCAGGTATACTGCACCCAGAGCCCCTGCCCCTGCAGCAGTCCACTCTGACCCATCCCTCTGCAGGAGACACTCAAACACAGTTCTGTCTCAGTCTCTGTGGGGTCTCTGGGTCGTGGTGTGCACAAGGTTTGTTTGAGCCCTTTGAGCATCTCTGGTGGATATGGGGTTTGATTCTAAACGTGGTTTCACCCCTCCTACCATCTTGCTGGGGCTTTTCCTTTGCCCTTGGGCATGGGGTATCTTTTTTTGGTGGGAGCCAACATTCTCCTATCAATGGTCGTTCAGCAGTGAGCTGTAATTTTGGAGTTTTTGCAGGAGAAAAGGAGTGTACATCCTTCTACCCTGCCATCTTGAAATGTGGATTTAAGTATCCATAGCTATGCACTGCTGAGCCTTTCCTGGTCTGTTCATGGGCCACAGAGGCAGGACGATCAAAACAGAGTCCTCCTCAAACAATCTTCGGTCCGCAAATGTTCAGTGTAGCTTTACTCATGACCACAGAAGGTATCAAATACAAACAATCCAAACTTGCATTGACTGACCAAGAGACAAGCAAAACCCGGCACATCCATACAATGGCATGCTGTTCAGCCAGAAAAGAAATGAAATCCTGCTGCAACAGGATGAATTGCACAGACATCACGCTAAGAAGTCAGACACAAAAGGTCACACAGTGTATGACTGCACTTACGTGAAATGTCCGGAATAGGCAGATCTGTGCAGACAGAAAGCACACCAGTGGCTGCTGGGGGATGGAGGAGGGAGGAAAGCAAAGAACTGCATGATGGGTATGTGGGTTTCCCTTTTCTTCTGGAGCTAGTTCGCCATGATGGGTTCACACCATTGTGAATGGACTAAATGACACTAAGTTGTACATTTTAAAATGGTAAATTTTATGTTATAGTATCACACAGACACACAAACGCCAGAGTCCTTGCCTTTCTGCATTCAAGTGAGAGGAGACACGATTAACAGAGAATCGTATTTAACATAAGAGCTGTGAAGACAGGCCAGGCCAGGGGACAGAGACTGACAGGGAGGTGCTACTGTCCAGGGTGGTCACTGCTGGCCTTTCTGAGCAGGATGTGAGAGAGAAAACCCAGGAGATGGCTGGGAGGGGACTCTTTCAGGAAGAAGGAGCAGAAAGGACCAAGACTCTGAGGCAGGAGTGGGCGGGAGAGTGGGGGAACCACAGGAGGCCAGCAGGATGGAGCTGCGGCAAAAAGGCCCGAAGAGGAAGGAGTCTGTGGCCACAGGGGTTTGCGGCTGCAGAATGAACAAGTGGAGGAGACTAGCCAGGCTGGCTCTGACTGTGTTAAGTAATACTAATGGGAGTTATACAAACGGCATCCCTCTGGTCTTTGTTACCACGCAACACGGTCATGATTAAACAGATTTGTAACTAGGTGAGGATTTTTGTTGTGCTTTTTGGGCACACTGCCCAGGTAGTTCATTTATTTATTTTTCACGCGGGCTGTATTGAATGACATGTTGTATTTCACACAGGCAGGTCTCCTGTGGTCCCCTGCCTGGGGCTCCCCGATTCCCTCACTCTCCTTTTTTCTTTCCCACTGTGCTTGTTTCTCACCACCCATATACCCATACAGGTATACACAGCTGCATGGTTAATTTCTATGTCCTCTGGGCTAGGTTACAGTACCTAGTAATTCAATTACACACCAGCTCTGTGCTGCTCTGAAAGTATTCTGAGGATGTGGTGAACATCTACAATTAGCTGACTTTTAGAAAAGGAGCTTACTCTCTATAGCATCTTCTCAGTGGAAGAGCCTTTTCTGCAAAACCGAAGTCTCCCTATGGGAGAAGATATTCTGCCTCCAGACAGCAATCTTGACTCCTGACTGCATTTCTAGCCTGCTGGTCTGCCTTGCAGACTTGAGATGTGCCAGCCTCCACAATCAAATGAACCAAATCCTTGAAATAAATCTCTTTCACGTCTACATCTACGCATACACATACATAGACACATACTCAGGCATATTTTCCTACGAGTTCTGTTTGTCTAGAGACAGATACCGTCTCCTCTCCCAGAGGCAGGGTCTTGCCTGTTTCCTTCACAGCTGTGTCCCAGAGCCTAGAACTATGCCTGGCAGTTGGACGGGCCCAATCTGCATAGTCCAGTGGGTAGTTCTTGCTTGTTTGGTGTTGGCTTTATTGGTTGTTGGCTTAGCTTGAAAATCAGGGGGAAAAAGAGCCACGGCAATCTTATCTGAGCTGGGATTTCCCGGGGAGGGCCCAGGGCTATAGATCCGGCTCTTGAGTGTGTGTGTGTCTATTTGTAGCTGAGAAAAAACTGCTGCGGTTAAGAAAGGTTGCAGATTTATACTCAAGTTTGGGTTCTCCTAGCAACATGCCCACCCACAGCTGCTGGCTGGTGTAATTGAAGCACCAAGTTCGTACAGCTGGGGCAGTTCATGTTGCTAGGAGAAGAGGGACTCCTGACTGCTGTGGTATTAGGGCCACAGGGTGGGCGGTGCCGTTGTGTCCGCAGTAATTGTTTTACAGCAAGGTGTGCAGGAGGAAACTGGTGAGTGGGAGAAAGAGAGGCAAAGCACAAGCTCTAATGTTTGTTTATTTAGGAGCTAGTGGTTAGTGCAAAGCCTTTTGGTTCAGAAAATGTCCCAAATGGGCTTGCAGTTAGGGACAGAGCCTGTTGGAGCTTATGGAACAAACAATTCTGCATGCTGTCTGGCTTTTAGCGTCCGTAGGTCATCTGGATCACAGCATAAAGTGTGAGGATGGATTGGGGGCGGGGTCTAAACACAAAAGGATCAAATCGGCATTGGTTGGGGCTGAGAGGGATCTGGGTTTCTACATTTTGCATTCACTTTGTGGAGTATGGTCCATGGGGTCACGAAGAGTTGGATATAACTGAAGCAACTTAGCACACACACATAATTACATTCACAGAGCGTCCTGACTTCCATCTTCTATCCAGGGCTGAGTCAGCCAGGTTGACCAGCTGAGAAACAAACCAGGACACCCCCCAGGTGGTAGCCCTGCTCTCACTTTGTTGGCTTCAAGGAACATTGATTAGCCTGGAGAGGATGGTATGGCGTTGGCTGGGGGATGGGAGAACAAGAGGAAGAGGGCTAAAGAAAATTCCACTCACGGCTGCCCTTATAAAGTGCTGTTTGCAATTGGTAACCACCCTGTGTTACCATTTCTACTCTGTAAGAGAGGAAGCCAACTCGGAGGGCTGAGCTGTCCCAGGAAGTGACAAAGCTGTGAACTTGGCCCAGCTCTGTCCCATTCCGAAGATCACTTTCTTTCTCCCATATCTGTTGCTATGGGATTTAAGTAGAAACAAGTGGAGCATAACTTGGGCCTCTTTTCTAAGAGTATGCCCTACAGGAAATTTAATTCAAGTCTTCTCTTAGAGAAGCCTCAGGAGTAGGTAGCAGGAAAAATAATGTGATCATTGGACTGATTTTATCTTCCTCCTGAACACACAGAAAGACTGTTTCAGAGCTTCTACTGCAGCGGGGTGCTGTCATGGGACTGAGTTTCTGGCCAATGGATGGGGCTAAAGGAATAGACACCCCTGCCCAGCTTGGTCCTAAAACCTGCCTGCTATGGCCACATGCTTTCTTCCCACCTGCTGATTGGATGCAGAGGACCCAGGGTGGGACTTCACAGCCATGCAAGATAGTGGAGCCGCTGGGAAGAAGTCTGGGCACCCCAATGATTTTGCAGAGAGGAATATCTTCTTTCCTTGGTGATACTGGGCTGTGAGTGAAAAAAGCCTTTGTTGTGTCAAGCGCTTGGCTTTGGGAGTGTTTGTTAGAGAGGTCAGGCTATGCTGATTGATACAGAGCATATGTGAGAATATGTGATAAGATCACGTTTGGGGGCATGCCAAGAGAGTGATATTTGGCAGAGGTGTTTCCACGGGGAGGTGGGAAGGAGCCTCATGATTTCCGAGGGGTAAGATTTAATTGGGAGAAGAGGGAACCAGTGCGTGTATAAAACTCAAAACTAGGAGAAGAGGGAACGAGTGTGTGTATGAAAATAGCAGTAGACACCTCTAGGGAGACCCTTTCTGAATTGTAGTTAAAGATAATAATCATAAAAGTTAATTTTATTGCAGATTCACTTTTCTAAGTACTTTACATGGACTATCTCATTTAGCCTTCATAATATCCCAGTGAGGTAGGGGCTATTAATGTCATCCCCACTTTGTAGGTGAGGACATTTCCCTGTCACCAGAAAGTGAATGGCCGAGCCGGGATGGGAGTGCAGGTGTGCTGGCGATGAAGCCTGTCTCTCTGGAGTATGCAACAGCCCTTTTTCATGAGAACAGAATTCAGCTCTTTTACCTAGCTGAAGGAAAGGCAGAAGTAATTTGGGTGGTTTAAATGTCTCAGGTTGCTGTTTGAATTCTCTGAAATGGCACCAAATGTTCTTGGAAACATCCGGAGGGAACAGGAGTGCTGGGGGTGATGAGGAGGAAGACAGTGGGAATGAAGAAGCCAGTCTGTGGTCATCGTAGGTTTAAGAGAAGGTCCCGTGTAGACCTGTGCTCAGGCAAAGGGAACGATGGGTGCTGGACATGTGTTCTTCTCTTAACTGAAAGTGGGGTCCAGCTGCTTGCAGCTCAAAAGCCAGTAAAGGGGCCAGGTTGGTGGAAAGGAGTTTGCTTTATTTGGGATGCCAGCAACCTGGGTGGAGCTTGGGGGTAGGAAGGGGAGTGGACTCCTGTTCAAAAGCTGTCTTGCTGCCCCTACTTCCAACAATCAGGGGGCGAGAGCTTTTATAGGCTGAGGGAGGGGGCTGCATGCAGAAACATCACAGTCAGCTCTGACAGTCATCTTGCGATTGGTCATGCAGTGCTCTCACCAGCGTCATCTTGATAGTATCAGGTACAGTTAATCTTCAGTTCCAAGGTCGATTTGCTCCCATTCCCTTGAGGCCCATTCTTAGAATTAGGGCATCTTATGTCATGGCTATCCTACGTTGAAGGTCAGAAACGGTGGCGGTAAGGAGATACCTCTCGTCCAAGGTAAGGTGCAGTGGCTGTGCTTTGCTGGAGCAGCCGTGAAGAGAT
>SJXQ01004846.1:227788-369307 GCA_006408695.1 Aepyceros melampus | reverse complement strand
GGTGTACTTTAGGATTTGTTTTTGCCCCTGGCTGCATACATACAGGACAGATGCCCAAACTGGCAAATTTGCCTTTCATAAAAGCCAGATGGGCCCGAGCACTCTTCTCCTGATATGATTATTTAGCAGCCATATTTGTCCCATCAATCGGAAATATTGATATTATGGCCCGCATTGACTCTCTTACCAACTTCACGAAACAGTCGCTGTTAGAAACAACTAAAGCCCTCGAGGCCTTAAATGAAGAACAAAAACAAATGCGAAAGGCTGTGTTACAAAACAGAATGGCTTTAGACATACTCACTGCCGCCCAAGGTGGAACTTGTGCTATTATAAAAACAGAATGCTGTGTCTATATATCTGATTTGTCTGGTAACGTTATGGATGCTATTGCAGAAATACAAGATAATGTCTCTAAACTAGGAGATAGTTCTCCCTCCTTCCTAGAAGAGGTTCTGTCGTGGTTTAAATTCAGATGATGGAAGTCTGTTATGATTATTCTCGCAATTTTAGTCCTTCTCCTGTTTGGTCCTTGTCTTTTAAATTGTCTGTTAAATTGTATTAGCTTAAATAGCCACCATAGTGTTAAGAGAACTAGATAAGTTAATGATTTTAAGATTAAAATCAGAAACAAAAAGAAGAGGGGAATGTGGAAACCAGCCTGAGATTGTACAAATTGTTTGTTCCCCAGCCGATAATCAGTCTAAACAAGAAACTATAAAACTCTTAGAGGAGAACATAGGCAAAACACTCTCTGACATAAATCACAGCAGGATCCTCTATCACTGTGGTCTTTAGAGCGACAGATCCTGAGTAAAGGCCGTTAGGTCTTACACGCCCTCCAAGAATCTGTTTTCCCATTCCTGTGGAAGGTCTGTAATCAAATACCACTGTTCCAAAATTAAATTCCCTGGGGGTTCTCAGTCCCTTTGGCAGATCCCCAGTTGGAGAAATCTCTCATGGATCATAGAACTTTCATAACAATGTAAAAACTTCTTTGGTGTAAGTGTTCTCCAGTCTGTGGGTTGTCTGCTCAGTGGCTCTATCATGGAGCTGTGGAAAATTCTTAAGGAGATGGGAATATAAGACCACCTTATCTGCCTCTGTGGAAACCAGCCTGAGATTGTAAAAAAATTGTTTCTAATCATGATTTGTTCCCCAGCCTGTAATCAATCTGCCATGAGAGGCACCACTAAAAACACAGGTATGAGATCAGTGCCTTCTGACCTCTTTAGGGGCATCCCAGGGAACAAAGGGAAAAGTTAAAATTTACTAGGGGCTCTGAGGGAACAGACCTTCACCCACGGGCCCTTTGTTAATCTTATATCAGGTCTATTGTCTTAAGAGAACGGAACAACACAGAGGGGGCCATCCTAAGAACACAGTCCCCAGGAGTCGAGCTAGAAATTAATTGTTTCGGGCCACTCAACTAAATCAGGTCAGTCAGCCATTTAGGCCCGAAAACAAATGAACCTATCCCCAGAAAGGCCAAAGTTTGCAGACCAATCAAAATGCTCCATCTCAACTGCACCTGTTCATGATTTTTGTGCTTATAAACTGCTCTGTAACAACTGTTCAGGGTTCGTCTCCCCTGGTGGAGATTGAACCCCGGCGCGTCGGCCTAATAAATCCTCTTGCTGATTGCATCGAGTTCGGGTCTCGGTGGTCTTTGTGGTGACGGGTCCTGGGCAAAGACCGTTAGGTCTAACACCTCCTGAGAAATCTGCATCAGGTCAAGAAGCAACAGTTAAAAAGGACATGGAACAAAGGACTGATTTCAATTTGAGAAAGGAGTACGTCAAGACTGTTTATTGTCACTCTGCTTATGTAACTCATAGGCAGAGTACATAATGAGAAACACTGGGCTGTATGAAGCACCAACTGGAATCACGATTGCCAAGAGAAATATTAACAACCTCAGACATGCAGATGACACTATCCTTATACAAAGAGGAACTAAAGAGCCACTTGATGAAAGACAAGAGTGAAAATGTTGACTGAAAACTCAACATTCAAAAAGCCAAGATCGTCGCATCTGGCCCCATCACTTCATGGCAAATAGAAGTGGAAACAATGGAACAGTGAGAGACTTTATTTTCTTGAGCTCCAAAATCACTGCAGATTGCGAGTGCAGACATGAAATTAAGACACTTGCTCCTTGGAAGAAAAGCTATGACCAACCTAGACAGCATATTAGAAAGCAGAGACATGACTTTACCAACAAAGGTCCATCTAGTCAAAGCTGAGTTTTTGCCAGTAGTCATGTGAGTATGTGAGAGTTGGACCATAAAGAAAGCTGAGCACTGAAGAAATGATGCTTTTGAACTGTGGTGTTGGAGAAGACACTTGAGAGAGTTCTTTGGACTGCAAGGAGATCCAACCAGTCAGTCCTAAAGGAAATCAGTCTTGAATATTAATTGCAAGGTCTGATGCTGAAGCTGAAAGTCCAATAATTTGGCCAACTGATGCAAAGAATTGACTCCTTAGAAAAGACCTCAATGCTGGGAAAGACTGAAGGCAAGGGAAGGGACAAGGACAACAGAGGATGAGATGGTTGAATGGTATCACCAACTCAATGGCCACAAGTTTGAGCAAGCTCCGGGAGTTGTTGCTGCTCAGGGAAGACTCACATGCTGCAGTCCATGGGGTCACAAAGAGTCAGACATGACTGAGCTGATTGAACTGAAATGATTTTCATAAATATACCTAAAAGTCTAGATGTTTGAGGCGTATTGGCATTGTTCCACCAAAATGAAATTCCACAAATGTTTTCCTCATTTTTTTAGTCAAGAAAGTTATGCTTACTTCAAGAACTTGATAGGAAAACACCTTCTCATGGTTATGTCATGTTAAAGGACATAGAATACAAGAAACCACAACCCATATTCAGTGCAATAAAAACAAAGAGATAGGTTTGAAGTGAGATTAGGTAATTAGAAAACAAAGCATGTCACAGCTACAACTTTTCTTATGTTGCAGCAGATCATTGTTTTCTTTCAAATAATCCAAATCAAATAATCTTTAATGTGCAGAGTTCTTTTGCACATTCTTCTCTATGGTAAAAGAGTGATAGTCTAATATAAGACTATCTCTCTTTTTTTTTCACATAAAATAACTGTTTCTGAAATTACCAATGCTTAATTAAATATAATTACAATGATCTGCTGCAACATAGGAAAAGTTGTAGCTGTGACACGCTTTGTTTTCAATATTTTGAATGATATGAAGCTTGACTATACTGGCTTAATAAAGGATTTCAGATACAAGCTATGAATATGATAATTCCCCTTGAAATTTTAAGAACATTGACATACATTTGTTGAAAAAGTCCTTTCCAGAAAAACTGCATTTAAATGACTTACAAATTCCTATTTCATTGACACCTTTTTGGCATGGCTATTTTTGTGTGAAAATAAAATTCAATCTGTTTGATTGATTATTTATTCAATCTATGTCATATTTTACTTATTACTTTGTTATGGTATTAATATTTTTATTAGAGGCATTTTTACCAGAAAAGCCAAATTTAGAGAGCAAATGTCAAAAGAGTTAATTCTTCAGTGTTTTTTAAAAAAATAATATTTAGAAATTAATATATATTCATTTCATGTTGTTAATATTAAATGATGTTTCTGAGAGAATGTTTATTGTTTAAATATTATTTCACTATCTAGCAGTTCAGCAGGGTCTGAATGCTTATCAACTTTCAGCTTATTATATGAAAATAATACAATGTAGTAATTACATTAAAAAGAAGATATGAATATATTTATAATGATAAGCTAAATATAAATCATAACTGTAGTTAATTATGCTTAATAAATAGTATGCAATATTATATAACATAGCATTTTTCTCTTCCTTTGAGCTCTTAGAGACTTCATTGCTAGTAGAAGTTTGAGCACATAGATTGCATTAATATAAACTATTTTGAGATTTGATCTTGTGTCTTGTTCAGGAATAATTATTATTACAAATACTATATTATTTCAGAAACTAAGGAAAATGCTAAAATTTTCCAGGAATCACATGGTATTTTGCTTGTGGGAGGCCCTCAACTGATAATTTGCAAGGTAAAATAAGTCCAGGGAAATTTGTTAGCATTTCTGTTCTTTAAAGAAGATAGTCTCAATGTCTAAAAGAACAGTGACATGAAATTATTTCATTAGTTCCACAAGGGTTTATTGTTATTCCATTTAGAAATACCCCTGGGCAGTGAAGAATTGGTTTCCATGTTTACTATGTAAAATTTGGAAAGCAGTAAAAGAGATTTGCATTAAGTTTTTTACACTTTGGAAAGTTTGCTCTCTGGAGATTTTGATAACAGATTTATCAAATCTTTTATACCAAAGATTGGCAAGAAAATAGATCCTTTCCTTCTTTTTAAAAAAGTACAGACTTGAAAATCACATACACATACAAACCCTTCTTGATTTGCACTTAAAGTGAAGAAAAGCTATAGGCTTCTTCCAGAGTCCTTATAGAATTGTTTCCTTCCTTAGTTATTTTGAGGCAGTGAGTGAGATGCTCCTGTACAGTATCATTGAGGAACACTTGTAACAGAAAAAAAAAAGAAAAAAAAAATCACTCATCTGGAGTAACCATTTATGAAATGTAAGAACCTCTAGTGTAAATGCTAGTAGCCTGGGTGCTAGAGGAGACACTGTTGTACTGCTTAATTATATCCTGTCATGAAAAATACACAAGTATGAAGGTGCTTAGGTATTTGTCTCAATCTTAAAGAGTTTGCTTAATTTTTAGTAGGTACAAATAATGAAAAGTACTGAACAACAACAAAGAGTTGTCTCAATGCACTGAGAGTAGAAATAAGAATGGATCCCATATTTTCAACAGCTTGTATCTGTTTGGTATACACTACTCAAGTGTTTATCAAAATGTCTTTAAAAGAAGTCTTTCTTATTTCCACAAAAGTCAGGCATATACATATGCATGCATGTGTGTAAACATAAATATATATATATATATATATATATATAGATAGATAGATAGATAGATAGATTCATGAAATAGAAAAACAGAAGAAAATAATAGAGAAACAGAGAAAAAGAGGACAACAATAGAATGGGAAAGACTAGAGATCTTTTCAAGAAAATAGAGATGCCAAGGGAGTATTTCATGCAAAGAAATAATGTCCCCACACAATAAAGAACAGAAACGGTATGGACCTAACATAGCAGAAGATATTTAGAAGAGGTAGCAAAAATACACAGAAGAATTATACAACAAAGATATTGATGACCCAGATAATGGTGATGGTGTGATCACTCACCTAGAGCCAGACATCCTGGAGTGCGAAGTCAGTGGGCCTTAGGAAGCATCACTACGAACAAAGCTAGTGGAGGTGATAGAATTTTAGCTGAGCTATTTCAATACCTAAAAGATGATGTTGTGAAAGAGCTGCACTCAATATGCGAGCAAATTTGGAAAGCTCAGCAGTGTCCAAAGGACTGGAAAAGGTCAGTTTTCATTCCAATCCCAAAGAAAGACAATGCCAAAGAATGTTCAAAGCACCAAACAGTTGTACTCATTTCACATGCTAGCAAAGAAATGCTCAAAATTCTCCAAGCCAGGCTTCAACAGTTTGTGAACTGAGAACTTCCAGATATTCAAGCTGGATTTAGAAAAGACAGAGGAACCAGAGATCAAATTACTAACTTTTGTTGGATCATAGAAAAAGCAAGAGAGTTCCAGATAAACATATACTTTTGATTGATTGACTATGCTAAAGCTGATGACTGTGTGGATCACAATAAACTGTGGAAAATTCCTCAAGAGATGGGAATACTGGACCACCCTACCTGCCTCCTGAGGAATCTGTATGCAGGTTAAAAAGCAGCAGTTAGAAATGGACATGGAACAACAGACTCCTTGGGAAAGGAGTACATCAAGGCTGTATATTGTCACTCTGCTTATTTGACTAATATGCAAAGTATATCATATTAAATGCAGGGCCAGATGAAACACAAGCTGGAATCAAGATAGCCAGAAGAAATATCAATAACCTCAGCTATGCAGATGACACCACCCTTATGGCAGAAAGTAAAGAAGAACTAAAGGGTTTCTTGATGAAAGTGAAAGAGGAGAGTGAAAAGAGTGAAATGCTGGCTTAAAACTCAACATTCAAAAAACAAGGATTATGACATCCAGTCCCATCACTTCATGGCAAATAGAAGGAAAACAATGGAAACAGGGACATACTTTATTTTCTTGGGCTCCAAAATCACTGCAGATGGTGACTGCAGCCATGAAATTACAATATGCTTGCTCTTTGAAAGAAAAGTCAAAGCTTTTCTAGACAGCATATTAAAAAGCAGGGATGTCACTTTGCCTTCAAAAGTCCATCTAGTCAAAGCTATGGTTTTTCCAGTAGTCATGTATGTATGTATATGAAAATTGGACAATAAGGAAAGCTAAGCTCTGAAGAATTTATGCTTTTGAGCTGTGGCATTGGAAAAGACTCTTGAGAGTCCCTTGGGCTGGAGGACTCATTGGGCTGAAGCTGAAGCTCCAATATTTTGTCCACCTGATTTGAAGAGCCAACTCACTGGCAAAGACCCTGATGCTGGCAAAGATTGAAAGCAGGAGGAGAAGGGGAGGACTGAGGATGAAATGGCTGGATGGCATCCTGAGCTCAATGGACATCAGTTTGAGCAAGCTCTGTGAGATGGTGAAGGACAGGGAAGCCTGGCATTCTACAGTCCATGGGATTGCAAAGAGTAGACACGACTGAACTATCCATTTTTCCATAATGCCAGTTTCAAGGTTTTGTCATTAATAAGCTGAAATCCACACCAGTTTTGTTAAATAGGAAACTGAGGTCATCTCATAAACTTTGATCTAGTTTAAGTGAATTCCCTATTTTCTACTGTATACTAATAAGGTGACAAATATAATTCCATTGTCTCTGGTGCTTTGCTTGTAGAAATCTGTGTCAAACTTAGAGATGAAATAATTTAGTACAATCACTTTTAATTGCATTGCATCAATCCTTTCATCTCTTATTTCTCAAGAGAGATCTTGATCCAACATTGATTGCTCTGGTCTCTACTTTTTCTGATATTAATATTTCCACTAAAAAATGTGAGTATGTTTTCATTTCCTTGTGTAGATGTTGTTTCCCACATAATCTTTGTGCATACATTTTGACCAAATTTTAGTACAATTTAAATAACTAATGTGTTTTATTAACAACTTGTGAAAATGAAAGTTTCTCCAATCAAAATATTTGTTTTGCCTGCTGCCTCATTATTATTAGTTACTTTGGTTTTACTTTTACATATTTCTCTTTTAGATATTTGTGTTTTCCAGTCATTTATGGAGTAGGTCTTATGGGTTTGTTTTCTTCTTGTGGTTCATTTTGTGTATTATAAGAAACAATATTTAAACAATAGTGTAGTAACTCTTGGGCTTCCCTTGTAACTCAGTTGGTAAAGAATCTGCCTGCAATACAGGAGACCATGGTTCAATTCCTGGGTTGGGAAGATACATTAGAGAAGGGATAGGCTACCCACTCCAGTATTCTAGGCCTTCCTTTGTGGCTCAGTTAGTAAAGAATCTGCCTGCAATGCAAGAAATCTGTGTTCAAGCCTGGGTTTGGGAAGATCCTCTGGAGACATTGATTGCTCTGGTCTCTACTTTTTCTGATATTAATATTTCCACTAAAAAATGTGAGTATGTTTTCATTTCCTTGTGTAGATGTTGTTTCCCACATAATCTTTGTGCATACATTTTGACCAAATTTTAGTACAATTTAAATAACTAATGTGTTTTATTAACAACTTGTGAAAATGAAAGTTTCTCCAATCAAAATATTTGTTTTGCCTGCTGCCTCATTATTATTAGTTACTTTGGTTTTACTTTTACATATTTCTCTTTTAGATATTTGTGTTTTCCAGTCATTTATGGAGTAGGTCTTATGGGTTTGTTTTCTTCTTGTGGTTCATTTTGTGTATTATAAGAAACAATATTTAAACAATAGTGTAGTAACTCTTGGGCTTCCCTTGTAACTCAGTTGGTAAAGAATCTGCCTGCAATACAGGAGACCATGGTTCAATTCCTGGGTTGGGAAGATACATTAGAGAAGGGATAGGCTACCCACTCCAGTATTCTAGGCCTTCCTTTGTGGCTCAGTTAGTAAAGAATCTGCCTGCAATGCAAGAAATCTGTGTTCAAGCCTGGGTTTGGGAAGATCCTCTGGAGAAAGGAAAGGCTACCCACTCCAGTATTCTCTGCTGGAGAAGTCCATGGACTGTATAACACATAAGTGAAACGAATCGCCAGTCCAGGTTTGATGCAGGATGCAGGATGCTTGGGACTGATGCACGGGGATAATCCAGAGAGAGGGTGTGGGGGGGGAGGGGGGAGGTGGGGGTCGGGATTGGGAGTTCATGTACACTCGTGGCTGATCCATGTCGATGTGTAACAAAACGAATACAGTATTGTAAAGCAAAACGAACTAAAAAAATAAAAATTAATTTAAAAAAAGAAATTTTATTCATTTGTTCACTTATTAATTCATTAAAAATAAATTTATTGACATCTGATATAGGCAGGATATCTTTCTACACTAACACAAATATAATATGTCCAACATAAAGGGTTTTGTTTAATTGTGGGTAATTCACAGATGTTAAGTAGAATTTTACAACATCATGATGTTAAAATAATAAAAAGAGGTTGATTCCATTGACAGAAACAAAGCAAAGGCTAAGCAGATGGTGACTGCAGCCATGAAATTAAAAGGCGCTTACTCCTTGGAAGAAAAGTTATGACCAACCTAGATAGTATATTCAAAAGCAGAGACATTACTTTACCGACTAAGGTCCGTCTAGTCAAGGCTATGGTTTTTCCTGTGGTCATGTATGGATGTGAGAGTTGGACTGTGAAGAAGGCTGAGCGCAGAAGAATTGATGCTTTTGAACTGTGGTGTTGGAGAAGACTCTTGAGAGTCCCTTGGACTGCAAGGAGATCCAACCAGTCCATTCTGAAGGAGATCAACCCTGGGATTTCTTTGGAAGGAATGATGCTAAAACTGAAGCTCCAGTACTTTGGCCACCTTATGCGAAGAGTTGACTCATTGGAAAAGACCTTGATGCTGGGAGGGATTGGGGGAGGAGGAGAAGGGGACGACCGAGGATGAGATGGCTGGATGGCATCATGGACTCAATGGACGTGAGTCTGAGTGAACTCCTTGAGTTGGTGATGGACAGGGAAGCCTGACGTACTGTGATTCATGGGGTCGCAAAGAGTCGGACACGACTGAGCAACTGAACTGAACTGAAGCTCATTCTTCATCACACCAATGGAAAATGCAAATGCTTTATTAAGTACAAAATCGAATACAGTTGTGATGATATCCAACCATTAGGAAGTTGCGTAATAAGGAATTTTCCCACTCTAATGGGTAATTTCTAACTTATAGTTAACATGTTTACTCTAATGATTAATTTCTTACATAGGATTCTGATATTCCAGTTCCTCTTTGTAGATATTTGACTCTGATCCTGCAGATGTTTTGAGTCCCTCAATATTAGAGACATTGGACTGAGAGAAAAGAGGGGGATATGGGATATTAACCTCTAAATGTTATCCATATCAACTGTTGGAAAGAATTATACTATTCCCAAACTAACTATGAACTATTTTAGTAATTTTTAAAGAAGTCTTTGTTTCACCTCTGCAAAGCAGTCCTTCATCCCAACCTTAAATACAACTTCAAATAGAGAAGAGGTATCCTTCCTAATGTGTTTCATTAATTCTTAGTCATTTATAACATGTTGAGATGTACTGTTAATAGATAAACATATACTAATAAATCAATACTAAAGAGTAAGGTTTGAGCAAAAGTTTGTGTGTGTGTGTGTGTGTGTTTAATTAAACAAAGGTAGTACTATCTTCATTCTGTCCTCCTTTTCTCTGAGTACTCAAACTTCAGATCCTTTTTAAAGGTTTTCACAACCCAGATAATCATGATGGTGTAATCATTGTTTTAGAGCCAGACATCCTGGAATGTGAAGTGAATTGGGCCTTAGAAAGCATCACTATGAACAAAGCTACTAGAGGTGATGGAATTCCAGTTGAGGTATTTCAAATCCTGAAAGATGATGCTGTGAAAGTGCTGCACTCAATATGCCGCAAATTTGGAAAACTCAGCAGTGGCCACAGGTCGGGAAAAGATCAGTTTTCATTCCAATCCCAAAGAAAGGCAATGCCAAAGAATGCTCAAACTACTTCACAATTGCACTCATCTCACATGCTAGTAAAATAATGCTCAAAATTCTCCAATCCAGACTTCAGCAATATGTGAACCATGAACTCCCTGATGTTCAAGCTGGTTTTAGAAAAGGCAGAGGAACCAGAGATCAAATTGCCAACATCTGCTGGATCATGGAAAAAGCAAGAGAGTTCCAGAAAAACATCTATTTCTGCTTTACTGACTAGGCCAAAGCCTTTGAATGTGTGGATCACAATCAACTGTGGAAAATTCTGAAAGAGATGGGAATACCAGACCACCTAACCTGCCGCTTGAGAAACCTGTATGCAGGTCAGGAAGCAACAGTTAGACTGAACGTGGAACAAAAGACTGGTACCAAATAGGAAAAGGAGTACGTCAAGGCTGTATATTGTCACCCTGCTTATTTAACATATGTGCAGAGTACATCATGAGAAACGCTGGACTGGAAGAAACATCAGCTGGAATCAAGATTGCTGGGAGAAATATCAATAACCTCAGATATGCAGATGACACCACCCTTCTGGCAGAAAGTTCAGAGGAACTAAAGAGCCTCTTGATGAAACTGAAAGAGGAGAGTGAAAAGTTGGCTTAAAGCTCAACATTCAGAAAATGCAGATCATGGCCTCTGGTCCCATCACTTCATGGGAAATAGATGGGGAAAACAGTGGGAACACTGACAGACTTTATTTTGGGGGGCTCCAAAATCACTGCAGATGGTGACTGTAGCCATGAAATTAAAAGGCGCTTACTCCTTGGAAGAAAAGTTATGACCAACCTAGATAGTATATTCAAAAGCAGAGACATTACTTTGCAGACTAAAGTCCATCTAGTCAAAGCTATGGTTTTTCCAGTGGTCATGTATGGATGTGAGAGTTGGACTGTGAAGAAGGCTGAGCACCGAAGAACTGATGCTTTTGAACTTGGTGTTGGAGAAGACTCTTGAGAGTCCCTTGGACTGCAAGGAGATCCAACCAGCCCATTCTGAAGGAGATCAGTCCTGGGATTTCTTTGGAAGGAATGATGCTAAAGCTGAAACTCCAGTACTTTGGCCACCCCATGTGAAGAAGAGTTAACTCATTGGAAAAGACTCTGATGCTGGGAGGGATTGGGGGCAAGAGGAGAAGGGGATGACAGAGAATGAGATGGCTGGATGGCATCACTGACTCGATGGATGTGAGTTTGAGTGAACTCCAGGAGTTGGTGATGGACAGGGAGGCCTGGCATGCTGCAATTCATGGGGTCACAAAGAGTCAGACACAACTGAGTGACTGAACTAAACTGAAATACCAAGATGTACTCACTGTAGTCTATCAACAAAACTTGTTTATTTTCTTAATATGGCATCACAATGTATGTGTTTGTGTGTGTGATGGAGTAGCCATCATAGTCAACAAAAGACTCCAAAATGCAGTACTTGGATGCAATCTCAAAATTGACAGAATGATCTTTGTTCATTTCCAAGGCAAACCATTCAATATCACAGTAATCCAAGTCTATGCCCCAACCAGTAACACTGAAGAAACTGAAGTTGAACGGTTTTATGAAGACCTACAAGACCTTTTAGAACTAACACCCAAAAAAGATATCCTTTTCATTATAGGGGACTGGAATGCAAAAGTAGGAAGTCACCTGGAGTAACAGGCAAATTTGGCCTTGGAATGCGGAATGAAGCAGGGCAAAAACTAATAGAGTTTTGCTGAGAAAATGCACTGGTCATAGCAAACACCCTTTTCCAACAACACAAGAGAAGACTATACACATGGACATCACCAGATGGTCAACACTGAAATTAGATTGATTATATTCTTTGCAGCCAACGATGGAGAAGCTCTATACAGTCAACAAAAACAAGACCAGGAGCTGATTGTGGCTCAGATCATGAACTCGTTATTGCCAAATTCAAACTTTAATTGAAGAAAGTAGGGAAAACCGCTAGACCAGTTTGACCTAAGTCAAATCCCTTCTGATTATACAGTGGAAGTGAGAAATAGATTTAAGGGCCTAGATCTGATAGACAGAGTGCCTGATGAACTATAGAATGAGGTTCGAGACATTGTACAGGAGACAGGGATCAAGACCATCCCCATGGAAAAGAAAGGCAAAAAAGCAAAATGACTGTCTGGGGAGGCCTTACAAATAGCTGTGAAAAGAAGAGAAGCAAAAAGCAAAGGAGGAAAGGAAATATATAAGCATCTGAATGCAGAGTTCCAAAGAATAGCAAGGAGAGATAAGAATGCCTTCTTCAGTGATCAATGCAAAGAAATAGAGGAAAAGAACAGAATGGGAAAGACTAGAGATCTCTTCAAGAAAATTAGAGCTACGAATGGAACATTTCATGCAAAGATGGGCTCGATAAAGGAAAGAAATGGTCTGGACCTAACAGAAGCAGAAGATATTAAGAAGAGGTGGCAAGAATACATGGAAGAACTATACAAAAAAGATCTTCACGACCTAGATAATCATGATGATGTGATCACTAATCTAGAGCCAGACATCTTGGAATGTGAAGTCAAGTGGGTCTTAGAAAGCATCAGTGTGATCAAAGCTACTAGAGGTGATGGAATTCCAGTTGAGCTGTTTCAAATCCTGAAAGATGATGCTGTGAAAGTGCTGCACTCAATATGCCAGCAAATCTGGAAAACTCAGCAGTGGCCACAGGACTGGAAAAGGTCAGTTTTCATTCCAATCCCAAAGAAAGGCAATGCCAAAGAATGCTCAAACTACCGCACAATTGCACTCATCTCACATGCTAGTAAAGTAATGCTCAAAATTCTCCAAGCCAGACTTCAGCAATACGTGAACCGTGAACTCCCTGATGTTCAAGCTGGTTTTAGAAAAGGCAGAGGAACCAGAGATCAAATTGCCAACATCCGCTGGATCATGGAAAAAGCAAGAGAGTTCCAGAAAAACATCTATTTCTGCTTTATTGACTATGCCAAAGCCTTTGACTGTGTGGATCACAGTAACTGTGGAAAATTCTGAAAGAGATGGGAATACCAGACCACCTGACCTGCCTCTTGAGAAATCTGTATGCAGGTCAGGAAGCAACAGTTAGAACTGGACATGGAACAACAGACTGGTTCCAAATAGGAAAAAGAGTCCGTCAAGGCTGTATATTGTCACCCAGCTTATTTAACATATGTGCAGAGTACATCATGAGAAACACTGGACTGGAAGAAACACAAGCTGGAATCAAGATTGCGGGGAGAAATATCAATGACCTCAGATATGCAGATGACACCACCCTACGGTAGAAAGTGAAGAGGAGCTAAAAAACCTGTTGATGAAAGTGAAAGAGAAGAGTGAAAAAGTTGGCTTAAAGCTCAACATTCAGAAAACGAAGATCGTGGCATCTGGTCCCATCACTTCAGGGGAAATAGATGGGGAAACAGTGGAAACAGTGTGAGACTTTTTTTTTTTTTTTTTTCTGGGCTCCAAAATCACTGCAGATGGTGACTGCAGCCATGAAATTAAAAGACGCTTACTCCTGGAAGAAAGTTATGAGCAACCTAGGTAGTATCAAAAGCAGAGACATTACTTTGCCAACTAAAGTCCTTCTAGTCAAGGCTATGGTTTTTCCAGTGGTCATGTATGGGTGTGAGGATTGGTCTGTGAAGAAGGCTGAGCACAGAAGAATTGATGCTTTTGAACTGTGGTGTTGGAGAAGACTCATGAGAGTCCCTTGGACTGCAGGGAGATCCAACCAGTCCATTCTGAAGGAGATCAACCCCGGGATTTCTTTGGAAGGAATGATGCTAAAGCTGAAGCTCCAGTACTTTGGCCACCTCATGCGAATAGTTGACTCATTGGAAAAGAGTCTGATGTGTGGGAGGGATTGGGGGCAGGAGGAGAATGGGATGACCCAGGATGAGATGGCTGGATGGCATCACGGACTCGATGGACGTGAGTCTGAGTGAACCTTGGGAGATGGTGATGGACAGGGAGGCCTGGCGTGCTGCGATTCATCGGGTGGCAAAGAATCGGTCAGACTGAGCGGCTGAACTGAACTGAACTGAACTGAACTCTGTGTGTGTGCATGCATGTGTATGGAACTGGAAGTGTTTGTTAGTCGCTCCATTTTGTCCCATTCTTTGCGACTCCATGAACTGTACCTCTGTCCATGGAATTCTCCAGGGAAGGATATTGGAGTGGGTTGCTATTCCCTTCTCCTGTGTTATCTTCCTGACCCAAAGTGCAAATCCAGGTTTCTTGCTTGCAGACAGATTGCATGTGTGTGGGTGTGTGTATTTCTTGATTGCCATCACATTTAACCCTTCTGTTTCCTTAATTTTATTTTTTAAATATTTAATTAAAAATTAATACTGTGTTTTATTTGAGGCTGCTGACATTTTGAAAAGCATTTTTTTTTTCATAAGTGACCTTAGTTTTATTCAGGTCCTCATTTCTTTTATTTGAAGGAGTTTCAAATTATGCATCTTTTATACATTCCAACAGTATATTGAGAAATTGATCCTCAGATCAAAATCCCTGAAGTCATTAGGACATTTCTCCTTATTTCTATATATGACTGTTTAGGTATTTGAATCTCATTCTTACACAATGTTTTTAAAATATTTGCCAAAACCTCAGAAAGCCAAAATCATTTAAATAAGCAGTGTATTTATGAAAGAAAGCAATTCTTTACACTTCATCTATATCTAGGAAAATGTGTCTTTTCCCATTAACCAGGAGCATGTGAGTTTTTAGGTGAATTAAATACTAATTATGATTCTATAGATTTCTGTTTATTATAAGTATTTTCATATTAATTTTTAAAAATGAGAAAATTCTCCAAATTTTATTATTATTTCTTGCCAATATTAGTTGCTTAGTTTTATCTGACTCTTTGCAACCCCTTGGACTGTAGCCCGCCAGGTTCCTCTGTCCATGGGACTTCCAGGCAAGAATATTGCAGTGGGTTGCCATTTCATCCTCCATGGGATTTTTCCAACCCAGGAATCAAACCCATGTTTCCTGCATTGGCAGGCAGATTCTTTAGCACTGAGGCACTGGGAAGCCTCAATCATGGAAGTAGAAACCTCTAATGAATTTCAGTGAGTATAATTCATAATATTAACTGCCATTTATAAATACATGAGGAACTTTTCAATGAGGTAATAATTTTAAGGTATGAATTATTTTTCACTAGAAAAGTATTAGCAAAATTATACTGATATTAAAAAAGTTGCTAAGATAAACCATTTTAAATTTGTGACAGGCTAAAGTAATTTTAATATAGAAATTCAGTACACCAATTAGAAATTTGACCAAAAGCTGTAATATCATTCATCAAACATAGTTAATGTGTATAGGTTCAGAATTATTTAATTAATGTAATATTAAACCATGACATATAATTGATAATATTAGTATCAAAGTTGAGTTACAAGGAGACTTAATGGTGTATGTGAACAATATTTGAAAAAGTAAATTAATTAATTTAAAAATCTAAGAAATATTAAAGACAGTAAAATTTATGAGTACACTTATGTAGATACATAATAGCATAAAAGAAAATCACATATTTTTCTTTTCAGTGATAGTTAACTGTCTTCCCACCTTGGAGCCCTAGCTAGGCTTAATAATTCAGTTTTGTGGTCAAACAATATTCACTTAGTATGAAGTCTCAAATTTGCAAGATAAATTATACATGCTTTATTGTCTCTTTATAACATTAAATTTACAAGGGATTTTAATATTACCTTATTAAAAATCTAGTTTATGTTGTATTAAAGATGTTTTAATCTATATGTTCATTATTTTATACTTACAATGTGTTTCTAATAAAGGGTTTTTTTTTCTTCCAAGAAAGAAATTAAATTGGAATGTTAGTTCCACACAGATCTATGACTCTTCCATAATGTCAGATCCTATGCCTAAACATTATGTTTGTATTCTTTCCTTTTATTTTCAAGATGTAGATTTACTTTCTCTTCACTTTTCAGTATTTTTATTTTTTCATTTTTCTGTTTATTATCTGTTTTGATTATAAGTACAATTTGAAAGGATGTTTTCTCTTATAAGTCCCATCTTTGTTTAAAGTTTTTTTTTTTTTTTTTCCTATTTAGAGCCCTATGTTTTAATCTAACACATATCTATCACTTTGCTCAAAAATTTTTTTTGTTTTTGTTCAGGTGCTAAATCATGTCCAACTCTTTGCAACCCCATGGACTACAGCACTCCAAGTTTCCCTGTCCTTCACCATCTCCCATAGTATGTAAAGTCATATCCGTTGAGTCAGTGATGCCATCCAACCATTTCATCCTCTGTTGCCCTGCCTTCAATCCTTCCCAGCTTCAGGGTCTTTGCTTCAGGTGGCAAAAGCATTGGAACTTCAGCTTCAGCATCAGTCCTTCCAATGAATATTAAAGGGGTGATTTCCTTTAAGATTGATTGGTTTGATCTCCTTGATGTCCAAGGAACTCTCAAATGTCTTCTCCAGTTCAAAAGCATCAATTCTTCAGTGCTCAGCCTTCTTTATTGTCCAACTCTCACATACCTACATGACTACTAGAAAAACCATAGTTTGACTCTATGGACCTTTGTTGGCAAAGTGATGTCTCTGCCTTTTTTTTTTAAAGAAAAGATTCATTTGGTTTTTATTTCACAATACACTCAGTCTCCAAATCATAACACCAGTACTACTACCAACATTATGATTACAGGAAATAGTTTAAAAAATATTTTGCATATGATTTCTCCATTCTCATTCCCACTTCTTTGCAGACCATACTTTCTCATTTTTAACCCTCACTGAATCTTTATTTTACAAGTATATGCGTAGTACTGTAAGTCCTTATATTAATGTCTCTCTAGTCATTTCTATTCTCTGAAGTTTGTTTTCTAGTAGATTCCTCAGGAAGAGCCAATGGGAACAATATTCTTCAATTCTAGCTTATAACAGTTTGTGAGTTTTATACTTGAAAATCAGTTTGGTTATATGCAAAATATTGGGCTCATGCTTTCTTACCTTAAATATGGAATTCCATAATAATTGTCTTTTGCCTTAAATTCCCTCATAATATTTCTTCTCTCATAATTTTTACTGTTGAAAATATGATAATCTGATTTTCTTTCCCTTATGAGAGACTCTGTGACTTTGACCAATGGGTCTGAAGAATTTTTATTTTTCCTTTACAGTCTCTGCTTTTTAATATGCTGTCTGAGTTTGTCATAGCTTTCCTTCTAAGGAGTAAGCATATTTTAATTTCATGGCAGGAGTCACCATCCAAAGTGATTTTGGAGCCCCCTCAAATTAAAATTTGTCACTGTTTCCAATTTTTTCTCTTCTATTTGCTATGAAGTGATGGGACTGGATGCCAAGACTTTAGTTTCTTGAATGTTGAGTTTCAAGCCAGCTTTTTCACTCTGCCCTTTCACCATTATCAAGAAAATAC
This sequence comes from Aepyceros melampus, assembly GCA_006408695.1. Classification (NCBI taxonomy): domain Eukaryota; kingdom Metazoa; phylum Chordata; class Mammalia; order Artiodactyla; family Bovidae; genus Aepyceros; species Aepyceros melampus. The sequence continues at coordinate 351,655 of SJXQ01004846.1, read as the reverse complement.
AGACAATTAAATAGGAGCCATGGTTCTGTACCTCCAAAAGGGTGAATTCTTTTATTGAAATTGCATTATTATTTTGTTAACTAGCCCACAAGGCTCCTCTGTCTATGAAATTCTCCAGGCAAGAATACTGGAGTGGGTAGTCAATCTGTTCTACAGGGAATTTTCCCAACCCAGGATCAAACCTAGGTCTTCTTTACCATCTGAGCCACCAGGGAAGCCCAAAAGTAGATGTCAGGTGTTTCAGTTTATATAACTTATCATGCCTAGCCTTTCTATACCTAGATCTCACTGTTAGTCCCTTCCTATATGCTGTGGGCAGAATTACGGTCTCCTCACCTCAGATATTCACATCTTAATCTCTAAAATTTGTGAATATGTTATGTTAGATGGCAAGGGAGAATTAAGGCCTCAGATGGAATTAAATTTCCTAATAAGATGACTCTGAGGTGGGGAGATTATCCTGGTTAGCTCATCATTATCACAAGTGTTCTTATAAAGGCTAGATAAAGACAGAAGAATTAGTGTCAAAGTGACATGATGTGAGAAAGCCTGAACCAATCATTGATGATTTGGTTAATGACTCCATTCAGTAGTCGATAGTTCAGTTCAGTTCAGTTGTGTCTGACTCTTTGTGACACCATGAATCACAGCACGCCAGGCCTCCCTGTCCATCACCAATCCCAGAGTTTACTCAAACTCATGTCCATAGAGTTGGTGATGCCATCCAGCCATCTCATCCTCCGTCGTCCCCTTTTCCTCCTTCCCCTAATCCCTCCCAGCATCAGAGTCTTTTGCAATGAGTCGACTCTTTGCATGAGGTGGCCAAAGTATTGGAGTTTCAGCTTTAGTATCAATCCTTCCAATGAACACCAAGGACTGATCTTTAGAATGGATTGGTTGGATCTCCTTGCAGTCCAAGGGACTCTCAAGAGTCTTTTCCAACACCACAGTTCAAAAGCATCAATTTTTAGTACTCAGCTCTCTTTATTCTCCAACTCTCATATCCATACGTGACCACAGGAAAAACCATAGCCTTGACTAGATGGACCTTTGTTGGTAAAGTAATGTCTCTGTTTTTAAATATGCTGTCTAGGTTGGTCATAACTTTTCTTCCAAGAAGTAAGCATCTTTTAATTTTACGGCTTCAGTCACCATCTGCAGTGATTTTGGTGCCCCCCAAAATAAAGCTTTTGTTAATTTAATAAATAATTAACATTAATAACAAAACCCTATGAGGTCATCATAAACCAAAGAATCAATACAGTATTATTTAAAGTTTCTATGTATTTTTTTTTCTTTTTTGTTAGATTTTTCCAGTGAAACAACTACTTTTAAATGTGTATAAAATTCATGTGTGCGTTTAAATAATCCTTCGTACTTCTACTCCCCATATTTGCATTTCCTAACATTCGTATAGCAGGTATGTCTGTATTTGTTTACTTACCTACCTACTATCTATCATCTAGTTGCCTATCTAGATATGATACAAGTAATCTCTTTTAAATATTAGTATTCCTATGTATACCGGCCTATACTATATATGTATATTTTAATTTTAGGTAATAAAAATTTTTAAAAATGTTTCATGCTCAGTGAAACAAAGAGGAAGTAGAATGGAGTCACAGGACCTGTCCCATCAGGGTGATAATCTTTCAGTTTAGTTCAGTTCAGTCACTCTTTGTGACTCCATGGAAGGCAGCTGCCAGGCTTCCCTGCCCATCACCAACTCCCAGAACTTGCTCAAATTCATGTCCATCAATCAGTGATGCCATCCAGTCATCTCATTCTCTGTCATCCCCTTTTCCTCCTGCCTTCAATCTTTCTCAACATCAGGGTCTTTTCAAATGAGTCAGTTCTTTGTGTCAGGTGGCCAAAGTATTGGAGTTTTAGTTTTAGCATCAGTCCTTTCAATGAATATTCGGGACTGATTTCCCTTAGGGTTGACTGGTTGTATTTCCTTGCTGTCCAAAGGACTCTCAAGAGTCTTCTTCAACACCATAGCTCAAAAGCATCAATTCTTTAGCACTCAGCTTTCTTTATTCTCCAACTCCCACATCGATACATGACTTCTGGAAAAAAATCATAGGTTTGACTCTATGGACCTTTGTCAGCAAAGGAATGTCTCTGCTTTTTTTTTTTTTTTAATTAATTTTTATTTTTTTTTTTTATTTTGTTTTGCTTTACAATACTGTATTTGTTTTGCTATACATCGACATGGATCAGCCACGAGTGTACATGAACTCCCAATCCCGACCCCCACCTCTCCCCTCCCGCCCCACACCCTCTGTCTAGGTTGGTCATAAGGATCAAGTTTCATAATTTCACATCCTCAGTCACCATCTGCAGTGATTTTGGAGCCCAAGAAAATAATCTGTCACTGTTTCCACTGTTTCCCCATCTATTTGCCATAAAGTGATGGGACTGGATCCTATGATCTTGGTTTTTTGAATGTTCAGTTTTGAGCCAGCTTTTTCACTTTCCTCTTTCAGTTTCATCAAGAGGGTCTTTAATTCCTCTTTGCTTTCTGCCACATAGTTTTTGTGTGGAATCTATTTATATAGAGAACAGAAATAGACCTACAGACATAAAAAACAAACTGTTGGTTACCAAAGGGGCAAACAGAAGAGGAATAAATTAGGAGTTTGGGATTAGCATACACATTGATATATAAAAAATACATAACCAACAAGGACCTACTATATAGTGCAGGGAACTACACTCATATTCTGTCATAACATAGAAGGGGAAAGAATCTTAGAAGAATATACATGAATCAATTTTGCTGTATACCTAAAGCCAATGCCACATTGTAAATCAACTATATTTCAACAAAAGTAAATTAATTAATTAAAAAAGTAAGGCTGTAGAAAAAGAAACAAACAAACAAAAAGCAGGTATCTGAATTCCGTGAGATCTTTAAATTCCCTCATTGTAGCTGTTGGCTTTGGTCCACCTGCAATTCTTTATTTATCTTCATCCTTAACTTTTGGTTTCATTAATTTCCCTCCCCTTCTTGCAAGTCAATTCACATATTTCAAAGTATATGCATTGCTGTATTTCATTAAGTATTTAAGTAATTTTTAGGATGTAGGTTGGAAGGATAAATAGTCTATAAGTTTAGGGGAAATTTTGTCAGCTTTATTTTGCAGAGTTAAAAAAAACACCCTATTTAATTTAGTAACAAAAAATACACCATTTATTATCTCAGAATTCCATGGGTCAGTAATTTGAGCTGGGCTCCCCTGAGAAGTTCTAAGTGGTTCTTCTGATATGTTAATGAACCCAAGGTCAGCATGTGAGAACAAGCCCAAATGCACAAGTATTTTTAAGCCATTCCTTCTATCATACTAACTGTTATCCCATTAGTCAAAGCAAGTCATATGGTTAATTAAGGAAAGTCCACCCCTTTTATAAGGAGTTACAGTGTCATATTGAAAAAAAACCAAAAAAGTAATGAGGGAGAATTAACTTGCAATATACCACAAATAAATTTCCTTGTTATTGACTTGTGTCATTTTCCTCTTTATGTGACATTTATGCCAGCCTTTTTGTGGGAGGCTCGAGTTTGATTCCTGGGTTAGGAAGATCCCCTGGAGAAGGAAATGGCAATCCACTCCAGCACTCTTGCCTGGAAAATCCCATGGATGGAGAAGCCTGACAGGCTACAGTCTATGGGGTCGCAAAGAGTCGGACACGACTGAGCGACTTCACTTCACTTCACTTTACAAAAAAGTAATGAGGGAGAATTAACTTGCAATATACCACAAATAAATTTCCTTGTTATTGACTTGTGTCATTTTCCTCTTTATGTGACATTTATGCCAGCCTTTTTGTGGGAGGCTCGAGTTTGATTCCTGGGTTAGGAAGATCCCCTGGAGAAGGAAATGGCAATCCACTCCAGCACTCTTGCCTGGAAAATCCCATGGATGGAGAAGCCTGACAGGCTACAGTCTATGGGGTCGCAAAGAGTCGGACACGACTGAGCGACTTCACTTCACTTCACTTTAAACTTTTCAGTATTTGCTATTAGTCACTTAAATCTTAAAATATCAGTATATGCTTCTGAAGCTAAAGTTTTATAAGAATAGATGAATAACATTATCATTGTTTTACTATTTTAATTAAGGAAATGTTTAAATATGTGTGTGTTTCACATAACTTTTAAATGAAAAATAAATTTTTTAGATATTCATGATTCTGTTATCATAATTTGTCAGCTTAGAACCATGAAAAACATAATAATGCTAATGGAAATAAACATATATGATAAACTTTAATGAAAGTGAAAGAAATGATAAATATAAAATTCAGCATAGACATTACTTATGAAACAGCAAAGGAGAAAAAAAAGTTTAAATTTGGGACCGATCCAAAGAGATTTACTTCTCTTAAACTGGGAAATGGTTATCTGGAAAGCCCTTTGTGTGTTTTATGATAAAATATAACACTGCAGTATTGTGAAATGGTAGGATATTGATTCTGCTCTCAATAAACGTTACTGAATCAAATGGGTAGCCACATGTAAAAGCTGAATTCTACCTCCCTAATTCAAACCACATACAAAAACCAGTTCCAATAGGATTGTTGATACTGAAGCCAAGCAGGACCCTGCAGTTCTTCCCAGGAATAAACCCCTTTCTGGTCCTCTCCCAGATCCCCTGTTTTTTGTTTGTGGAAAAGGTTTGGCCTCCTAAAATTTTGGCCTCCTAGAATCAGGCTTTTTCCTGAATTCCAAAAACCATATTTAACCAGAGACATGAGAAAATATAGATACAAAGGAAAACAAAAGCAAAGAATAGTTTACCCATAAAGCAAAGTCAAGGTGGAAGATCTTAACTGTATGCTGACCATTGAACATAGCCCACAGACTGACTGGAATCTCAGGTTTAATAATGCTGGACTCCTGTTACCTCACTACCCATCAATCAAAACTGTGCACAGGCTGAATACATATCCACATCCCTCTCTCACTCTGTCGTTTAAAACTCCTTCCTAAAAGCCATCAAGGAATTCAGGTCTTTTGAGCATGAGCTGCTGTCAATAGTGTGACTTTGCTTCATGTCAGGCAAGCTGACCCATGTTTGGTTCAGCAAGAAAGTGTAAAAAACAAATAATATTTCTAAACATAATTTTAAATGATGTTTTCATAATCTTAAGGTAGGTACATTTTAAAATTAATTTTAACTGACAGTTATTCACCTTTGATTATTTTTAATGTTTATTATAAATCAAATTTGTTTTATTTTGCTTTAATATACATAAATAGATTTCCTGATGATATTTTGCTAATATTTACACATTTTGGAGAGTTACTAAGTGATTGAGTATGAAGGGTTGAGTGGAATGATGTCATAGAGCAATGAATTACAAAGTAATTACAACAAGCCTAAGAATAAATTCTGTAGGAAAAGATGGTGTATTATGTAATTGTAGTGTTGTATGCATCTGAAGAAAGGAGAATTTAGTTGTCAAGGCAGAATTAAAAATAGGATAGTTGGCCACTTCAAACTCAGATTGTGGTTCTGTAATTTCTAGAACCAAAACTTGATGACCTCAACAATGTTTAGGTCATCTATACCCAATTAGAGACTGCATTCATCTTAGCAAATTATATTAGTGTCTTATCACTATTGTTAATAATTGCCATGAAAATTGTCACTTAAAATAACATAAAATTTTTTTTTTTTTTTTTTTTACTGTTCAGAAGCTGGAAGGCAAAAATCATCCATTGGGCCAAAATCAAGTCATTGACAGGTTGGTCTACTGCTGGAACTCTATAGGGAAACTATGTTTCTTTGTCTTTTCCACCTTCTAGTGAACTCCAGGAGTTGGAGTTGGTGATGGACAGGGAGGCCTGGCGTGCTGCAATTCATGGGGTCACAAAGAGTCGGACACAAATGAGCAACTGAACTGAACTGAACTGAACGGCTACATGCATCCCGTTGGCTTGTGGCCCCCTCAGAGTACATCACCCTAGTCTCTGCTTCCATCATCATGTCATCATGTCTTCTGGCTCTGACTCCTCTCAAGACCTTCATATAAAGATGTAGTTATTATCAGCCCACCCCAGTAACCCAGGATGATTCTAGGTAACCCATCCAAAGAACTGAAATCATACATTAAAATTCCCTTTTGAAATAGAAGGTTGCATTCACAATCACAAGACCAAGGATTAGAACTTGGACATGTTTATAGAGATTGGTATGTGGAGGTAGGGAGCATTTTTCAGTCTACATATTACAAATGGAAAGCTAAGGATATTTTGTGTGTGTAAGTTGGGTTTTGGTCCAACAGTAGTTTTTGTATCAGTAAGTTTCAGCATCTTGATCTCAACAAACCAAACATTTTTATGAAGTTTCTGAAAGTGTTATTAAATCTTGTTAAGTAACTATCTTGGTGTATGAACACAGTAATGATTCTGTAAGAACAAATAATATCTTTAATATAATTTCCCTTCAATGCTGAGAGCTCATAGATTATCTGCTGTTTTCTCAAAACTGTTGAGAAATAGCTCAAAAGTAATAAAATGGAAAACAAATAAGAAAATGTCAGTGGTAATGGCAAGGGAATGAATAATTTGATTACATTATGTCATAAAATTGGTGTTATTCTCACTAAGATAGTGATTCCAAAAGTAACATCTATAAACCCATTTAATTTCAAGTCATACTTCAATTTAGAAAGCATTTTGGAGTCTTAAAAGAGTGCTGAGGTCTGAGGAAGTTGTTAACATCACTGCCAGATGAGAAATGTATAGAAAAAAAGTTACAATCAGTATTCAATATTAATGATTACTCTTATAAATCCATACAAAATTTAACTATATTTCCAAAGCATTCTAATTACATGTCTTAATAAAAAAATCCAACATGTCAAAAAAATAAATTTCTGGAGGCAATCAAAGGATAACTTAGGAGTAATTATAAAATAGCTAAATTTTCAGGACCTGTGTTTGAACAATTACAAAATCTTATTCCAGGATTTAAAAATACTTAAACATAAGGAAATAAATATCATTTAGGATTGGAAATCTCAGTCATAAAGATTTCATCTCCCTAAATTAATCTATAAATTCAAAAAGACTTCAATTAAAACTATTATGGGATCTTTGAAAGCTGAGGAAAATATGGCTGCAATTCATCCAGACAATGAAAAGATAAAGAGATTGAACAAATACTTCAAAATGACAGAGTGACATTTTCCTACCAGATATTTACACATAATGCCCAGCATGCTGTACATTTGCAGAAATAGAATGACAAATCATAGTAAAAAGAAATTCAAGCCATTCTCAGGAACACATGGACATTTAGTCCATAATAAAGTATAACTTCAAACCAAGAGAGATATAGTTTACCTAATCCCTGAAGTACAATGAAGAGAAAAGCAATACCCAGCCTCATCATTTGTACTAAAATATATTCAATCTGGATCAAATATATAAGTGTTATTAAGCTAGAAAATTGTAACAGAAGTAAATGTTTACATAAATGTATAAAGAAAACTCGTTTTTATGCAAAGGCAAAAGCCAAACCAAGGACAAATAGCATGATTGTATAAACATGTATAGCTTCTTATATCACAAAAACGTAGAAAAATATATTTAAATGAGAAAAAAATCTGATGAAATATACTTCCAACATTTATGACAAATTGTTGATATCTAGAATATGATTAGGTAATGTCAAAATTTCTTACATGTAGTAATCTTGTATACTTTTCACCTAGAGTAGTAGACTAGATTGGTGATTTATTTCTGAGTTGATTTTATTTGTCCAATAGAGAATAAATGTATTCAACTTTCATTGCAAACCTCATCATGACAGTAATTAATATATTGGAAGTGCATTGTTGAGCTAGCCTGTCAAAAAAAATTAATTACCTTGAATTATTTCATGTAATAATGGGCGGGAGGATGTGGGAAACATTTTATGACTCATAGAAAGGCAATAGCAGCAAAGTGTAGAAAACTCAAAGGAAATCAAGTGTGCTGGAGTTAAATAGTACTTGAGCACTCAATAGTATTTAATTAAATTTAATTAAATTCAAATATGATGACTTCCTTGTTTGAAAGCTCAGAAAATATAAACTATGGAAAATTTTAATTTTAATACTTATAACAAGCATATGTAAAATAAATTACATATGGAAGATAAAAATGATTCCAAAAAATTTCATTGGTAATCCTATCTTATGAGAATTTCAAGAATTTTTTTTCCATTTCTTTGCAATAGTAATGATAATAATGTTTGACAAATATCCATCCTGAGCTTATCTCTGACTTATCCAAAAATAAGCTTTGGTTGTTAATTATGACTAAAACAAAAATTCTATTAATTATATCATCATATGATAAATTTTAAGCTAATTAATTTAAATTTATTTGAAATAAATTTGCCAGTTTAATTCTGATTATTAATTAGTTTAAAGGATAAAAGCACAGAAGACTGAATATTTCAAGGACATGAGATTCCCTGATTGTATTTTACAGTCAATACCCTCCTCCTAGAATTAACTCCTTTTCTGTCTTCTCTCAGCATAGATTATAGCTATGATTTCTTGTATTTTACACATACATTGAATCACACATTATTTTAACATAGTTTCCTTTTGTCATTTTTATTAGTATGTCTGTTAAATTCATCTCTGTGATTGCATATACTAGTACTTTTCTATTGTAAAAAGTTCTGTTATTTTAATATACTACAACTAATTTATTCCACTTATACTCATGAACATTTTGGTTAGTTCTAACTTTTGGCAACAGTGAGTAGTTTTCTTTGTTTATTTTGTTTGTTTGTTTCTACTTTTTAACTTTTTGCACATATGCACTCCTTTGCCTTATATATCTATTTATATAGAAATAGAATTGCTGGGTTGTGAAACAGAAGAGGTATTATTTTTGTTAATAATGAGAAACTGCTTTAATACAGTCAAGCATCCCAAGGTGATTTTGAATCATTCATTCTCATGGAAAATGTTTAAAGTTCACTCATTTTCAGTGAAACTGAAAATTTTTAGTTCCTTATTTTTCTCTGCTCCTCCAGGTTTCTAGTGGTAACTCATTGAGGTTTTTCATCTGCATGGCCATGATATTGATGATGTAGAGAAAATGTTCTTATGCTTCTTGTCTATCTGGTTATCTTTTACAGAGTTCTTGTTCACTTTTGCCATTTCTTTGCAGTTGATTCTTTTTTCTTTGATTTTTTTTCTCATTTGTAGAATTTAATTATACATTCCAGCTGTGAATTGTGTGTCAGAAATGTACTCTTTAACAGTTTCATGATTGTTTTTGCTCCTTGTGACTTTCCTTGTTTACCCTCTATATGATGTTTTTGAACAACATAAATTCTTTATTTTAATTAAGTTCAGTTAATTAATCAAGTTAAATTTGATATTTTGTTGAATCTTGTTTAAGAAATCTTCACCTATAACAAAGTCATATAAAATTCTAGGATTTATATATTCTCCCTTCCTCAAAATGGAAAGACCATCTAGGTCCAGTGTTTTCCACCTTCTGACAGAAGGCAACATAGACAATGCAATCATTTCATTACTTTTCATTCCATCCCAGGATCAGATCTGAGTCCTTCTGACATTATGTGGGCCTGGCCTGCCTGACACAATGGCAAGAGGAATGAAATTAGGAGCTCTACTAACAATGAGCAGTAAGGAAAGACCTTCTGCTTCCCTTCTTACTGAAACATGCAAAGGCAGGTGGGCCAAGAAGGCAGCAGAGACTCAGCCTCAGAGAATGGCCTCTGCTAGAAGGCCTCCTTGTTCCTGCCACTCTGACTCTCTCCTCTTCTGCCCAGGACATACCATCAAGACGTGTGTGTGTGTGTGTGTATGAGACTGGAGGAGATTCCATTAGCATCCCCCACTTAGAAAATTGTTGTCACCCAACCCAGGCAAACCTCTATCGCCCCCTCAGGCAGCATCATCAAGGAATGCTGGGAACTACATAGCGCCAGGTAAGCTAAGTAGACCAGAACAGTATTGTTAAAAATTCTGAAATCACAGCCCCCAAACTCAACCAAGAGTAACATGCTCAATCTAAACAGGGTGACTATCTGCTAAGATGAAATGTTTAACTAGAACTTAGGTACTCTTTACATGTAGACCAGATATCTAAGATGTAATTTTTAAAAATTATGTCATAAAAAGAAAAAACAAATCACAACTTGAATAAGAAAAGACAATCAACTGACCCCAATATCGTGATGAATCAGTTGTTCCACGTTTTGACAAGGAGTTTTTAAAGCAAGGTCTAAGCAAGAAACTGACATGGTACATAAAATGTCAATGAGAAATTCTCAAATTTCTCCCATATTTACTTTACTTAATCACTTAAAAACTAAAATATGCATATGCACAAATATATAGAAATCATTATTTATCTACCACAGTGAATGTTATAAATTACTATTTTCTTTGTTATAAAACTAAAAATATAAAGTTAAATTTATATGATTTCTGGAATAATTTGGTCCATAAAATTTAGCAATGCAAATACATTGCACAAAAAGTTTGAGTGTTACAATTTAATTTTTGTTTTTGTGTATAAGAAAATTAAGAAAATACCTTACATTGAAAGAAAATTCTATAAGTTTTGATATCTTTAATTAATATTTACTAACAGATTAAATAAATGCTTCACATTAGGAAAATGACTTATTTTTGTTTGGTAAAGCACAACGCATGTCCTTGAATGTGTTTTCAATGCATAGATGCTATTTTTACTGATTATTTTTGCATTTAATTTCATGTACTTATGCAAATATTTAGGTATGCTATCTCATTTTTCTTAACTGCTACATTAATCCTAAAATATAACACAGATCTTTGCCCATGGGTTTACCAAGTTCAATATATAGCCTTGTGTTTTTTAAAAATATAAATGTATTTATTTTGATTGGAGTTTAATTACTTTACAATACTGTATTGGTTTTGCCACACATCAACATGAATCTGCCACAGGTATACAAGTGTTCCCCATCCTGAAGCCCTCTCCCTCCTCCCTCCTCATACCATCCCTCTGGGTCCTCACAGTGCACCAGCCCCAAGCATCCAGTATCATGCATTGAACCTGGACTGGTGATTTGTTTCACATATGATATTATACATGTTTCAATGCCATCTCCCAAATCATCCCACCGTTTTCCTCTCCCACAGAATCCAAAAGACTGTTCTATACATCTCTATCTCTTTTGCTATCTGGCATACAGGGTTATCGTTACCATCTTTCTAAATTCCATATATATGTGTTAGTATACTGTATTGGTGTTTTTCTTTCTGGCTTACTTCACTCTGTATAATAGGCTCCAATCTCATCTGCCTCATTAGAACTCATTCAAATGTATTTTCTTAATGGCTGAGTAATACTCCATTGTGTATATGTACCACCATTTTCTTATCCATTCATCTGCTGATGGACATCTAGGTTGCTTCCATGTCCTGGCTATTATAAACAGTGCTGCAAATGGGACCTAATTTAACTTAAAAGCTTCTGCACAACAAAGGAAACTATAAGCAAGGTGAAAAGACAGCCTTCAGAATAAGGGGAAATAATAGCAAATGAAGCAACTGACAAACAACTAATCTCAAAAATATACAAACAACTTATGGAGCTCAATTCCAGAAAAATAAACAACCCAATCAAAAAATGGGCCAAAGAACTAAATAGACATTTCTCCAAAGAAGACATACAGATGGCTAACAAACACATGAAAAGATGCTCAACATCACTCATTCTCAGAGAAATTCAAATCAAAACCACAATGAGGTACCACTTCACACCAGTCAGAATGGCTGTGATCCAAAAGTCTACAAGCAATAAATGCTGGAGAGGGTGTGGAGAAAAGGGAACCCTCTTACACTGTTGGTGGGAATGCAAATTAGTACAGCCACTATGAAGAACAGTGTGGAGATTCCTTAAAAAACTGGAAATAGAACTGCCTTATGATCCAGCAATCCCACTGCTGGGCATACACACCGAGGAGACCAGAATTGAAAGAGACACGTGTACCCCAATGTTCATAGTCTTGTATTTTTAACATCTACTGCTTTCATACTTTATTTAATACATACAGCTCTAAGTTCTCATGCAAACTCCAACTATATTTTTCTGTTTTCTACTTTTTCCCTGCAAAAATCTCTCCTTTGTCACAGTCATATTTTTTTTATCTTCATTGAATCATCATATATGAGGTTGTATAACCTATATAAATTATATACCTATATATGTAAGATTATATCAGTTCAGTTCAGTTCAGTCGCTCAGTCGTGTCCGACTCTTTGCGACCCCATGAATCGCAGCATGCCAGGCCTCCCTGTCCATCACCAACTCCTGAAGTTCACTCAGACTCACGTCCATTGAGTCCATGATGCCATCCAGCCATCTCATCCTCTGTCCTTCCCTTCTCCTCTTGCCCCCAATCCCTCCCAGCATCAGAGTCTTTTCCAATAAGTCAACTCTTCACATGAGGTGGCCAAAGTACTGGAGTTTCAGCTTTAGCGTCATTCCTTCCAAAGAAATCCCAGGGTTGATCTCCTTCAGAATGGACTGGTTGGATCTTCTTGCAGTCCAAGGGAATATAGTGGTTATAAGTGTAGGCTCTTAAAGTTGGCTAGGCTCCCTGCATTGAAATCTCAGTTTCATCTCTATGATATTTGGCAAGTTTATTAACTCCCTCGGTTTCCTCATCTATTTTAAAAAAGGGGGCATTAATATGCCTGCTTTGGAGACAAAATAGATAAAGAAATGGGTCAGTGTCTAACAAATAGTAGGTGATCAATATACAGTGAATTTTTGAACAACATGAGTTTGCACTGTGTGAGCCAATTCATGTGCAATTTCCTTTTCAGTGTACAATGCTACATAATCTATGGTGGACTGAATCTGTGGATACAGAATCACAGTTATGTAGAACTGACTATGGGACTTGAGCATCTGCTGTTTTGGGTACCACATGTTGTTCAAGAGTCAACTGTATCAGTAAGTATTATTCTTCAGAATTAACTGCTATATCCATGGCTGTAGTATATCAGTCTGGAATGATAATCAACACTTTGCCTTTTTCCATGGCTGACTCATTTCCAATTCAAAACATCAACATAAAATTATTATTCTGGCCAACTCTTCCTGTAGACTTGAATTTTCTGTCATTTAGACATACCTATGATAGAGTTTTAGAATTATGATTTGACTAATCATACTGATTGGAACCATTTCTTTCCTTCTCGACCACCAGGGAGGTGGACCTAGTGGAAAGCCTCCATGAGAAAGAGAGCAGCGGAAGCCTTTGCCACTGCAGCAAGACGCTGGAGGCGGCCGACCATCTCCAGGAGGATCCTGAGTTCCTTTAAGAAGACAGTCTTAGAACAGAGGAGAAAAAGCAGTGGTTGGATCTCTGGGAGATTTCCTCCCAGACTGCTGTGAGTGCCTGGGACTTGGCAATCATCTGTCACTTGAAAGAACTGGAGAACTTCAAGTATGTTTTCTAGAGTGGTCTAGGAACACATCCTCCTGGACACAGAGTCTCCTGTGATGTATCCACCCTCAGGGGCAGCCATGCCCACCTCCAGGGCAGCCTCGCAGGCCCATGAGGACATTGCCAAAGTGATAACAGAGGCTGCAAGTTCAGGAGGGGTGGCTGTGAGGAGATACCACTTTCCCAAGGTAAGGAGCAGTGGCTCCTTACCTTTGCTGGAGCAGCTGTGAAGAGATACCCCACATCCAAGGTATGAGAAACCCAAGTAAGATGGTAGGTGTTGCGAGAGGGCATCAGAGGGCAGACACACTGAAACTATAATCACAGAAAATTAGCCAATCTGATTACACAGACCACACCATTGTCTAACTCAATGAAGCTAAGCCAGGCTGTGTGGGGCCACCAAAGAGGGACGGGTCATGGTGGAGAGGTCTGACAGAATGTGGTCCACTGGAGAAGGGAATAGAAAACCACTTCAATATTCTTGCCTTGAGAACCCCATGAACACTATGAAAAGGTGTGATAGGATACTGAAAGAGGACCTCCTGAGGTCGGTAAGTGCCCAATATGCTACTGGAGATCAGTGGAGAAATAACTCCAGAAAGAATGAAGGGATGGAGTCAAAGCAAAAACAATACCCAGCTGTGGATGTGACTGGTGATAGAAGCAAGGTCTGATGCTGTAAAGAGCAATATTGCATAGGAACCTAGAATTTAGGTCCATGAATCAAGGCAAATTGGAAGACGTCAAACAGGAGATGGCAAGAATGAACATCAACATTCTAGGAATGAGCAAACTAAAATGGACTCAAATGGGTGAATTTAACTCAGATGACCATTATCTCTACTACTGTGGGCAGGAATCCCTCAGAAGAAATGGAGTAGCCATCATGGACAACCAAAGAGTCCGAAATGCAGTACTTGTATACAAGCTCAAAAACAACAGAATGATCTCTATTCATCTCCAAGGCTAATCATTCAATGTCACAGCAATCCAAGCCTATGCCCCAACCAGTAATGCTGAAGAAGCTGAAGTTGAATGGTTCCATGAACACCTACAAGACCTTTTATAACTAACACCCCAAAATATGTCCTTTTCATTATAGGGGACTGGAATGCAAAAGTAGGAAGTCAAGAAACACCTGGAGTAACAGGCAAATTTGACCTTGGAGTACAGATGAATCAGGAAAAGACTAATAGAGTTTTGCCAAGAGAACACACTGGTCATAACAAAAAACCCCTTGCAACAACACAAGAGAAGACTCTACACATGGACATCACCAGATGGTCAACACCAAAATCAGATTTTCTCTGCAGCCAAAGATGGAGAAGCTCTATACAGTCAGCAAAAACGAAACCAGGAGTTGACTGTGGCTCAAATCATGAACTCCTTATTGCCAAATTCAGCCTTATATTGAAGAAAGTAGGGAAAACCTCCAGACCATTCAGGCATGACCTAAATCAAATCCCTTATGATTATACAGTGAAAGTGAGAAATAGATTAAAGGGACTAGATCTGATAGACAGAGTGGTGATTGCAGCCATGAAATTAAAAGATGCTTACTCCTTTGAAGGAAAGTTATGACCAACCTAGATAGCATATTCAAAAGCGGAGACATTACTCTGCCAACAAAGGTCCATCTAGTCAAGGCTATGGTTTTTCCAGTGGTCATGTATGGATGTGAGTGTTGGACTATAAAGAAAGCTGAGTGCCAAAGAATTGATGGTTTTGAACTTGGTGTTGGAGAAGACTCTTGAGAGTCCCTTGGACTGCAAGGAGATCCAACCAGTCCATTTTAAAGGAGATCAGTCCAAGGTGTTCATTGGAAAGACTGATGCTAAAGCTGAAACTCCAGTACTTTGGCCACCTCATGTAAAGAGTTGACTCTTTGGAAAAGACCCTGATGCTGGGAGGGATTTGAGGCAGAATCAGAAGGGGATAACAGAGGATGAGATGGCTGGATGGCATCACTGACTCTATGGGCATGAGTTTGAGTAAGCTCAGGGAGTTGGTGGTGAACAGGGAGGCCTGGCGTACTGCGATTCATGGTGTCGCAAAGAGTCAGACACAACTGAGCTTAGCTGAACTGATTTGACCTATGTCCTCATTCAGTCAGAAAGTCTTGACAGTCATATTTTATAATATTCTTATATCTTTCACTCCATTAAAAGAAAATAGTTATCATTCCTTGACTAAATATATCCATAACCTATGTAAATAACCTGTTCCAGTTTTAGATACACACAAAAAAAAATCACATAATTTCCATCATCCAAAGTTATCCAGTAATAATATGTCCAGGTGGAGCTGTATTAATTTGAATTCATTAAAACATGTATTATTCACTTGTTTCCAAAAATATTTGTAAACTGCTCATAAAGCTCACTCTATTGGGTCACTTTTTCCTTGCAATTTATTGTAGAACTACTCTATACAATATAGATATTAAAGAATGTATTTAAATTAGCTACAGTCAAATAAAATTGAATATTCTCCATTTAACTAGCTAGATTTTAGACACAAGCAACTATATTTTACTATTTTGGAGCGCATAGGTATATAATTTTTTTTTTTCATAAAATGTTCTATTCACTTGTATGATATTGTGGGAGAAAGGCAGTTCTCAGCCAGGAAACTTACACGCCTTACCAATCACTCGCTGGTGTCTGTGGTGGCTCTGTGGGCACATGGATCAAAAAAATGTGGTCATTTAAGGGAATAGCAAATTTTATGTTTGTACATTTTAAAATTCTTAATACTCTTTAGATAAAAACATTTAATGAATGCTTAATCTTTTTGTAACAGAAAACTAAAAGTGTAAATAATACAATTATTACTATGTCATTAGATTTACAGAATTGGATTTAAAATGTTTCAACAATATAATACTGGATAAACCAAAAGCTTTAAAATTTAGTAATGATTATTAAACGCCTTTAATTTGTTTTAAAACAGGATTACATGGTAGTATATGAGAGAGATGATTAACAGTGGAAAATGATGTCAGAATCCAGTGGTATGTATCAGTTCTTGGAAAGTTTAATGAGTCAATCATTTAAAACAGATGCTAAAATAGCAGACATAATCTTGTTTGCATTAATGTAGTGTAAACAACATCACAGAAAATAATCACTTAACAGCAATCCATGTGATGTAAAACAACCCCAAGAGGATTTTGCACATTAATAGGAAACATACTATTTATCTTTAAAGCACTGAACTTCACATAGTTCAGAGTTCATAATAAATACTTCACAAAATGATTGAACTTCAATCCTAAAGAGCATTTAGAAGTTAATAGTGCAAATTAAAGAGATGAGAAATGCACACCACATGGACACCCAAAATAACTGCATGCTTACAAAGCACGGTTCTAGACAGGTGAGAAAATTATTTAAATACTTAGCTGTCATCCCTCCCACCCTCCTTTCTGCCTTCCTCTTGCTAACATTATTTGTTTACTGTATTAATAACAACCATGGAACTAGGTTAACCTGCTGCTGCTACTGCTAAGTCGCTTCAGTCGTGTCCGACTCTGTGCGACCCCATAGACGGCAGCCCACTAGGTTCCTCTGTCCCTGGGATTCTCCAGGCAAGAACACTGGAGTGGGTTGCCATTTCCTTCCCCAATGCATGAAAGGGAAAAGTGAAAGTGAAGTCAGTCATGCCGACTCTTAGTGACCCCGTGGACTGCAGCCTACCAGGCTCCTCCGTCCATGGGACTTTCCAGGCAAAAGTACTGGAGTGGGGTGCCATTGCCTTCTCCGAGGTTAACCTAGAAACCTAGTTAACCTAATTAACTAGGTTAGCCTGAGAAGGAGAGTGCATTCAACCTCAATCGCTCAGATAAGGTCCACTCTTCCTGACCAAGAGGACCTTAGCCCGCCAGGCTCCTCTGTAATGGGAGCTCCCGGACAAGCACACTGGAGTGGGTTATCGTTTCTTCCTCCAGGGGGTCTTGGTGGCCCAGGGATCGAACTCGGTCTCCTGCATCTCCATCTCCTGCACTGGCAGGAGGATTCTTTACCACTGAGCTACCTAGGAACCCTATGTTGTTTTAAATTGCAAAGCTAGGAATATTTCAATCATAAATGAGGAGGAATAAATAATAACGGACCAAGCTGCCAGTTATGTCATGAGTTGCAATGTCTTTTCAGTGTACATCTTTTGCGAGGTATTTAAAGGCCTCAAGTATAATCTTATATTAACATTGTATAGTTTAGTAAAACTTTCACTGCTAGTGACTGCTTAGCAGCTCAGTTGTGTCCTACTCTTCATGACCCTATGGACTGTAGCCTGCCAGGCACCTCTGTCCATGGGGATTCTCCAAGCAAGAATACTGGAATGAGTAGCCTTTCCTTCCTCCAGGGGCTCTTCACAACCCAGGGATTGAACCCAGGGATTGAACCCAGGGATCGAACCCAGGTCTCTCACATTACAGATAGATTCTGCAATCTGTCTGAGCCAGCAGGGAAGCCCACTATTGTCATATCAAAATGTAATTTTAATTTGTAGTTTACATTTTGTTTATTATTCATAAAACATTTTTTTGCATAATTTGATAGGAATTTTGTTTTCTCTGATTACTTTGCAATATATGTAAAACCGTTCTAAAGTGTATTTTTTTCATGGTTGTTCTTCATTTTCCCAACCCAGAGTTGAGATCTTCCCGACCCAGGGATTTAGCACAGGTCTCCAGATTCTCTACCTTCTGCGCCACCAGGGACTGGTGTCCATTTATGTTATTAATGTTTTAATTATTGTTTAAATTGTTAATAATACTGCCTTAATTTTAATGACTAGACTCCAAAACTGGATATAGGAATTCCACTGTTGATTTTATGTAATATATTTTACGTTGCATGTATTTTCTACTTTACAGTCTTTTTTTTAATTTGCCAAAATTAAGATTTTCTTCTAAATAATTCTGTTGACTATTATTTAGTAATGAGCAAGAGACTTTGGGAGGTCTTTTTTTTTTTTTTTTAAGAGGGGTAGAGATATTATGGTAGGTGGTTGGACATGAGATACATTTGATATGTGATATGAATTGGAGTTAAACCTTAAAAAAACCTTTTCCCAACCCAGTTGTCTGGTTCAAGCCATATTAAAGGATCTATGCTAAGAGAAAGCACAAGTTATTACATGTTATTTCAAAAGAGTCATGCTATAATACCAAGAATTACAATGCTTCATTTCTAAAATGTTTTCCAGTAGTTAATTTAATATATGACCTATTTATTTATGTCTGTTTTCTTTGTAATTCTTTGCATGTTTTCACTGTAAATGTTAGTGCTATATTATTTGGTATATCTTCAAAGTGAATTTGATCCTTTAGCATTTTAAAGAATTATATTAATAAGATCAACCCTATGGACTGTAGTCTACCAGGCTCCTTTGTCGCTGGGATTCTCCAGGCAAAAATACTGGTGTGGGCTTCCTTGCCCTCCTGCAGGGGATCTTCCCAACCCAGGAAACGTACCTACTTCTCTTATGTCCCCTTCATTGACAGGTGGGTTCTTTAACACTAATGCCACCTGAGAAGCCCTTAATAATTTATATTTGTATTTAAACATCTCATATAAAATTAGAATTCTTGATAATTGACTTTTGTTAACCTTTGCATATATATATATTTCCTCTTTACTAGAGTCTCTTTTAGTAAGAGACTCTTTAGTAAGAGAATTTCTTACTAAAAGTCTCTATTTTATATGTTTTTTCTATAACTTAAACTTTTATTTTGCTGTCAAATCACATAGTGATTTTCTTTAAATATGTGAGGTTAGTCCACACGCCCATATATAACTATGATAGATATGTATATACTATTTCTGTCTCATATTATTATTATTTTATACTTTCTAGTCTGTATGTTCTTTAAATTTTTTTATTTCATTTTCTTTTCTTACTTATGTAATTTTATTATAGATTTAAAATTAGAAAGATTGCATTATAAATTAACTATTTTATTAGAAATAGTCTCTAAGCTAAGACATTATCCATTAATTCTTTATTATGAACATAAATTTATATATTTCCTCTCTCTTGATTTACCCCCAATTTTATTTAATTGTATTATTATTCTTAGTTTTATTTTCATATCCTTAGATATAATTAAAACTCTTTTTGATTCCTCACTTTTAAATAATTATTTATTGAGGTGCAACATACATGCTGAAAAATATACAAAGCATAAATAAGCAGCAAGTATACACATTCGTGTAACTGTCTCTTGGAATGACTGCATTTCCAACTATTTTTAATATAATATATTGAACTGATCATTAGTAAGAGTTTACTATGGCAATGTTAAAAGCAGCAGTGTGAAACATGCACTTGAAGTCAAGATTGAAAACAATTTCTTTTGCATTAAATTCTCTATCAAGCAGCAGTGCAGAATTCCCAGACTCTGCTCAGAGGCTCTTTCTCCAGATATTAGAACCTGGCCTTGCCTATGAATGCTTGAACAAGCATGAGGTCAATGATAATTATTTATTTTAAAATAAAATACCTTAGAATATGCCTTCTATGCTAACTTACAATCAAAAAAGATATAACTAATAACTTTGGAAAGGTGATCCAAGTCTGTGTTCAACTATGATTAAGAGAAAATTATGCCTTCTCAATACTACTCTGCTTGATATCATAGTCAGGAATTGTTTTAATATGTTAATTATATTCTGCATAGTAAAATATATTTTAATTAAAATTATGAATAAACATTAAATAATCTAGAATAACTTCAGAATATATACAATAAGTTGGTGACTTCAAAGCTCTCTTTGGAAACTGGCTCTGCTTAAAAATAAAAATGAAAAGCAATAAGTAAAAAGTTTTCCACAAAAGCCCACATTACTACCTAACAGAAGAGAGAATAAAAATAATGTGTCTATCACCACATCCATAAATAAGTTGGAAAAAGTGCATACAGTTTAATGAAATTTTTTCTCTCTTTATAAAATTAATTCATTAACTCTTCTTGAGATAACTTTAATTTTTTTTGTTTCTTTTATCTTTGTTGTTGTTCAGTGGCTAAGTCCTATCTGACTCTTTGTGACCCCATGGGCTGCAGCGTGCCAGGCTTCCCTGTCCCTCATTATCTCCTGGGATTTTCCCAAGTTCATATCCATTTGATCAGTGATTCTATACAATCTCATCCTCTGCTGCCCTTTCTCCCTTTGCCTTAAACCTTTTCCAGCTTCAGGGTCTTTTCCAATGAGTTTGCTGTTTACCTCAGGTAGCCAAAGTATTGGAGCATCAGCATTAGTCCTTCCAATGAGCATTCAGGAAACATTCAGAAAAAAAAAATATATTACTTTACCTTGTACATGGGCTAAATCATATCAGCCATGTCCAACTCTTTGCAACTCTGTGGACTGTAGCCTGCCAGGCTCGTCTGTCCATGGGATTTTCCAGGCAAGAATACTTGAATGGGTTGCCTTGCCTTTGTTCAGGGGATCTTCCTGACCCAGGGATGGCACCTTCACCTCTTATGTCTTCTACATTGGCAGGCAAGTTCTTTACCACTAGCGCCACCTGGTTTATCTTATTATCTAATTGATATAACAATTTCACCCAGAATTAACTCATTGAATATTAGTTGGTTTAGGTGTGTTCAAAATTTACATTAGGTGTGTAGGAAGCAGATTTTAAAATATTGGTTGAAACGAATGCATCTTTTATTCAGTTCAGTTCAGTCGCTCAGTCGTGTCCGACTCTTTGCGACCCCATGAATCGCAGCACGCCAGGCCTCCCTGTCCATCACCAACTCCCGGAGTTTACTCAGACTCACGTCCATCGAGTCCGTGATGCCATCCAGCCATCTCATCCTCTGTCGTCCCCTTCTCCTTCTGCCCCCAATCCCTCCAGCATCAAAGTATTTTCCAATGAGTCAACTCTTCGCATGAGGTGGCCAAAGTACTGGACTTTCAGCTTTAGCATCATTCCTTCCAAAGAAATTCCAGGGTTGATCTCCTTCAGAATGGACTGGTTGGATCTCCTTGCAGTCCAAGGGACTCTCAAGAGTCTTCAACACCACAGTTCAAAAGCATCAATTCTTCTGTGCTCAGCCTTCTTCACAGTCCAACTCTCACATCCATACATGACTACTGGAAAAACCATAGCCTTGACTAGATGGACCTTAGTCGGCAGAGTAATGTCTCTGCTTTTAAATATGCTATCTAGGTTGGTCATAACTTTTCTTCCAAGGAGTAAGCGTCTTTTAATTTCATGGCTGCAATCACCATCTGCAGTGATTTTGGAGCCCCCAAAAATAAAGTCTGACACTGTTTCCACTGTTTCTCCATCTATTTCCCATGGATCTTTTATTCAATTTCAGTCAAAAATATATTGGTATAAACACTGAAAAAATGAAAGTGAAGTCACTCAGTCGTATCCGACTCTTTGGGACGCCATGGCCTGCAGCCTACCGGGCTCCTCCGTCCATGGGATTTTCAAAGCAAGAGTACTGGAGTGGGTTGCCATTTCCTTCCCCAGGAAATCTTCCTGGCCCAGGGATCAAATCAGGGTATCCTGAGTTGTGAAAGTGAAAGTGAAGTCGCTCAGTCATGTCCGACTCTTTGGGGACCCCATGGACTGTAGCCTACCAGGCTTCTCCATCCCTGGGGTTCTCCAGGCAAGAATACCGGAGTGGGTTACCATTTCCTTCTCCAGGGGATCTTCCCGACGCAGGGATCAACCCCAGGTCTTTCGCATTGGAGGCAGACTCTTTATCCTCTGAGCCACCAGGGAATTCCATCCTGAGTTGTAGGCAGACCCTTTTACCGTCTGAGCCGCCAGGGAAATCACTAATATCCTGAGTTGTGAAAGTGAAAGTGAAGTCGCTCAGTCATGTCCGACTCTTTGGGGACCCCATGGACTGTAGCCTACCAGGCTTCTCCATCCCTGGGGTTCTCCAGGCAAGAATACCGGAGTGGGTTACCATTTCCTTCTCCAGGGGATCTTCCCGACGCAGGGATCAACCCCAGGTCTTTCGCATTGGAGGCAGACTCTTTATCCTCTGAGCCACCAGGGAATTCCATCCTGAGTTGTAGGCAGACCCTTTTACCGTCTGAGCCGCCAGGGAAATCACTAGTGGTTAGTATCTCAAAGGGCTTCCCTGGTGGCTCACTGGTAAAGAATCTGCCTGCCAACAAGAGACATTGGTTTGATCCCTGTATCAGAAAGATCCCCTGGCAAAGGAAATGGCAACCCACTCCAGTATTCTTGCCAGGGAAATCTCATGGACAAAAGAGCCTAGGGCTGCAGTCCATGGTGTTGCAAAAGACTTGGCGACTAATCAAGACCACCAAATAATTTAATTTTTTCTTTGACTCACTAGATTCTAATGCCAGTGCAAGCCGTAGATAATTTCCTTACCAATGATTGTACCTGGCACAGAAAAGTTTTCAAATATTTTGGTATGAATTAAAATGCAGACATGAGATTAATCCAAAGTAATCAACTTCTGATTATGCATGATGAGATGTTGTTGTTTAGTTGCTCAATGGTGTCTAACTCTTGTGACACGGTGGGCTGCCACCTTCCAGGTTCCTCTGTCTAGAGAATATTCCAGGCAAGAATACTGAAGTAGATTGTCATTTCCTACTCTGGGGGATCTTCCCAACCCAGGGATCGAATCTGAGTCTCCTGTTTGACAGGCAGGTTCTTTAACACTGAACCACCAGGGAAGCCTGATGAAGATTTAGGATTGAGGATTTTCTCCAAACAACCATTCTTTACTGTTTGAGTGATCAGTTATCTCTGCCCCATTACACATCATGGGCTGACTTCCCTCCACTCTCTATGTGCATCAATTATAACCACAACTACTCCCACATTAAACTTTTCCTTTATGTGCTGATGTGTTCTTATAATGACATGAATCATCAAGAGTTGACTGGCATCATAAAATTAACTTGACAATTTATTCAAGAATATCAAGTTAATGTATTTAATCCATTAGAGGAAAAAAATCTTTTTTCATTCTTTTGAAATACATTCTTTCAAACTCTTTGCAGTATTCATCTATGTCTTCATGATAAATTACATCAAAGATGGCTTCATTTGGTAATCTTCCCTCTAATAGTAAAACTGCTTCTTTTTTGTAAAATCAGTCACTCTGTTGCAGTAATTTTATAATTTTCTATTCTTCTATATTTTAAACAAAACTACTCTTTAAACAAAACTACTATTTAAACAAAGCCACTCTTCAATTACTGCCCTCTAAAACATGAATTAGTTAACAAATCAAATAACTTGGTCTTTTTTGTCAGTATCTTACTACATCAGATTATTTAATAGTCACATACATTTTTATTATAACTGAATCATATGTATTATTGTTTCTACTTAAATCATTTTTCCCATGAAGGGAAATAAGTAGTGCCTATGATACTTCAATGAATAAGACAAAGACCTTGATCACAGAAAGCTTAAATTTATGTATAAAATTATTGTCAGAAATATTCTGCGAAGAAAATATAAAATAGTGTAAAAAGAAAGTTGGTGTTGATTTATTCATGTAGTATGATGAAGTCAGTACTTTAGATAATATGAGGAATGAGTGTAACCTGAATGAAATGAGGACAAGAACCATACAGTATCAGAAGAGACAGAGTTAGAGATTGCTTTAAAAGTGATTAAAAAGAAAAGAAAGATTGGAGCCCAAAGTATGCTTAGTATGCTTTAGAAGAACTTGCATCAGACCCACATCTCTGCATATGCAATTGAATGCTAGAAAATAAATATGTAAATAAGGAGTAAGAGATCAATTCTAGAAAGCTCTTAAATTCTAGTTGAAATTTCTCCTGCTTTGGGAAAACCCAGGTAGTTTTTTTTTTTTTTTTACATTGATGAAGTTATCTCTGGGAGTTTAAATCAATCTTAACTTGTAGTCTATTTTGTTTTGGCATTAATCATTCATTTGTTTCCTTTGTTCACTTAGTGATTTGTATTTCCCTTTTGTTGATTTGTGTATGTTTTCTTTACTGAAGCTGGGACAGTTAAGCCCGTTGCCTGAGAATACATTCATATCACGTTTGTCATGGACTCTCTAACTCTGGTATGTTTAGTTCAAAATGAATTCCAAAATGTTAAATAATGTTCGGGGGATTTAGAGCTTATTGATCTTTAGCCAGCTGGATTTCACAAATGCCAATTAGGATAGATAGATATATTGCTGTATTTCACAACTCTTGAAAGTTTTTCAAAAGGAAAGGCAAATTGAAAATTAGCACTGAGGAGGCAACACACCACTGTCTGCTGCAAATTGGTCCTTATTTGTTATTCTGCCACGTGAAAAGGTGATAGAAAAACTCCTACATTGTCCTGAGTTCATGATTCTGTTCATTTACATAAGACCTTGATAGCTGGGCTCTCAGGATGCATTGCACACATACTTGCACTCAGTATCTGTAGAAATACGTCTGTTCTAGTGAAGTTAAGTCACTCAGTCATGTCCGACTCTTTGCGACCCCATGGACTGTAGCCCACCAGGCTCCTCTGTCCATGGGATTTTCCAGGCAATAGTATTGGAGTAGATTTCCATTTCCTTCTTCAGGGTATCTTCCTGACCCAGGGATCGAACCCAGGTCTCCCGCATTGTAGACAGACGCTTAACCGTCTGAGCCACCAACTGTCTAAAAATTTTTGCCCAAATTTCATTGTTTTTGAGAGGTTTTTCTAAAAATAATTTGTATAGTTGTTGTTGTCTTTTCACTGAGGCTGAACTTTCTTCTCTGATTTTCCTAGATTTTGTTGCTAAATGTTTGTTTTCAAATTCACTTTAGGGAAAAGAGCAGGGTTAGATATGCTTTAATGATATCTTTATCTGAATTTTTTCCTCATTTTTAACTACTGAAAATACTGATGTGAAAATATCTGAGTTTTTGATTTCAACATAATTAGCTTTGGCTCAATTCATATATATGCTAATACTCTTTCTTCACTGTTGACATTGGCTGATCGTTTATCTACACATGAAATTATACAACAGACAAATATGGATAAATGAAGAGAACACTTCAATTAGTGTCATTTTCTTGAGCATGTCAACTATACATTTTCTTATACTACCTAAAGAATGCCATGGCACCTGTCCTCAGCCAGCCATTCCCTCTGACAATGATTATTGTCATAGTTACACAATGATTCATCTTCAATATTAAAAAAGCTATTACAGTAGAGAAGAAAATTTCACTTTGGGAATCTACTTTGACATTAACCCTGAAAAAATAAACCATGTAGTCTGTTTTCTGGGGTTGGGCTTCAACTTCTCAGTATAAGGTGGGCTGAACAGAAGATACATGAATGTAAACACATTAAGTTAATTTCTCACTGGGAAATTTTCAAATGAAATATTAATGGTTTAGCCTTTGGATGAAGCATATTTTTTTCTTTTTTCCTTATTAAAATGCTTTAGGCAATGTATATACTAATGGAAGATAATTAAAATTAGCTTCTAGTACTCATGTCTGAAATGATTGATCAAGCTAGACTATAGCATATAATTGCCCTACAACTTTTCACTGTACTTTAAAGTATAAAAACAATATTTTTCATTTTCCTAGTTATATATCATCTTTATAATCTCACCTCATTTAAGATTTTTAGGCAACAAACATTAATTATAAATATTATATATGCCATTATATACTGACAAAAATACAAATATGGCTTACTACCTGGATTCACTGAGCTCATATTATAAGAAAATAAAAAAATTAATGAAATGCCATGAGTGAAATGACAGATATCTTAATGGCTTCTTCAGAATGATTGAGATAAAATCCTATATTCTTAGTACAGTGTTATTTATTGTTGTTCAATTGCTGAGTCCTGTCTGACTCTTTGCAACCACATGTACTGCAGCATGCCAAGTTTGTCCTTCACTATCTCCCAGAGTTTGCTCAAATTTATGTCCATTGAGTCAGTGCTGCTATCTCACCATCTCCTCTGTCTATGGAACTTTCTAGGCAAGAATACCAGAGCAGTTTGCCATTCCCTTCACCAGGGGATCTTCCTAACCCAGGGATTGAAACCATGTCTCAATGCATTGGCAGGCAGATTCTTTACTACTGTGCCACCTGGGAAGCCCTGTGTTAGTTATTGCTGTATTCTTAAACTTAAATAAGCAATTAGAAATTTCAATAATGTACAATGGCACATTTTACACATCTTATTTTAAAACCCAATTTCTTCTATTCTCTTTTAAAGATCCCCAAGTTAGTAAACAGAAGCATTAATTGAGGGAGTTATTCAAGTGTGCCTTAATTGTCATAGCTTACACCTATGCAGATAAGGCAAGGCATAAATACAATTACTACTTATTTAAAGTGCAAGGACAAAAACTCAAAGGTTTGAAACTAATTTAAGCTTCATGCAGCACATCTCGACTATAAAGCAAAAGCAGGTTGCTGAGCTTGTAGAACTGTTGTCAATCATTTATCTCAAGCTTGGTTTTAATACTCTGTATTCATGGACTTTCCGGATGAATCAAAACCCCTTCCTGTGAGTTTTTTATGAAAGAAAAAAATTGCATTCCCCAGGTGCTGAAAGCCCCAGAGAGCTGGAGTCAGCAGGGGAGGCGGTGCATTCAATTCCAACCTCTTGGCCACAGAGGCACCTGGGACGACGGGCAGCAGTGGCTATGGGACTTGAGTCCAGGAAAGATGGCCACGTGACCCTGTCTTCCTCTGCATTTTCCCTCCCCTGCAGTAGAGTCTGTGCTCAGGAAATTCCAGAGGTGATAGGAGGGTCCACCATCTCAGTGCCCCAGGCAGCAAAGTCAGAGACCTTGGCAGCAGTAAGATACCAAACCCCTGGAGGCGAAAGAAGCTGTGAAGCAGACTGGGGCAACAGTTTGACAGAGATGGTGGTAGGAGGAATGTGCAGACTCAAAACCAGAGGCAGTTCAGGTAGGAGAAACCAAAATCTTCTACTATAACGACACCTACTGGAACACAGCAGAAAGGCCTCTTTTAAAAAGGCACATCAGATAAAGGACTGTTATCCAAAATATGGGGTTTCCCATATTTTGGCAATAGTGGTAAAGAACCCGTCAACTAATGCAGGAGACATAAGAGATGCAGGTTTGATCCCTGTGTCAGGAAGACACCCTGGAGGAAGTCATGGCACACCACTCCAGTATTCTTACCTAGAGAATCCCATGGACAGAGGAGCCTGGAGGGTCCCAAAGAGTTGGACATGACTGAAGACTTAGCAATCACTCTTTCATCAAAAATATACAAAGCCTTAAAACTTAACAAAAGGAAAACAAACAAGCCAATTAATAAATGGGCCAAAAACCTTAACAGATGCCTCACCAAAGAAAATATACAGATGCTAAGTAAGTATATGAAAAGATGCTTCACATCATGTGTCATCAGGGAAACACAGGTTAAAACAATAATATTGCTACACATTTATTTAAGTGGCCCAAATCCAGAGCAACATGAAATGCAAGCAAGTATGTGAACTTGTGCTAGCAATAGTGCTAGTTCATAATGCTAGCAATATGAACTCTCACTCATTACCCATAACTAAAATTTACAACACCAAGAATGAACCTTAATATAAACAATAGATTTTTAATGATTATTATATATCAGTGTATCAGTGTATGTTCATCAACTACAACAAAAGTAACAGTTTTGTGAATTGTGTTGATAAATAGGGAAAGGTATACATGTGTAGTCTTTGATCTTTGATGAAAGCTTACTACTACAGCTTGCTGAAGGTTCAGATGATGTGTAACATGTTTTCTGCAATAAAGCATTTTTAAATTAGGTACGTACATTGTTCTCTTTTTAGACAATGCTGCTGCTGCTGCTGCTGCTACTGCTGCTACTGCTAAGTTGCTTCAGTAGTGTCCAACTATGTGCGACCCCAATTATTATATATCAGTGTATCAGCGTATGTTCATCAACTACAACAAAAGTAACAGTTTTGTGAGTTGTGTTGATAAATAGGGAAAGGTATACATGTGTAGTCTTTGATCTTTGATGTTACTACTACAGCTTGCTGAAGGTTCAGATGATGTGTAACATGTTTTCCGCAATAAAGCATTTTTAAATTAGGTACGTACATTGTTCTCTTTTTAGACAATGCTGCTGCTGCTGCTGCTACTGCTGCTACTGCTAAGTTGCTTCAGTAGTGTCCAACTCTGTGCGACCCCATAGACGAAGCCCGCTAGGCTCCCCGTCCCTGAGATTCTCCAGGCAAGAACACTGGAGTGGGTTGCCATTTCCTTCTCCAATGCATGAAAGTGAAAAGTGAAAGTAAAGTCGTTCAGTCGTGTCTGACTCTTAGCAGCCCCATGGACTGCAGCCTACCAGGCTCCTCTGTCCATGGGATTTTCCAGGCAAGAGTACTGGAGTGAATTACCATTGCCTTCTCCATTAGACAATGCTATTTAATACTTAACAGACTTCTGTGAAGGGAGTGTGTAATTTCCTCAGTTCTGTCTTGCCACAGCAAAAATTTAAAGCAACAGATGGAAAAGTGTTACAACTTGATTACAGTTCAGTTTTATTTGGTAAGCAAAGGAAAATACATCCTCGAGGCATGAGGGCAGGGTGACTCAAAAGACATGAAGAGAAGAGGAGCCAGAGGCTCAATTTTGGCTCCTCTTGTTATATGTTTTTTCTCCTCCCCCTCAGCCTGCCTTGTGTAAACTGGGCTAGCCAGGAGGACTGTTTGCTTCATCTGAGGTTCTCACTCCAGTCTTCAGACCTTTCTTTGTTCTATTTTTGCAGGCTTTTCCCTTTCTTTGTCCTTTGAGTGAAGTGAAATCGCTCAGTCGTGTCCGACTCTTTGCGACCCCGTGGACTGTAGCCTACCAGGCTTCTCCGTCCATTGGATTCTCCAGGCAAGAGTACTGGATTGGTGTGCCATTGCCTTCTCCAGAGGAATCTTCCCGACCCAGGGATCGAACCAGGTCTCCCGCACTGGAGGCAGAAGCTTTAACCTCTGAGCCACCAGGGAAGATCCTCTTTGTCCTTTAGTCACTGCTATTTTGTACTCTACTACCTAATATTATCATATATTGTAAACAAAACTATAATATGCACTGGGAAACAAAAATTCATATGCTTGCTTTATTGCAGTACTTGCTTTACTGTGGTGGTCTGGATCAAAATCCACTATATATCCGAAGTCTGCCTCTATATACTACTCTAGATCAAGAATTTGTTTCACTAGTGAATGAAAAGGGAAAAATACTTTGAGTAAGTTATTTATGATAAAGCTTAATCAATGTTTATGATGACACTGTAAAGAGGGTATGCTTTAAAGAAATACTTTGTAATTGAATACTTGCAACTCAATCAGGTACTAATTTATTATTTTATATAACTAAAGACATTGTTATGGGCTTCCCTGGTAGCTCAGATGGTAAAGAATCCTCCTACAATGCAGGAGACTCAGGTTCAATCCCTTAGTTGGAAAGATCCCCTGAAGAAGGAAATAGCTACCCATCCCACTATTCATGCATGGAGAATTCCTGGTAGGCTACAGTTCATGGGGTCACAAAGAGTTGAACACGACTGAGTGACTAACACACAAAGACATTATAACACATGCACACATGTGTGGGGGCAGGGAGTAATAGGAAATGGTTGCACATTTCTATCCATTTTGCTGTGAAACTAAAACACAGTTCTGTGAAACTAAAACATGGTGCGGTGAAACTAAAATTTTAGAAAAATTAAATATTTAAAAAGTTATCAGATTTGTTACTTGATTTTATTATTAATAAAATATAACTTCTTTGTGTTTTTATTGGACAGTTATATTTGTATTTGCATAAGTCATCTATTAGTTACATTTTTACCATTATTCTGTTGTTCAGTCATTCAGTTGTGTCCAATTTTTTGTGACCCCATCGACTGCAGCACGCGAGTCTTCCCTGTCCTTCACCATCTCCTGGAGCTTAATGAAACTCATGTCCATTGAGTTTTGATGCCATCCAACTATCTTGTTCTCCATTATCCTCTTTCCTTTCTGCCTTCAATCTTTCCGAGCATCAGGATCTTTTCTAATAAGTTGCTTCTTGACATCAAATGACCAAAGTATTAGAGCTTCGCTTCAACATCAGTCCTTCCAATATTCAAGATTGATCTCCTTTAGGATTGACTGGTTTCATCTCCTTGCAGTCCAAGGGACTCTCAAGAGTCTACTCCAACACCACAGTTCAAAAACATCAATTCTTTGGCACTCATCTTTCTTTATGGTCGAACTGTCACATCCATACATGACTACTAGAAAAACCATAGCTTTGACTAGATGGACCTTTGTCAGCACATAATGTCTCTGCTTTTTATATGCTGTTTATGCTGGTCATAGCTTTAATTCCAAGGAGCAAGCGTCTTTTAATTATGTGGCTGCAGTCACTATCTGTAGTGATTTTAGAGCTCAAGAAAATAAAGTCTCTCATATTTCCATTGTTTCTCAACTATTTACCATGGAGTGATGGGACAAGATACCATGATCTTAGTTTTTTGAATGTTGAGTTTTGAGTCAGCTTTTTCACTCTCCTCTTTCACTTTCATCAAGAGGCTCTTTTTTCCCTCTTCACTTTCTGCCATAAGGGTGGTATATCTGCATATCTGAGGTCATTAATAAATTTCCTGGCAATCTTGATTCCAGCTTATGTCTCATCCAGACCAGCATTTCACATGATGTACTCTGCATATAAGTTAATTAAGCAGGGTGACAATATACAGCCTTGATGTACTCCTATCCCAGTTTTGAACCAGTCTGTTGTTCCATGTCCAGTTCTAACTGTTGCTTCTTGACTGGCATACAGATTTCTCAGGAGGTAGGTAGGGTGGTCTGGTATTCCCATCTCTTTAAGAATTTTCCACAGTTTGTTGTCATCCACACAGTCAAAGGCTTTAGGGTTGTCAGTAAAATAGAAGTATGTGTTCTTCTCAAATTCTCTTGCTTTTTTTATGATCCAGTGGATGTTGGCAATTTGATCTCTGGTTCCTATACCTTTTCTAAATCCAACTTGAACATCTGGAAGTTTATGGTTCATGTACTTTCGAAGCCTGGCTTGGAGAATTTTGGGCATTACTTTGCTAGCATGTGAAATGAGTTCAATTGTGTGATAGTTTGAACACTCTTTGGCATTGCACTTATTTTGGATCGAAATGAAAACTGACATTTTTGAGTCCTGTGGCCACTGCTGAGCTTTCCAAATTTGTTGATATATTGAGTGCAGCACTTTAACAGCATCATCTTTTGGGACCTGAGATAACTCAGCTGGAATTCCATCACTTCTGCTAGCCTGGTCCTTAGTGATGTTTCCTAAGGCCCATTTGACTTTGCACTCCAAGATGTCTGGCTCTAGGTGAATCATTACACTGTCATGGTTATCTGGGTCATTAAGATCTTTTTTATATAGTTCTTATGTGTATTCTTCCCACCTCTTCTTAATGCCATTATAATATAGCTATATTTTTAAGATATTAAGAATCCATTGTATAAGAATATTAGTATTTTACATGGTTATGAACAGTATATTTTCCCATGTGTTTTATTTTATCATTTTTAATATATATGTAATTTAATGTTTTATATCTGAGCTTTTTCTTTTTCTTTTTCCTTTTGTGTTTACAAAGATGATATTGATTTTCTATGCTTGCAAAAGAGATTTTTCTCAGAAGCCCATGTATTATTAACAGAAACATTTTTTATCTCATATTTTCTAGAGTCAGGATCTTAGACATGACTTAGCTTAGTCCTTAATGTTTCTGCTAAGATATTTTGGTTTGAATATAAAATTTATATTTTATATGTATGTGTGTTTAGTCACTCAGTCATGTCCAATTCTTTGTGTCCCCAGAGACTGTAGCCCACCAGGCCCTCTGTCCCTGGGATTTCCCAGGCAAGAATACTGGAATGGTTTGCCATTTCCTTCTCCAGGGGATCTTCCAGACCCAGGGATTGAACCTGCATTTCTTGCATTTATGCATTGGCAGTTGGATTCCTTACCCACTGAGCCACCACCTGGGAAGCCCCTTTATATTTTATACATGTACTCAAGTATATCAAATAATAGGTTTAATAATAACTGTCACAAAATAAAGCTTTTCTTATTAACTCAGTTTAGTGTATGCTTTTCCTCCTTTTTTGGTGTGTGCCATGTTGTCTATTCTATTTTGGGACATTTATTTTCATGTGTTATTAAAATTATAAGTGGAATTATTAATACTGAGTAGATGGGTATTCAGTCATGGATTTTGCTTTAATGAAGTCTTTCAGGTGTACTTTGCTCATGTCTCTCAAAGCTGTCTTATCAAAGTTTTGTAACTGTTAAGGTCAGAATTATTCAAACTATGTAAAGGCTTAAAAAGGAGAATTTTTTTTTTCAACTAAGCATAAATGTGAAAGCTAACATTTAAGGTGATCATAGTAGACAAAAAAAAAGTATTTAAACTTTGTCACATATAAAATATCAAGTTAAGACTATGTGATATTCCTATTTTTTTAATATTTGAATGAAATATAAAAGCTTTTTAAAATAATGATTCCTTTAATTCTCATCACACTGATATAGATAATCTGAGTATTCATTTCTAATTACCCACAGAAAGAAGGCATTATTTTAACTATAAAAATTGGACCATTTTTTCCCTTTAAATTTTGAGAATATATTGGTATAAGAATATCTCATTCCTCTGCTTTTATGAACTTTTTATGTCAGCTATTTGGTTTAAGTCTTAGATCCAAGAGAATATTTCTCCTTGACCTAAAAATAATAACTTTATTGAACAATCTTAATAAATCATATACTTGATATTTATTTTAAAAGTGAAAAACAGTCCCACCTAACCATGACACTTAATTTCTAGTTTTTAAAAATAAACTCTTACCATTTAGATTGATTATTGAATTCAGTAAAAATATTTTTGTCTCATGATATATGTCACATGTCATGTAATAAAATATTCTTCTAACTTTTGAATCAGTAAAATCTGTTCAAGGCTTCAAGGCCATGAGAAATCATCTCATTAGCATATAAGAACTCATAAAGCAAGTGTGGAGACATCAGGATCCATAACATTTATCTTCTGGTTTACTGTAGTTCATCAGTAGACTTGGTATACTCACAAATCATGTATCTTTAACTTTCAAAATGGCAGTCCAAAGGAATCTGGTGAGTAGATACATAGTGTATTTTATGAAGATTTCCATACATAGTTCTAGAAAAATTACTTTGGTCTATTTGGATTATTCCTTCAATGTAGTAGAAAAAAAAAGAAAGAAAGAAAGAAATAGAATTATTGTCTCTGGCCAATGATATCTCCTGAGACATTCTGTTATTTAGTAATAGTTTTGCAGATTTAACATTTTGGTGAACTTTTAGGTTAACAGAGAATTTTTTCTCTTTTAAAGCTAATGTTAAACTGCATTTTATTCTAGACAAAGTCAAAAGACCTTCACCCAAAAGAAAAGGTGACATTTCCATTTTGTACACTCTGCTAAAAATGCCACACAAGCTAGAGTTTTAATCCATGTCAGTGAGTTATGCACAGATTGATTTCAAATGTAGCATTTTATTGCTCTAGAAAGAAAAAAAATAGCATTTCCTTCAAAAATAAGATTAAATAGATATGTAATGGGGTTTTAGTTATAGAGTTGAATTTTTACATGCATTTGTTGGTTATGCTGTATGAAATTTCCTTTCCGCATTTACTGTCTGCTTAAAATATCAGCTATAAACACCCTGAAGGGCAGGTGCTGAAATGGCAGACTGAGACTTAATTGCATCTGTGTAAAAGGTTAGTACCACATTGCAATGCTTAACTAACCTTAAAAATCCATAATTTAAACTTTTATTCTAGACTGTTTCCTCCTTAAATGTGATATAATAAAATATATTCTAGCAAGTTAAACATATAATATGGGGCATCATCTTATTTTCATAAAATAATTAACCACATTCTGCATAGTTGTCATAATTACATAAGCTCAGAGTAAATCAATATAGTTTTATGTTAAATCCTCACAGTCAGTACAAAAAAGTGGTTTTCCTGTTATTAATTCTGTTTGTACAAAATAGATTTAGCCCCATGAGTCACCCCAAAAACATGCAAATATTGAACATGAGAGTGAAAAAGGTATAAAAATTCATTTCCCAGCTTTCAGTTCACTTCAGTTCAATCACTAAGTTGTGTCTGATTCTTTGCAACCCCATGAACCACAGCATGGCAGGCCTCCCTGTCCATTACCAACTCCTGGAGTTTACTCAAACTCATGTCCATTGAGTCAGTGATGCCATCCAACCAACTCATTCTCTGTCATCCCCATCTCCTCCCACCTTCAATCTTTCCCAGCATCAGGGTCTTTTCCAATGAGTCAGTTCTTTGTATCAGGTGGCCAAAGTATTGGAGTTCTAGCTTCAACATCAGTCCTTCCAATGAACACACAGGACTGATCTCCTTTAGAATGGACTGATTGGATCTCCTTGCAGTCCAAGGGACTCTCAAGAGTCTTCTCCAACACCACAGTTCAAAAGCATCAATTCTTTGGCACTCAGCTTTCTTTATAGTCCAACTCTCACATCCATACATGACCACTGGAAAAACCATAGCCTTAACTAGATGGACCTTTGTTGACAAAGTGATGTCTCTGCTTTTTAATATGCTGTCTAGGTTGGTCATAACTTTCCTACCAAGGAGTAAACATCTTTTAATTTCATAGCTTCAATCACCATCTGCAGTGATTTTTGGAGCCCAGAAAAATAAAGTCAGCCACTATTTCCACTGTTTCCTCATCTATTTGCTGTGAAGTGATGGGACCAGATACCATGATCTTAGTTTTTTGAATTTGAGCTTTAGGCCAACTTTTTCACTCTCCTCTTTCACTTTCATCAAGAGGCTCTTTAGTTCTTCTTCATTTCTGTCACAATGATGGTGTCATCTGCATATCTGAGGTTATTGATTTCCCAGCTTAGGTCAGCTTTTCTTCAGATGGGAAGATTTCACAAATTCCAACTATATGTATTCTCACATTGTATAACCCTTGGAGACAATTAGACTTTTCATTGTTTAATATCTTCTATTTCAGAGATTTGTCTTGTCAATATGAAGGCAAGTTCATTAGAAATGTTAAGAAATTTACTCTTGTGCTCCTTCTATATGATTTGTAATTCCAATTATGTGAGTTAATTTATCATTATTGATATTAATACCTTTGTTGAAATATATTCTGTTAAGCTTCAGTTCAGATCAATTAAATCACTAAATTGTGTCCAACTCTTTGTGACACCATGAACTTTCACACCCCAGGCTTCCCTGTCCATCACCAACTCCCAGAGCTTGCTCAAAATCATGTCTGTCATGTCGGTGATGTCATTCTCCCATCTCCTTCTCTATTACCCCCTTCTCATCCCACCTTCAATCTTTCCCAACATCAGGGTGTTTTCCAATGAGTCAGTTCTTCACATCAGGTAGCCAAAGTATTGGGGCTTCAGCATCAGCACCAGTCTTTCCAGTGAATATTCAGGACTGATTTCCTTTAGGATGAACTGGTTGGATCTCCTTGCAGTCCAAGGGACTCTTAAGAGTCTGTTAAGCTTACTTGTGATAAATGTCCTTGAGATTTTGAGCCAGTTGGATTCTGCCTATTCCTGCTTGTACAAAAAATAAGCAAACAAAAACAAAATTATTTTCTATCTTATTTTATATACTGTTTTATTTTCTTCTCCTGTCTTGCCTCTCCGTAGTATATTTTCTTTTCTTTTCTTTTTTTACTTTACAATACTGTATTGGTTTTGCCCTACATTGACATGAATCTGCCACAGGTGTACATGAGTTCCCAACCCTGAACCCCCCTCCCACCACCCTCTCATATTATCTCTCTGGGTCATCTCAGTGCACCAGCCCCAAGCATCCTGTATCCTGTATTGAACCTAGACTAGCGATTCGTTTCTTACATGCTAGTATACATGTTTCAATGCCATTCTCCCAAATCATCTCATCCTCTCCCTCTCCCACAGTCATAAAGTCTGTTCTTTACATTTGTGTCTCTTTTGCTGTCTTGCATACAGGTTTATCATTATCATCTTTCTAAATTCCATATATATGTGTTAGTATACTGTATTGGTGTTTTTCTTTCTGGCTTACTTCACTCTGTATAATCGGCTCCAGTTGTAGTATATTTTCTTGTCCATCCAGAAATAAAGCAACCACTTCCAAATTGTTTCACCAGATTTATAATATTTATAAAGGATATGATTATATTATGATCTGTATTCTGTGGCTAAAGAACTGTAATCCATACACAAAATTGCTAAGTAATTAAATCTGTTCTATACTCAATATAACCATTCTCTTTTGAAATCAATTTAAATTTCAATTAATAAAAGAAACAGTTCCCTTCAAGACAGTAGTTAAGGAGATGAAAACATATTTAATATAGTAACTAATAATTTAGAGATGAAAAATATCTTAAAAAGTGTTAATGGCAATGTTTTACATAATTAAAGATGTTCAATTGCCAACATTAGCAACAAGTCCATTCACATAATATTAAAAAAATTGAGTAGTAATTTACTATTTGTCATTCTGGCAGAGTCCATCCCAGAGTTAACGTCTTAGTAATAATAAAAGGCAGTCAAAATAATAGATGCTCTGTTGCCCTCTTTCACTCCTCTGCTATCACTCTCTCATCCTGTGAACTTCTGAGCACTGGCATCATAGCCATACTTTCATCTTTGAGAGGCCAACAGCAAAGAGAGAATGACTATGAGCATTGTAACATACCTCATAGTTTAATTTATTACATTTTACAATAGGCAAAACACCAATAAATTGTCCTGAAGACTCTAATCTGAAATGATGTAATATGAATTTCTTGTTATTGATCAACAATTCAAATTTCCAAATAATACACTGGTACATCAAACTCTCAGTAATTAACAAACATTGTTGAATTTTGTCATTATATTCAGAATCCAGTTACATTCTTATGTATGAGGCATCTCATAATAGCTAAGGATAAATCAGACCAAATCTATTGGTAAATAAACAGCAAAATACCCAGTAATGTGACTCAGACTTAAGAGTTCAAACTTGGGAAACCAAAAATGTGTTGCCTGTGAAGTTGGCTTCTTAAAGTCATGCCTCAGACAGGTGTTGTCACAAGGACAGACATAAGCAAGTTTCCCACTACAGTGGTGAGTCTATAAACTAACCATATAATGAGTGGGTCACACATTCAAATTAGCGGTTGATGTGGTTGGCTGATGTGCTTCCCAAGTGGCTCATCAATAAAGAATCTGCCTGCAATGCAAGTGATGCAGGAAATGTGGGTTTGATCCCTGAGTCAGGAAGATGCCCTGGAAAAGGACATGGCAAACCACTTCAGTATTCTTGCCTGGGAAATTCCATCAACAGAGAAGCCTGGTGGGCTGCAGTCCATGGGCTTGCAAAGAGTGGGACAGGACTAAGCACAGCACACATGTGACTGACTGTGTGCTTGTAGATTGGCTGAAGGGATATGTCCAATTCAGGTGGTCTTTACAGGTCTTCACATTTTAGAGCTAAGGCTGAAGGTGTAGCCCCTATGTAAGACTTGCTTATCTCATTAAGAGTAAGTAACACAAGAGACTCAGCTAATCCATATAATGATAAAGGTTGTTTTGATAAAGGTTCTGTTTGGACAGTAGAACTTCCCTTGTGGCTCAGCTGATAAAGAATCCACCTGCAATGCGGGAGACCTAGGTTCAGTCCTTGGGTTGGGAAGATCCTCTGGAGAAGGGAAAGGCTACCCATGCCAGTATTGTGACCTGGAGAATTCCATGGACTGTATAGACCATGGGGTGGCAAAGAGTCAGACACGACTGAGCAACTCACTTTGGACAATAAAATTTTCATACATTCATTGGCCAAAAACAGAATCAAGTCTGATATTGAGAGTGAAATGTATGTTGTACTCTGTAAGACACTGAATATCATTTAGTCAATGGTACATGTTTACATTTTTCTGGTAGGATAAAGATACAATAATGAAATCAGTAAAGCAATCCACTATACCTTCACCACTCCCCCCAAACAAAAAAGGTAAGATTGGATACCACTGAAAATATCTGAGGCAAAAACTCCTTGCCCTGATTATTGTCAAACAAAATAAAAGAATTAATAGTTCATTCAATATTTTTTGTATGAAATCTACTTCAAGGCAATTGCATTATTGATGAGACAATTTTCTCTTTATAAATAGAGTTTTAGTGAACAGTTGTGAAAGGAATAATCCTATAGTGGAATCTGTGATTCAGGGAAGAGGCATCAATGTATAAAACCAATATAGAAATACTTTAGGAAATCTTACTAATGGAGGAACAAGAACATCACCATGTGAGCCATGGATCAATCTTAACTTCAGTAAGTGTCCAATAACTAGACTTTTTGTCATTGACAAGCTGTAACCATGGAGCACCTAATAGCATTTGAGCCTAATCAAGCAAATGGAACATTAAAAAATTTAAGACAATTTACAAGATAACTTGGGGCCACCCAGTTGGCACTAGTACTATAAAAAACCCACCTGCCAATGCAGGAGCTGTGAGAGACTAGGTTTCCATCACTTGATGAGGAAGATCCTGTGGAGGAGGGCATGACAACTCACTCCAGTGTTCTTGCTTGGAAAATCCCCAAGGACAGAGGAGCATGGCAGGCTACATGTAGTCCATAGGGTCATAAAGAGTCAGACATGACTGAAGTGATTTAGCATGCACACAAGGTAATTTTATTAATTAATAAAACATAAAAATGGCATGCATTAGCTCTAAATTAAAGAGACATAAGAGAAATAACATCAAAATTTGTGTATGGAACTCATTTGAATTCTCATTGAAATTTAAAACTAAAAATAGGAATTTGGTAGACACATAGAGAAACTGCATTTTGACATCATGCCTGCGTGTGTGCTAAGTTGCTTCAGTCCCGTCAGACTCTTTGTGACAGACTCTGTGGACTGTAACCCTCCAGGATCCTATGTTCATGGGATTCTCCAGGCAAGAATACTGAAGTAAGTTGCCATACCCTTCTCAAGGAGATCTTTCCAACCCAAAGATAGAACTCTTGTCTCATTATGTATCTTGCATTGGCGGGTGGGTTCTTTACCACTAGTGCCACCTGGACAGCCCCTTTGAAATCTTCACCTGATATGAGAGTTATTTTTCTATTTTTGAATATGGATTTTGATTTTATAAAACAATGATATATTTATCAGTTATGCATACTTAGTTTATAGAGGTGAAATAACTTTGATATCTGAGCCTTATTTTAATGTAGGTTAGAAAAAAAAATTTAAAGGTATATGGAATAAATATGACTAAATCTTTCTCCTTAACTCTGGGTAATATTTGTTGTTGGTTTGTTACATAGTTTTTCTTTTAAAATGTTTTACAGTTATTATAATCTACTATTTTAAAATAAAGAATGAGTTCTATGTTGAAATTGTCCCATGATAACTGTTTTAAGAATTTATGATTTTTTAATCCATACCAGTTACACTTCATGCTAATCTTTTCTTACATTCCTTTTGTTTCTTCTTTGTAGCAAGTTAAATAATTCTGTAATTTTATATAACTTCTGTGTTATTTTCTATTTTATCTTCTCAAGGATTAAATTAATTGTACTTTAAAACTATAATTTCTCATGGTTTCATAAGTGTGAAAATGTTTTTATTTACTATATCCTTCATGTAAATAATGACCAAGTTCATTAATTCCACAAATTAAATATAATTTGATCACTGTCTTATCTATGATATCTAACTTGACATTCCATTTTCCAGCCTCAGCAAATAATATTCAGTTTTAGTCAAAATGGTAATAATTTCTAAGATATTGGCAAGAAATTTAGCTTGCATATTTTTATTTAGTACATTTTTTTCTTTAATTAATTTTTATTTTTTAGGTTGTTTTGCTTTAACGCTGGCTTCCCACAGCCTCCCTCAGCTTAAGCTCAGAGGATAACATAGAGCAAAGCCCCCTAGACAATCTGTAATGGGCATGTGGCAAGGGCGAGAGATGGATCTTGGTCTTTTGAGCCCCTGAGAATTTCCTGTGGTTCATTAAGCATCATCAAGCCTGTCTTGCCTAGTGTGTATATTTTCATTTTTAAATCAACAGAGGAACCTGCTGTTCTCTGTATTTCTTTTGAGTAACATCCACAAGACAAAAGTGGCTGAAAAACGACGTGGTTGAGGGGGAGTCTAGGTGGTGGTACGGGTCCAAGCACTTGATTAAATAGTAACCAGGTCTAGTTTCAATTTTGCCACCAGCTACCTGCTTCTGGATTCTGGCAATTCAAATCATGCGATGATCTAACTTAAATTAGATTCTGGCGGTGATCCCGTTGACCCTGAAATGTCTTTCACAACCATTAGCTTTTTTTTTTTTTTTTAAGTGCGCTTTTACTGTTTATTGTAATAGGAGGAGGCAGATGTCAGAAATAATAATTTAAAGTTGAATTCTGGTAGAATAAATATTTACTGTGGCTTTAATTATTCTTAATGACATCTTTTCATGAAATAGTTTATGTGGTTATAGACTTCAAAATTTTAAATATTGATATTCTACTTATTAAATATATTTATCCTAGGAATTAAAAAGTTTTATCAATTTCCCACATATTTTACAGTTCTTAACTTTTAAGAAGCAATTTGGCTTCTCTGGTGGCTCAAATGGTAAAGAATCTGTCTGCAATGCAGAGGACCTGGGTTCGACCCCTGGGTCGGGAAAATCCCCTGGAGAAGGGAATTTCCACTCCAATATTCTTATCTGGAGAATTCCACGGCCATAGGAGGCTGGCAGGCTACAGTCCATGGGCTGCCAACAGACATGACTGAATGACGAACACTTTCACTTTATCCAGATAGTAAGATTTATTGGATATTATCAATCTTGAGAACATTCATCTAGCCATTTACGACATCTTGGTGTGTTATAGTACCCCATTTCCCAAACAGATCTTAACCAGTTGTTTCTGTGTGCCAATTTTTTTTTTAATTGTACTTCCAAATCATTACGCATAAGTAATATAAAATAGCTCCAAGTAAGTGGATAAGGGCTTTTGCATGCTAGGAATTAGAAGTTTAATAACTGATGAAGGGCAATTAGGGAGAAGTCAAAGGAGAGACAGAGCCTACATACTTTTGATGGAGTACTGAAGCCAGTAAACAATGAATTCTTCCTTGATTAAGGAAAAGATATTCTCTTCTCTGTTAGCACCTGAAATTCCTAATTCATAAACATAGACTGAGAATCTAGTTATAATAAGGAATTTTTTTTTCCAAAGAAACAGCAGAAGTAAAGTCATCATCTTACATTATCCAGGCTTATAGAAGACTTGACAGGTAGCACCTTCCCATGTTACCTCTTCTCAGAAAGGAACTATTAGACTTCATAGTTTGTGGAACAAGACGTCTTCTGTAGACAAAAATCCTATGGTGTTGCCAACAGGAATCAGGGTCAATATTTTTAATTTGGGTCCTTTGGAAAATAAACATTTATTTGATTACATCTTCCTTCCATTTAAGACTGACTTTTTATTTTTCCATTGTTAAAGTTTAAATTCCTCTTGATATGATGATATCTTAACGAATGAATGAAAAGAAATTTATTTCTTTTCAAAAACTCACCATTGACAGTATTTGTAGAACTAGAATATGTTTATGTAATAGAACATATACATTTATGTATATAATTCTTTTTTTTTCTCTTCTTCAGCAAAGTCAGAAAGTCAGATCTTTTGGGAAAGTATTCAGTTTTCTTTTCTAGACCTCTATGATGATATGAGACTTTTAAATTACTTTAGCATGTACAAGTTAGTTTTTTTTATGTTATGTATAACTCAGAAGGATATTCAAATGATGAATCAGATCAGCATGTTACTAATCAGCTGCTTAATTACTTATAACTTAAGGCAAATAGTGTCAATGTATATATTAGAAACCTCAATATCATACTCCCAAGAAGTAAGTTACCTAGTTAAAATATAAAACATGCCTTTGTAATAGGAAAGCATTATCTGAAAGACAGTGTATGATATGGCATAGTCAGATTTTGAGTCAAATATGAAGAGTCATCTGCAGCTATTATGGTCTGCATTGCTGTCTATATAGATAACAGTTTATGTAGCACCAAGACATATCAGAAATACTGCTTAACAAGTTAATTAACTCACTGAACAATTATCAGAACATTTTCTTCTCTGTAAGTTAAGGTGGCAAATATGTAAGAGACTATATGTCCATTTTGTGTGTTTTCTCTCAGTAATATTAAAATTACTGTAATACATGGATCTGAGAAGGCAATGGCACCCCACTCCAGTACTCTTGCCTGGAGAATCCCATGGACGGAGGAGCCTGGTAGGCAAATTATGGTCTGCATTGCTGTCTATATAGATAACAGTTTATGTAGCACCAAGACATATCAGAAATACTGCTTAACAAGTTAATTAACTCACTGAACAATTATCAGAACATTTTCTTCTCTGTAAGTTAAGGTGGCAAATATGTAAGAGACTATATGTCCATTTTGTGTGTTTTCTCTCAGTAATATTAAAATTACTGTAATACATGGATCTGAGAAGGCAATGGCACCCCACTCCAGTACTCTTGCCTGGAGAATCCCATGGACGGAGGAGCCTGGTAGGCAGCGGTCCATGGGGTCGCTAAGAGTCGGACATGACTGAGCGACTTCACTTTCACTTTCCACTTTCCTGCATTGGAGAGGGAAATGGCACCCCACTCCAGTGTTCTTGCCTGGAGAATCCCAGGGGCGGGGGAGCCTGGTGGGCTGCTGTCTATGGGGTCACACAGAGTAGGACACGACCGAAGTGACTTAGCAGCAGCAGCAGCTACAAATGGTGAGGTATATCAGTAAGTTTTATGCTAAGAAAATAGCTTGGGCTAACTTGATAAGAAAATGAACCTGGTTGCAGTTTGCCCATATAGTCATGCTGAAAGCCAGGGGATCAAGAACAGAAAGTGGATATGGACAAATAAATGGAGGCTGGCTAGAGAGCAGGAAGCATGTCTAATCACGACTCATGAACACTCCGGTTGGCGGACACTGGCATTGCCACTTGTAGATACCAAGGCTGTTTTTTACTGTCTCTGCAGACCATTCAACATGGGACATTCAGGTTGCTGCCTTTGGACTGCACATTGATCTCTGTTAGACAGTTGAGGCGGAGGCTTCTGCCATTAATAGTTTCTCAGCTGCTTGCATCTTTTGAAGTCTTGGTTGGTCAAGCTTGGATTCTGAGCCTATGACCAAGTTACCAGAAGGGCAGGAGGAGAGTGTTTTCAGTCACTTTGGCTTCTGAACCAGGAAGCATCGCTTATATAAACTGAGAATGCCGCACAGTAGGCAGTCTCTGGGTGCTGGTTA
This sequence comes from Aepyceros melampus, assembly GCA_006408695.1. Lineage (NCBI taxonomy): Eukaryota > Metazoa > Chordata > Mammalia > Artiodactyla > Bovidae > Aepyceros > Aepyceros melampus. The sequence continues at coordinate 307,750 of SJXQ01004846.1, read as the reverse complement.
TATAAAACAACCAATGTCCACCAAGAAAGCCTACCTGTGTCAATTTTCAATGCAATAGGAAGGACACACAACCAACTCAAAGGTGCATTATAAATATTTCTACTTAAAAACATATTTTTATCATTCATCTGAAAATAGTAGTCTTTTCCCTTAAGTGGCATGTCATAAATTAATAAACTTCAGCTTAACATGATCTCTTAATTTTCATAAACTTGTCCTCTTCTAATTATGATTACACAAAAATTCAGTAGTTAGATTCTGCTTATTTTAAACACTGTCTTGAGGAAGTATGATGCATTTTGGAGTGATCTAAATTGCATGTTAAAGTTATATCTCACTTTGTGTTTCAGATTGCATTCATTCTCTCACTCAGTGAATATTTCTGGAGCACCTGGGCACTGGGAATAGACCAGGGCACACAGCAATCAAGCCTGATTCTCATGGAACTGATTATTTCCTTTGCTTATAATTATGTCCAGTTTTGGTCTTCCCTGTAGCTCAAACAGTAAAGAATCTGCCTGCAACGCAGGAGACCTGGGTTCGATTCCTAGGTTGGGAAGATCCTCTGGGGAAGGGAATGGCTACCCACTCCAGTATTCTGGCCTGGAGAATCCTATGGACAGAGGAGCCTGGTGGGCTACAGTCCGTGGGATTGCAGAGTCAGACAAGACTGAGTGACTAACACTGCTACTGCTACTACCATGTCCAGTTTTAATCCTGTGTTCCTTAGGCCCTTCAGCCTCAGGCCTCGAGTACAACACTGCAGAGTCATTTCCATCCATGGCTGGGGAGTTTACTTCTTATCTGGGCAGCTATGAAACTGGTACAGCTTCTGATGTTAAAACTGAGTGAAACAAGTCTTCTTAAATTACCATAATCCTATGTGATTTTCCTAGATTTGCCTTTCCAACTGTGTTTGTTACTGTTTTTAAGGATCTTATTCTTTGCATTAGTAGGTATAAGGCTCTGAAAATAGGCAGTGCGCTTGAGGCCATATTATCTTCCTGTGCAAGAACAGGTGTGATGTAATTGCATGAATTTGGGGAATGCATTTAAGCTTAGTTCTTCTTCCCTGACCCCCGTTCCCATTAGTCCTCACCTGTGTGTCAGGAGTGATACTATTTCGGTCTCCATTATGGAAATTCTATAGATTGAAGTGATTTTATTCACAAGCCATTTCCCCCCCACCCTCCTTTTTTTTTACTCTGTAAGATCTGAGAATAGGGCAAGGAACAGAAGGAACAGTTCAGTTCACACTGGCAAGAAGATGGCCTGAAAAATCAGGTACCTTTTTGTCTTTAAAATAGTCCTCTTAACTTCATCTTCATTCTATCTTCAATCATTCTCTTATTAAAGAAATACATTTAAAACTTATTTTCTCATCTTTAATGTTTTGCATTTTTAATATGCTGTGCCTGTGAGGTTTTGCTTCTTTTATTTTCTTCTTTTTTCTTTATAATCTCTTTGCACTGTAGTGTGGCATATTGATCAAAGAACTCATGTAATTTTTTTCAATTCTGGAGAATTTTCATTCATTGTCTCTTCAAAACTTGTCTCATTTCCATTTCGGCCATTTTCCCTGTGGGATTTTTAGATATGTGTTGGAATTCTCATTTTACAAATCACGGTATATTCTATAATCTTGTGACCAGACCAGAAATTTTTAGCTCTGAAAATTCGTGACAGACTGAAAGAGCAGAGTTACTAAGTTGCTAATATTTATCACTTGCCTTTCCTGAATAAGAATGGACTGCCTGTCCTGAAAGATATAAATAAAGCTTCTATTTCTTCTGATTTCCTTTCTCAGCAGATATTAAGATAGCAGATGTGATGACTCTATTGTCAATGGAAACAAAGTGTAGACAACCCAAGAATGCTGTCTTAATTGGACAACTGCCTCTACTAATATATAATGCCCCACTCTCTGACCTTGATCTGTGTGCCAATGAAGTTTCTGCCACTTACAATGACTAACTGGGTTACATATCTTGTTGTAGGGCTTTGAGTGATATGCATACGTCTGGCTAAGGACAGAAGTCAAGTCTAAATTACTCCAAGACAGAAATATATATATATAAAACATTAGGTTTTGTGGAATAGAATGCCTTACCCACCTGATCAACTTGGGTCAGAGATGTTGATAAACCTCTTCTGTTTTTTTCAATTTATTTTTTAAACTTGGTATTTTTGTATTGGGGTATATCCAATTAACAAACCATGTGATAGTTACAGGTGAATAGCGAAGGAAGGGATAGTTAGGGAGTTGGGATGGACATGGACACACTGCTATATTTAAAGTGGATAACCAACAAGGACCTACTGTGTAGCACAGGGAACTCTGCTCAATGTTATGTGGAAGCCTGGATGGGAGGGGAGTTTGGGGGAGAATGGAAACCTCTTCTGTTTCGAAATGTGATTGGTGATGGAAGAAAAAGAATATTAAGTGGCTTTCCTCAGCTCCTCTGCCACTTGTGTCTGATTCGGTGTCATCTGTTCTTGACATTTTAGGCAGAGCATTCTATTTTAGCCCATAAAACAGAATGGGCTTGAGCTTTATAAAGTGAAAAACAAAAGAAGAATTTTAAATTAGTGATAATTTTTGGCCCCTGATTAATTGAATGGCTACAATATTGTGTTTCCAATATTCAGAGAAGCTCAGCTCATAACTGGGCTTATAATGTTATTAATTACATTGTACATTTTTATTGAAGGCTTTCTATGATCTCAGCACTGAAATTTTAGTGAGAGATAATTTAAAAAGATATGCCTTCTAATAGGAAACAACTTATTTACAAACACTTCTTGAGATCTACTGCTCTGCCAAGTGCTTGAGGGAGAATTCTAGTGTGTATCATAAGGTAGATGCCATGTCCTTGGCATTTAGTTCTCACCAATTTTTTAAACTGGAGGATAATTGCTTTACAATGTTGCAGTTGTCGCTGCTAGTTTTTCTTTTTAAGCATCATAAACACCTGGGTAGAATACTTACAATGGATAATGTGGTTATATTTTGCATTACCTTTTACTACTAAAGCTATGGATGATTAATTAAGCTTCTGTGAATTTTCAGGTTTAATACCAAATATATAGAGGGTTGGTTTTTTTTTTTTTTTTTGGTCCAAAATATTTTATGTGCATTTTGATCTTTCTGTTCACATTGAAAATTAGGAAAGATTATTCTAAGACCTCTTTGCTGCTACTGTTGCTAAGTCGCTTCAGTCGTGTCCGACTCTGTGCAACCCCATAGACGGTAGCCCACCAGGCTCCCCCGTCCCTGGGATTCTCCAGGCAAGAACACTGGAGTGGGTTGCCATTTCCTTCTCCAGTGCATAAAAGTGAAAAGCGAAAGTGAAGTCGCTCAGTCGTGTCCGACTCTTAGCGACCCATGGACTGCAGCCTACCAGGCTCCTCCCTCCATTGGATTTTCCAGGCAAGAGGACTGGAGTGGGGTGCCATTGCCTGCAGCTCTCTTCAATTCATATGGTGAGTTGAAAGAGTTTTCACAAGAGTTTTTCTCATGAAAAACTCTTCTCAAAAGGCAAACAGGTAAGACTTGAACTCCTCAGCTAAGATAACCTTCATCTATAAAGAGAAATCTTTATAAAATATCCAGAACAATTCCTACACTCTGAGCAATTAATTGGAGGGAAAACCATAGAGAATAACAGCAATCATCTACCTTTAAAATATATAACTTGTATACAGTATTTGAACTACTGAAATATGGGAGATCAATACATGTAGCATGCATTTACCCATAAATATTGAGAAAAGAAGGTGACATATGCCTTTTAGAAAACATTATTCTGGTTAATTATCAGTTTATGTTGCTGGAGCTTTTGTCTATTAAAATTTAAGCAAGAGATTCTCATTTAAGGAACAAATAACTTCTACATTTAAAAAATGGCTTTTAAAACTAATTTTATTTTTACTTGTTCTGGGTCTTCATTGCTCTGTGGGCTTTTCTCTAGTTGCAGCGAGCGGGGTCCATTCTCCGATTGGGTGCGCAGCTTCTCATTGCGTGAAGCACAAGCTCTCGGGCATGTGGGCTCAGGAGCTGTGGCACACGGGCTTAGGTGCCCCATGCCATGTGGGGTCTTCCCAGACCAGGGACTGAACCCGCATCTGCTACTTGGCAGGCAGATTGTTTACCACTGAGCCACCAGGGAAGCCCTGACTTCTACATTTTTAAAAAGAATATTTATCATCTATATAACTAGTGGTGTACTAGAGCCAGTTTGCACCAGCTTAGTAGAGCCAACTATCCATATGTTTTCATAATTCTGTGTTCAGTGCTGTTCCATTTGGTAGCTTCAAATCAAGGGTGGTGGACATATTTATACCACAGAAATTCAAAGTTACTAAAGCTCAGTCCCCTACCACTAACTGCAAGGAGCTGGTTTACCACTATATATCATTAAATACAAACTTAGAATGGAAAAAATGTTAAATTTGCTTGGAGTCAAAATATAACATTTCAATAGGGAAATATTAGGTTTCTTTGTTTTCCAGTGAAGATTATAAAATATGACTGTGTTTATCAAAATCCACTATGCTTTATTAAAATACTATCAAACTACACTGAAGTTCATTGGAAATAAGAAATTGAATAGAATAAATATGAAAAAGGAATGTGAAATAAATAAGAAAAAAGAATAAATTGGTATGTGTTGACTATTAAAATACTATGAAACTACAATGACAAAAAGTGTATTGGTACAAGGATAAAAAAATTGAGTAGGGCAAAATATTATACATACACAAGAAAATGACTCTGTCATCTAACCACAATAACATATGAGAGAAAGGTGTTAATATTTACTGTGGTAATAACAAATGGTGTTTCATAAATTAAAAATAAAATTATTTGTACCCTTACCTCATCAACATTTCAAAATAGAAGACAGTTAAATATATAACTACAGAAAAAGTAAAAATAAATGAAATGTTTATAACTTTTTACCAAGTAGCAAACCTTCTGAGTTCTCTCCCTTCAAACTTCTGTTTCCAGAAAGTTGAAAAGTTTGTTGTTCTTATTCCAATAACTCAAGGTTTTTTAAAAAAGAAATCCCATCTGATTGCTGAAGATACAAAGAAACATTAAAAAAAAACCCTAAATTCCAGAAAATGATGACCCTTCCCAGAAAAGACAAACAGCTGCTTATATCCCTGGTGGGATTATGGGAGAGAGAAAGCAGCCAAAATTTATCAGCAACATGTGGGCTAGTGTGACATTAAAATTCCCAAGCACCTGTCCATAGAGCCCCAAAGGCAATAGCCATCACTGAGTGCCAGGAACCCATTCGAAGTTCTTTACAAGGAGTATCATTTATTTAATGCAATTACTCTATGAATGTCTTACCGCTACCTATATATGATTATTTCTGTATTACAAATAAAGTAACTGAGGTGGAGAGGTCATCAGATCAAAGTTGTGACATGAATAAGGGAGCCAGGATTTACACTCAGGCAATGTGACTGCAAGGACTTCCCTGGTGGCTCAGATGGTAAAGCATCTGTCTACAATGCAGGAGACCTGGGTTCAATCCCTGGGTTGGGAAGATCCCCTGGGGAAGGAAATGGCAATCCACTCCAGTACTATTGCCTGGAAAATCCCATGGACAGAGGAGCCTGGTAGGCTACAGTCCATGGGGTCACAAAGAGTCGGACACGACTGAGCAACTTCACTTTCACTTTCACTTTTAATGTGACTGCATAGCTTTCAGTCTTACTATGCTTTTGTGTTTCCCAGTAAATACTGAGTCAAAGTTTGTTCATCAATATGGCCTGATAAAAGTTATTGACTGATTGAATGAACCAAAATTATCAAGCATTTTCCCCACATTTTCTACAAGGATGAAACTCAAGACATAAAATGAGAAATTTAAGAGCACTGAAAAATAAAGGAAACTAGGTTGATGGAAATAGATGGTTTTTACGGGTACAGGTGCTATTGTTTTCTGCTCCAGAATTTTGATGCTTAAAATGTTGCCTATTTGAGATTTAACAACTCTTCTCTGCTTAAGTAGTATCTAAGAATTAATTTGCATGTTAATTTAAAGTCTATCAGTATTAGGTATAATTCTCTTTCCTCATTGCGGAAACCTATGCCTGGAATAGGGGATTCCCTGGTGGCTCCGACAGTAAAGTCTGCCTGCAATGCAGGAGACCTGGGTTTGATCCCGGGTCAGGGAAGAGCCCCTAGAGAAGAAAATGGCAAGCCACTCCAGTACTCTTGCCTGGAAAATCCCATGGACGGAGGAGCCTGGTGGGTTACAGTCCATGGGGTTGCAGAGTCAAACATGACTGAGTGACTTCAATTTCATGCCTGGTATCCATAAGGGATGGGGCAGGTAAATTAACATTTCTGCCATTGGACCAACTCCTAGTGAAATAACTAGGTATTTTTCAGAAACAATCTATAGAGACTTGAGATTTTCCCGAATCTTATCATTTAAACACAGGGTTTACAGTGTGTCACCCACCAGACAAACACCTATAAGTCTCATGCTTGAATAAAACTAATAACATGAATATTTCGCTTATTCAATTATTACACTCAACCTCCCGGACACCAACAGCAAAAAAGTCCTTTTCAAATTCAGCAATGAGTTTGTAAAGGATTATAAAAATATTAGAACTTTCCCATATTTGATGTTTTCCCAAAATTTTATTTCTGGAAGTACTTTTTCCTAGGGGTCCCCAAGCAGAAGGAAGAAAGAATTAAACAGATTTTTGAAACTGTTGTCATGATTTATCTCATTTGTTTGAACCAGGTAGTGAAATAATACATTAAGCTTTCCTGAGTTTGTTTTGAGTTTTCAGAACCACTTCTTGGTTTATGGAAAGAAAAAAAAAAAAAAGACTTGAGAAAGAAGCAAAAAGTCAATTAATATGTTTTATTAAAATTTTTATTTTTGAAGCCCATAAATGAGCAAATTCCAAAACAGTAACAATACAGACAATTTTACAACATTTTGACATCTACTTAGCAGTCCACTTTTGCATTTTGTTTCCTATAAACAAATACAGTGGATTAAAACAATAGTGCCCTTAACCCCAAGTTCAATGCCTGAGTATTTATTTTGAGCACATAACAAAGCAGAGGCAATTACTTTTCCTGAACATTTTATTTCCATTCAGAGCTTAGCAATTACTTTAGCTTCACATTATTCTGTCATAAATGATAACCAAACGGCCTAAGTGGCTAAAATCATAAAACTATTAAAAGCCAAGTCAACGTTATATATATATAAAGTTAATATAAAATGACAACTATACTGGTACACATTTGTTTTGGATCCTACTAAAAATATGTCAAAATAACAAGTTTTAGTAAAGACTGAGGTCCTTGGGTAGGGGAGGGGAAGAAGAGTCATATCATCAAAAATTATTAGGAAAACTGTAGGTAAAAATTTAAAAAATCAGCCTACAATTTAAACAAAATATAGGAGGAAAGAAGAGTACAACATTGGGGCGATGATAATTCAGGAAAACACATTCCCCATCCATCACAGACTTGCTCACCATCTCAAGAGCACAGCACCAGGCTCTTTAGGCATTGCTGCTCTCCCACGAAGTTCTTTATGTGGAACAGAAACCTACATTTATGGTCACAACAGAATTTTACAACTGCTCTTTAATCTCACAGCAAAAAACAGGAAAACATTGTTAGGGCCAGAGTGAACCTCAGAACATCTCAGCACCCCTGAAAATAGGGGCAAAAGGTGAATCATGAAGAAACAGTATCCAAAGAGCACTGTACTATCTGGTGTGATTTATAAAACAAGATTCAGTACTCTCTGATGGGAAGAGCCAGAGTAGCTGAAATTTAGGAATGTTTTGATGCTGATTTTTTTTCACTGATGTGGTACTCCAAGCTGTTAAGCTGGAACAAATTCCAACCCACACTGACTTGCATCACCTCAGTTTAATAATCCAGTAAATGACAAAAAAGACAAACAATGAGAATAGCATCATGTAGCACAGCAACTTCGTTTGGCTTCCTCTGGATAAAATCTTCAGTTTTCCCATAGTTTTACCCAGAAATCCAGTTGTAGAGTCAAACTGTGAATCCTGTGAGGAAAAAAGGAAAACATAACAGTTGGATTCTAACATTCTACATATGCATACTTGAGTAATTTAATATACAGTTATTAGAATACACTTTTAATGACATTTTCTGGAGCCTGTGTATAACTTGGATAATCAACCTGATTACTCCATGCAAAAGAATTTTCTCAATAAATAACCTCTTTCATTATCCAATAAACATTCTTTCAGCTCCAGAGTAATTCAAAATCCCGAAGTATCTAGGTCTTATTCCAATTATGTGGATTAAAAAACATTAACAATAAAAGTAAGAGGTTCATCTACCATCACACAGGTTTCCCCTCATTTTGTTGGAGGTATCACTCTCCAAGGTTAAATGGTTGGTTGCTTCCCAGCACAGCAGTTTATCCACTGCATATGGTTAGCAGTAAAATCTACCTTTCCTTTTAAGATCCTTTTGTTTAGGAAGCTGACTTTGAAAGTCAGCAGAAGCTATTAAAAGTTAAGAGTCTATCATGAAGCAGTAGTGAGCTGTGCTAAAGACTTCAAATGCGGATGGGGAAAACAGCCACATCAAAACACACCTAGAAAAGTCCTGAAGGGGAGAGAACTACGTGTGCTTTGGAAAGGCTGCACTTTTTTAGAAATATCACTAACCTGGGATGTAAGGTCCTGACATAATGATAGCCTTTGTACAGTTCAGGTTCTAGGCAGCTTAAGCACTTTACATGTATAGGTCTTCCCTAGGGCTATGCAACAAAATCACCTGGGATGTAAAATTTTTTCAAAATACATATACTGAGCGACACCTCCCTCCCTAAAATTCTGAATCAGTACATTTCAAGTGAGAACCAGGCATGGATATTTTCAAAGTCCTCAAGTGATTCTAATGTACAACCTTCACTAGAAAATTCTCAGTGCAATATTCATTCTTAAATGGTACAATTTTAAAAGCATTTGAAGAAACTAGGGAAGGTCTAGAGGAGTTTGATGTCCAAAATAAACAGTAAGGAATGAAAAGAGCCTCTAACAAGAAAAGGTATACCTTACTGAGCTTTTTTAGAGAGAAAAGGCCTGGGGATGTTACTATATTCAATCTTACTGACTTGTTCACAGTGATCCTTAGGAGATCAACCAGAAGGCAGGTTTACATTAAGTGAAAGACATTTGGTTGACTGGATATAAAGCATTTACTTGGCAGTCTGTATCTGCTGAGATCTTAAAGATGGCTTGAAATAGTCATTTGTCCTGAGTCTTTAACAGTGTTCTAAATACAAGATAAAATATACACTCACTCCTACCTCCTCCTCCTACTCATATGGGTTAGGCATGATGAAAAATGTAAAAATAGGGCAAAAACAACTCTTAGAGTTATTCCAAGCCAAATCTGAGAACATCCAATCAAGTTTCTTAAAGTTAAAATCATAACCACTTACCATTTCAGCTAATAATTTATTTTGATGTTTAACTTCATGTCCTATTTCAATGGAAAGCTACAAAGAAGCATAAACATCATTACTTACCTAAATGTTTTTAAGTATTATAAAGTAAAAACAACAATGCCTTTCTAAGCATACATGTTTTCTCAAATAAAACTGCATTCTTAAAAAATATAAAATATACTTTATTCTTTGGTTATTTTTCCCACTGAAATTAATAAAAACTAATTTAGAAATTAAATGTTCACTTTTAAACGATGGGTATATCTAAGAAGCCATAACAAAGAAAATTAGAAAATATGTGTAGCAGAATAAAAGTGAAGAGAATTTATCAGAATTTGTTGCATGAAGCTGAAGCTGATCAATGGAACTAAATTCAATACAGAATCTTGAATAAGGGATGAAAACAAATAATGAACACTAGCATAAAATTTTGTGAAATTTGGATAAAAGCTAACTTTAGTTAATAATACTGTATCATATGTTAATTTCCTTTTAACAACATAGTATATATGGAGTTTTTAAAGTATCTTTGATATTAAGTTCTCAGTTTGACATTAACTTCACATTTAAATGCTTTCTTCTCTGCAATCACCCTGTTTTTTCAATCTTTTAACTTTGTTGAGGATTTCAATGGCCAAGTCAGAGATGTCTGTTGGGAAATGTCACATTGTACTTGAAAATATGTGGGTTGTTTTCAAATATGTTTTGATACTGATCTCTAACATTATTCCACAGTGGTAAGAGAACAGACACTGTATGATTTCAATACCTTTAGGCCATCAGATCTTTGCACTTGGTCTTATGTCTCTGGATATGCTTCAGTGTCTCCTAGTTTACAGTTTATGGGAACTTGATAGAATTTATATCCTGATGTTGTGTGAAAACTGTATAAATCTTAATTATATTGAATAGGCTCACAGTGTTTTCAAGTCTACTATATCTTCCTACTTTTCTGTCTATTCATTCTATTCATTTTTGAGAGTTTGATATTGAAAATTCAACTAAAAATCCACTTAAAAAATTAATTGTAATATACAGTGGAAATATTATTTCATTCTGTATTTTCCAAGTCTCCTATAAAGTTACCTTAGTTTCATAATTAAAAAGAAAACTAATTTAGAATCTCTATTCCTTCTCAACTATAGACATTGTCTCCCTGTTCCTTCATTTTGATTTAAACTTAATATTCAACTCCATCTTTTACTTTAGGTACATGTTTCTTTCCTGTCCTCTTATCCTTGAATTCTTTTTTCTCTCTTTATATCATTCACACAATAGCATCTGTTTGTATATTTCTTCATTTACACTGTAAAAATGTTATCTAAGTTCCCATATTCTCAAGTTCAGATATTAGTATTTTCCTAATGAATGTGATATTACTTTGACTATATGCCTAAATTAATTATTTCTTTAGATTCTAAAGGTGTTGTTTCTTTAAAATTTGATAACAAATTGGAAAAAAATTTACAAGTTAGGTTACCCACATCATGAAGCTATGCAGAGAAGAGGCTGAGTGAATGAAGTATCATAAGTGACTACAGCTGCTATTCAAATCAAAAACTATCTAATATTTCATATGATAAATTCATCAAAGACTTCACTTCTAAAATAGCTGAATAAATACTCTACTACTAAATCTTGGAAACTACTAAAAATCATGGTAAACCACTGCAAATATTGTCCTCAACTTATTTTGTAAGTATCTGGGGTAATATTAACACAAAATCATTCTAGGATTCTATAGATCACAATATAAGCTTTTCCCCAAAATTTAACAATTCAGAAATAATAAAGCAATTATGAAATTAGCCAGCCCAAATCGCCTAACTACTTTTACAACTGTCATTCATGCCAGGGAAAGAAACATGCATGACCAAAAGGCTTTCTTCTAACAAGGAGCCTAAATTATCAATATTGGAATTAAAAAAAATCATTTAAATCTTAATTTCCTCCAAAATGTTGTATTTTCTAAGTTACTAACATTATACAATATTGCTTAGTTCATAGATTAACTGCTTTTGATTTAATATGACCTTGAAAACAGGAGATAACAGTCTCTAGGCTGAAATACAATTCTGTTTTCCAAAGACTAATGAACTATCAACTAAGTTTTGGCAACATAAGCTTCCAATGAATGCTCTATAAGTGTACCACACATGTTTATTTTAATGCATAATCAAAACTATCTTTTGGTAATTCCTTTATTTAATACATATTAACTCAATACACTATAAGGAAATCCGTTAAGTGCTATGTAGAATGTAAAACTACAATAGAAAATGCTGTATTCTGATAAATTTCTTTTACATACAAATAATTCCAATGCAAATTCTTACGCAATAAGTGCTACAGAAGTGGTACAAATGATCTCATGTTCACAAGGAAAGTTAGGTTCATGTGGTGATCAGGTGAAGCCTGGAGGAGAGAAGGTGAAAGGAAGAGACGGAGCCTTTCAGATGGGCAAGACTTCAGCCAGGGTCGGGAGGGAGAGGATGCCTAGGCACGGGGACTGCATGGCCAAAGACGCAGGAGTGGGAGGGCGACAGCGCGCACAGGGCAGAGGGACGCGCAAATCTGTCTGGCGGCAGCACGCACACGCTCTGAAGCGCAGGAGCTGAGGTCTAAGAGGCTGGGGGCAATCTCTGCAGAACCTGTCTCATCAAGCTACAGAATGCGAACTTAATTTCTTACATCATGGGAGCCCACTGAAGACTTCTGGGAGTGTAGAACGCAATTTAAAAAATACTCTAAAAACCAAGAAGGTGACTGTGATGACTACTGCGTGTAGCTCAGCCCAAAACAAACGAAAAATGGGAAACAGGTTAAAAGGCTTTCTCAATAGTCCACTGAAGAAAACCGCGGCATAGTATTAGAAACAGGAAGGTCAAAACAGGAACAGTAGAGAGAAAGAACATAGGACTTGGTGACTGATAGGAGGTTCAAAGGCAGAAACACAAAAGACTGGGATTCACAGCTTTCGAGACTAGAAGAAGAAAAGTCGGAAGATGAGCCGCTTGGGGGTGGAAGTGGAAGGCTCTGAGATGTTACCTCACTGTAACTGTACTGTAGTGTTGTAAAACACTACAAGCAGTGTTTAAGATTTAACTACCAAGAAAGGCTGAAGTTTAAAAAATATATATCAAAACCAATACAATATTGTAAAGTAAAATAAATAAACTATGAGAAAAAATAAATAAAATATATATGATATATATATAAGTTTTGACATTTTCTAACCTGTACTCAGATTATTTTTGAATTTTGAGTCACATTGCTAAAACTTAACTGATATTTCATTAGTTTTTGGAAAGTAGAATTGTATTCAGCCTGGAGACTGTTACATTCTGAAATGAGTATTATTTTCAAGGTCTTAATAAATCAATAGGAACTGATTATTGAACTAAGCAATATCATATAATGTTAATAATTTAGAAAATACAACATTTGGAGGAAATTAAGAATTACTTGAGTTTTAATACTAATATTGATAATTTAGGCTCCTTATTAAAGAACGCTTTTTCATGGAATTTCTTACCCTGGAATAAATGACAGTTGTATTAAAGAAAGTACAATACTTGCATGCAGTCACAAAAATGACAGGATGATCTGTTTGTTTCAAAGGCAAACCATTCAATATCACAGTAATCCAAGTCTATGCCCTGACCAGTAACATTGAAGAAGTTGAAGTAGCTGAAGCAGAATGATTCTATGAAGGCCTTTTAGAACTAACAACCAAAAAAGATGTCCTTTTCATTATAGGGGACTGGAATGCAAAAGTAGGAAGTCAAGAAACACCTGGAGTAACAGGCAAGTTTGGCCTTGGAGTACAGAATGAAGCAGGGCAAAGGCTAATAGAGTTTTGTCAAGTGAATGCACTGGTCATAGCAAACACCCTCTTCCAACAACACAAGAGAAGACTCTACACATGGACATCACCAGATGGTCAACACCGAAATCACACTGATTATATTCTTTGCAGCCAAAGATAGAAATACTCTATACAGGACCAGGAGCTGACTGTGGCTCAGATCATGAACTCCTGATTGCCAAATTCAGACTTAAATTGAAGAAAGTAGGGAAAACCACTAGACCGTTCAGTTATGAGCTAAATCAAATCCCTTATGATTATACAGTGGAAGTGAGAAATAGATTTAAGGGACTAAATCTGATAGACAGAGTGCCTGAAGAACTATAGACAGAGGTTTGTGACATTGTACAGGAGATGGGAATTGAGACCATCCTCAAGAAAAATAAATGCAAAAAAGCAAAATGGCTGTCTGAGGCCTTACAAATAGGTGTGAAAAGAAGGGAAGTGAAAAGCAAAGGAGAAAAGGAAAGATATAAGCATCTGAATGCAGAGTTCCAAAGAGTAGCAAGGAGAGATAAGAGAGCCTTCCTCAGTGATCAATGCAAAGAAATAGAGAAAAACATTGGACTGGGAAAGACTAAAGATCTCTTCAAAAAAATTAGAGATACCAAGGGAACTTTTCATGTAAAGATGGGCTCAATAAAGGACAGAAATGGTATGGATCTAACAGAAAATGAAGAAGAGGTGGCAAGAATACACAGAAGAACTGTATAAAAAAGAGCTTCACGACCCAGATAATCACAATGGTGTGATCACTCACCTAGAGCCAGACATCCTGGAATATGAAGTCAAGTGGGCCTTAGGCAGCATCACTACAAACAAAGAACTCAAGTTAAGCTATTTCAAATCCTAAAAGATGATGCTGTAAAAGTGCTGCATTCAATATGCCAGCCAATTTGGGGAACTCAGCAGTGGCCACAGGACTGGAAAAGGTCCGTTTTCATTCTAATCCCCCCCAAAAAAGGCAATGCCAAAGAATGCTCAAACTACCGCACAATTACACTCATCTCACACGCTAGCAAAGTAATGCTCAAAATTCTCCAAGCCAGGCTTCAGCAATACATTAACCATGAACTTCCAGATGTTCAAGTAGGATTTTGAAAAGGCAGAGGAATCAGGGATCAAACTGCCAACATCTGTTGGATAATCGAAAAAGCAAGAGAGTTCCAGAAAAACATCTATTTCTGCTTTATTGACTATGCCAAAGCCTTTGACTGTGTGGATCACAATAAGCTGTGGAAAATTTTGAAAGAGATGGGAATACCAGACCATCTAACCTACCTCCTGTGAAATCTGTATCCAGATCAAGAAGCAACAGTTAGAACTGGACATGGAACAACAGACTTGTTCCAAATAGGAAAAGGAGTATGTCAAGGCTGTATATTGTCACCCTTTTTATTTAACTTTTATGCAGAGTACATCATGAGAAATGCTGGGTTGGATGAAGCACAAGCTGGAATAAAGATTCCTGGGAGAAATATCAGTAACCTCAGATATGCAGATGACACCACCCTTATGGCAGAAAGTGAAGAGAAACTAGAGAGCCTGTTGATGAAAGTGAAAGAGGAGAGTGAAAAAGTTGGCTTAAAGTTCAACACTCAGAAAACAAAGATCATGGCATCCAGTCCCATCACTTCATGGCAAATAGATGGGGACACAGTGGAAACAGTGGCTGACTTTAGTTTTGGGCTGCAAATCACTGCAGATGGTGATTGCAGCCATGAAAGTAAAAGACGCTTACTCCTTGGAAGGAAAGTTATGACCAATGACCAACCTAGACAGCATATTAAAAAGGAGAGACATCACTTTATCAACAAAGGTCCATCTAGTCAAGGCTATGGTTTTTCCAGTAGTCATGTATGGATGTGAGGGTTGGACTGTAAAGAAAGCTGAGCGCCGAAGAATTGACGCTTTTGAACTGTGGTGCTGGAGAAGAGTCTTGAGAGTTCCTTGGACTGCAAGGAGATCCAACCAGTCAATCCTAAAGGAGATCAGTCCTGGGTGTTCATTGGAAGGACTGATGTTGAAACTGAAAATCCAATACTTTCGCACCTGATGTGAAGAACTGACTCATTTGCAAAGACCCTGATGCTGGGAAAGATTAAGGACAGGAGGAGAAGGGGACAACAGAGGATGAGATGGTTGGATGGCATCACCGACTCAATGGACATGAGTTTGGGTCAACTACGGGAGTTGCTGATGGACAGGGAGGCCTGCTGTGCTGCAGTCCATGGCATCACAAAGAGTCAGATAAGACTGAGTGACTGAACTGAACTGAACTTAGGTAATTTGGGCTATCTAGGTGCTTTATTATCCCTGAATTGTTAAATCTAGGGGGAAAGCTCCTGTCTCTGAACTATACAGTTTTGTGGGACTAAATCCCCTATGCCAATAAAAGTATACATTTTTAAACTTTTTAATTTTTTACTGGAATACAGTATTGTACTAGAGTACATTGTTAATTACAAGGTTGTGATAGTTGCAAGTGAACTGCAAAAGGACTCAAAGGATACACATGTATCCATTCTCCTCCAAACAACCCTCTCATCCAGGTTGTCACATAACATTGAGCAGAGTTCCCTGTGCTATGCAGCAGGTATATGTTGGTTATCCACTTTAAATATAGCAGTGTGTACATGTCTGTCCCAAACGCCCTAACTATCCCTTCCTCCCATGAAAAAAACATGTATATAAATGTACAAACTAAAAAGTATACGTATATACTTACAGATTTTATAGCAGTCACTTTGTTTCTCAGACTTTCCGTGAGTCTCTCGTTCTCCTCTTCACAGGCATTATACCCACTGTTAGGATAGCCATAGTTCCCATAGTTGCCAGGGGGTACTCCTTCACCTGCAAGGATCAGTCCCGAGCAGAGTTGTAGCAAAAACAAGTCCCTTCTGAAACCCTGACTAGAAAGAACCAAAAAAGACCCCTGGAGGGTGCTGACAGACAGACCAGGTATGTCTGTAATATTCACACTCCAAATGAACTTTAAAAATTAATAACCAAATAGGGTTCAGAACAACTCTGATAACCTCTCTTAAGCAAAGGATACTGATTCAGCTCAGTACACATTTGTTGACTGCTCACTGACTGCCCATAAGAGTCTGAAATAGACACTGATATATAAGGGTATTCTGTACCTTATTTCTGTATCCAGAAATAAGGACATATTTCTGGCTCTCTAGAACTATACCATTAAACACACACACACACCGCTAAAAATAGTAACATCAACTACCTATGGAAGAAGCTTGGCTGTGAAGGGAAAGGCAGAGACAGGCTAATACAACAGGATGGAGTTTATGGCAGAGGGAAGGTCCTTTATGTGCATCTCTTTTAAACAGAAGAGAGTAAGAATAACTTATGGAGAATATTAACTGAGATTTAAGAGGGAGACTCCTTCAACAATACTTGAGAAACTATCACGCATCAGATCTCTTGTTCTTTCTAGGTGCTATCAATACTTTTCAGAGCTCTTCTTCTAGGGAAGAGCATTGGGATACAGGACAACAGTCCCAGGCACTGCCCAATATAACTTGATATTCATCAGGCACTCCAACAAGTGGAGTGAGCCTTGAACAGTGAGTACACATACTAACATGTTGGAGGACTAAGAAAGGAAAGCATAGTTGAGGGTATTATCTAACTGCATTTAAAATTTAAAAAAATAAAAAAACAAAAACCTGTTGACAATTTTCTCAGTGAAATAAGAGAAAAGCCTGTCTTTGAAGAAGGTGATCTTTTGGGGGAAAAAAACTGTAGAGAATAATGGAAGGAAATAACTGGGGCTGTACAGGATTACTACAGGGATAAAGCAACTGTGGCTGAGGCAATTATACTGTAGTGTGATTTTTCACCTGGATGTGTGATTTTTCTGCAGAAACACTGATCAGCCTATTATCAGCCCATGAGAATCTGGAGGGTTGGACTGAAACAAGAGTTGGAGTGCAGTGTCGGGGCTGCTCAAGAACACAGCCCCAAGACGTTGAGATTCCTTGTCAAAAGGGTAGGTGATATATATGAATTTTGGGGACTACACTGGACAAGGATTATACTGGCAATGGAAG
Organism: Aepyceros melampus; assembly: GCA_006408695.1. NCBI lineage: Eukaryota > Metazoa > Chordata > Mammalia > Artiodactyla > Bovidae > Aepyceros > Aepyceros melampus. The sequence continues at coordinate 290,315 of SJXQ01004846.1, read as the reverse complement.
CCTGGCACTATGGAGGAAAGGGATAATACAGAGACTAAAGGCCTCCATCTACTCAGAGTGAATGAAGTGGCGCTGACAGTAGGATGGAAGGGCAGAAAGTAGCAGGCAACACTGGTGACTGAAGGAAGTGTTTCAAAGTGAACAGAAAGCTCTTTCCAGGCATAGTAAAACTCTCACTTTCTCTAAAAAGCAAAACCCTCTTTTGAATTCTTACAGCTCTGACTATACATAACACTAATATCATGCTCTGGACTGCACTCCAAGGGCAGAAACTAAATTTGTTCTGCTCATGGCTATAGATCCCCCCCGCCACCAAACATACATACACAGTAAGGCATAGCCAGTAAATACTTGTAAATGAACTAATTTATGAACAGAATCTGAATTCAGTTATTCAGCTTTGAATGTGTCTGCGTTTATCAACAGTGGTCATAAGCTTCTTTGAGGACAAAAGCAGCGTCTCAGCCTTTTTCTGTATCCCTATATCTAACAAGTACTTCAAGCAGGAGACACACAATCTCCACCACCACAAAAACCACAACAAGATGTTAAATACGTATATTACTGAGGAGAAAGAGTTGCTTTCCTCAAATTTCCCTCAATTGCTGATCCATCATCTACAAAGATCTGTAAGTGTGCCATTGTACAATGTAAGGACAAGTGACTAGACATAATATTTGCCTCTACTAACAATAAAAAGAATCATTTAAAAATGCATTTTCACCCTATTCATCAATGATATGCTATACAAATTCTACTTTAATAAAGACCAAAATCCTTAAAGGAAATAAAAATATCTTCATATTTTATATGATTAATATGCTACATAAATAATGTTCACCCAGTAAGTCATTATTGACTGGTTGAATTAACTGCTTGACAACTTCCCCAAGGAATTCAGTTCTAAATTAGTGGCTATTTGTTTCCATTTCCTTCATTATTATTTTTGCATATCTTAATTTTTAGAGTTCTGCACTTTTCCATTTATTAAAAGTGAAATTTTATTTATTGTCCAGAAAGCTTTCAAAGCATCTTCTCCATTAAAGAGTTAATCTTCCCTCACACCATCATCCATCCCCAGTATTTAAAAAAAAAAAAAAAAATCAAAATTTTGGAGTTGTTATTTCAAGTTTAGCCACTTCTTTTGTGTGACTTACTGGCAAGAAAATTTGTAGGAAAGCTAATGGGTGTCAAAGATAATACTCAGACTGTGTCCATAAACAAATGCTACTTCTGCACAGTTTCTATCATAAATGAACCAAGTCACTTAGACAGTCATGTGAACTGTGGGCCTGGAGAGGGAAATGGCAACCCAGTCCAGTATCCGTGCCTGGAAAATTCCCTGGACAGAGGAGCCTGGCAGGCTACAGGTCTTGGGGTCACAAAAAGTAAGGCCCAACTGAGGCACCAAGCATGCAGATGAAGTGCGGGGGCTTCTCTACAAAAATATTTATCAGATTCAGGACCCCAATACACACTGATACTTAAAAGAGAAAAAAAGCTCTTGTCACATCATGTCACATCACACCAATGTAATTTAGAACAACAGACACCTAAGGAATCACCTTTCCTCCTCTCAACTACAGGGGAGTTTAAAAACAAACTTAAAAAAAAAAAAAAAAAACACTCTATCCTAGAGATTCTAACTTAGTTGGTCTGGGCTGGGGTCCAGGTATTCACACCTTAAAAGCTCTCTAGGTTATTCTAGTGACAATCAGGGCTCAGAACCACCATCTCTCAAGTTCCTCTCTCTGCAATTTCACAGCATATTGCTGCACAAAACTTTCAAAAAGGCCCAAAGACCTACTGATGAGATCCAAATTCTTTGACTTGGTACTCAAAGGTCTCCACAATGTGGCTGGTTCTGGTTCTATGTCTCCTACTTCAACAGAATTGGTTTAATCATAATCCCTTAAACACATCATTCATAGTTCTAGATTCTAGTCCTACAATTGTTTTGGAATGAGGAGAGGGTCACTTTCACCTGGAAACAAACCCTCCTACACTTTGCTATTTAAGCTGCAGTTGAGGCTTCTATGTCCACACAAATTACCAAGCACTCTCTGAAATCCCTGGGACATTCACGGCCTATAGAACTTATTTGGTATTTGGTTGTATAGCTACCACCTTGTACTATAATTTATTTTTGTACATATTTCTACTCCTCAACTAGATTAGAAGCTTGGGGAGCATGAACAAGGCTACACAGGACTGCCTGTGAACGCTCAGTCCTGACTGACTCTTTGTAACCCCATGGACTGTAGCCCGCCAGGCTCCTCTGTCCATGGGATTCTCCAGGCAAGAATACTGGAGTGGGTTCTTTCTTCAGGGGATCTTCCTGACCCAGGGATCGAACCTGCATCTCGTGTGCATCTCCAGCACTGGCAGGTAGATTCTCTACCACTAAGCCACAAGGAAGCCACAAAGGACTGTATACCTAGAACTTCTCAAATACACAATAAATGTTTGCTGTCATTAATGATAAAAAGGAAATTCATTTAGGCGTATAAAACTAAACTTTTTCAAAATGAATTATTTTTTTTCTCTACAATTTAACCAGCCAATTCTCCTTTTATGACGCAAGTATTCACAAAAACTACATTTTTCAAGAGCTTTTTCTCATACTACAATTTACTAATCAATGTACATGCCTGGAGTTACTGGCAACTTTCACTAACTTTAAATACCCGACACTTTTGAAACACTTTTTTTTCCATCGAATTATAAGAATTAAAAAGGTAACAAACATTATCCTTTTTCAAGTATGTCATATATTTTCTCAGGTATACTGTATATTAATACGGCAGGTTTCTTTTCTTTTTTCCCAGTCATCTCTTAATAGTTCCAGAATCAGAAAATGCTGTTTTAATGGCTTTGTGCTGTAACAGCCCACTGTAAATTCTTGTGCCTAATTTGTTCTGCTGCTTGGTGAACTACTTCCGAGGCCAAAAGTCAAGAACAGATGCTAAGTCACCAGGTATTACTACATTCTACCGTCTTACCAGTGGAACAAGGGTCAGATAAGAAATGTTCTGGGTAAAATGGCCTTTGACTCCGAAGATCCACATCACGGCCTTTAACAAAAATGACACTTGAGTTTACCTGTGAAACTCACTGTTACCAGGCGAATACGATTATTATCACTGTGCTTTGCATGCAACAGTCTTCAAACTTCACTTCTGAAGAAACTATCATTAGGTCCAGTAGAGAGAAGCGAAGACAGACTTCAGCAACTATGGAAACTCAGCAATTTCCATAACCGCGCTCACACAGTCAGTAACTCCATAACCGCGCTCAGACAGTCAGTAACACTACAAAAAAACTCCTCACTGCGTTGGTACCCGTATGTACCTCATCCTAGTACTCCACTATTCCATCTAAACCTACCGTCCATAACCTGAGACAGAACCAAACTTAAGGAACCCACTAGGATCTGGAACAAACGGTGGCGTTCCCACTTGACACCACTTCCAAAGTCTCCTCCATACACCCTGCTCTCTGCTTCAGATTCCAGAGACGAGAGGCCAGTCCGATTTCCACCCCCGCGCCCCTGCGCCCAGCACCGCCAGTTCTAAGGTCCCGGAACTTCGAACCTCAGCCTCTCCTTACCCAGGCCTGCACGCCTCATCCTGCCAGAGGAGCGAGGGAAAAGGCGGGCAGAGGGGTGCGTAGGAAGAGGCCAGGGACCACCTGGACCGCGTCCTCAGGCCCAGGGCCCGGCGAAACAGCAACTTCTTCCTCCAGTGCGCCACGAATCAGTAGTCTAAACACCGCGCGGGCTGATGGCGTCACCCAAGGCGCTTACTGGCGCCCTGCGAAGCGGCTTGAATGGCATTCTGGGAAATATAGTTCGCCGCCGAGGCCGAGCGTGAGGCCGGGACTTGCGGTGACCCGGGTGAAGAAGTGGGCGGGACTTCCGGCAAAGGGGCGCGTGCTGCTTCAGCTGCCACTCAGGACCCGGGACGCTGGATCTCCGCTCCTGGACTGGCTCTTTCTCTCAGCTGGCGGACCCCGAATTTAAATCAGTGCATCTGTCCTTCCCAGACCATGAGAGGATGGTTAACTTCTCTTTCCTCATTCCGCCTCTCACTGCCTGTCACCACGAGTTAGTTCAGGTAAAGTCAAAGAAAACTTTATCCAAGTTTCTCGTCTCACACATAAGTAATCTGAGACCCACTGAAGGGACGGAAGAGGGGTAGCCAGTTGGTGCCCGGGTCACCCAGTGGTGTAGAGTAAAACCAAGCCCCTAGTACAGGACCCTGCTCCACTGAACTAGTCGACCGACGTAACTGGGTCTCCTCAGAGGCAGGGGAGGCTTCATTTCCTTTACTGAGTTGGTTGCATTTCTAGAATCACAGTCATTAGTTAAGGGACTGAAGGACCCCTAAACTTCCCTCTACTTAGATCTTTTAAACTTACACAAAGGATACCAAAATACTATTTACACATGGTAAGATGCCAATTTAAAGAGTTTATAAGCTTGTTGGTGGAGGTGGAGTAGTACTGGAATGGTGGTTATTCCTAGAATGTCATTGTACCTCACAGGATTATGGTGAGGATTGAATGAGAAGTTAAAAAAAAAAAAAAGGATCTGATAACACAGTAGATGAACAAAGGCCATTGGATCCTTGCAGTTTTATCGGTGCTGCTGTATGACAGGGAGATAATCTCTGTACTAGAGAGTTCTGAGAAGGAAATCTCTGATCGCTTCAGTCAGTTCAGTTCCGTTCAGTCACTCAGTCATGCACGACTCTTTGCGACCTCATGAACCGCAGATGCCAGGCCTCCCTGTCCATCACCAGCTCCCAGAGTGCACCCAAACCCATGTCCATTGAGTTGGTGATGCCACCCAACCATCTCATCCTGTCGTCCCCTTCTCCTCCTGCCCTCAGTCTTTCACAGCATCAGGGTCTTTGCAAATGAGTTAGCTCTTCCCATCAGGTGGCCAAAGTTTTGGAGTTTCAGCTTCAACATCAGTACTTCCAATGAACACCCAGGACTGATCTTTAGGATGGACTGGTTGGATCTCCTTGAAGTCCAGGGGACTCTCAAGAGTCTTCTCCAACACCACAGTTCTAAAGCATCAATTCTTCGGCGCTCAGCTTTCTTTACAGTCCAACTCTCGCATCCATACATGACTACTGGAAAAACCATAGCCTTGACTAGACGAACCTTTGTTGACAAAGTAATGTCTCTGCTTTTCAATATGCTATCTAGGTTGGTCATAACTTTCCTTCCAAGGAGTAAGCGTCTTTTACTTTCATGGCTGCAATCACCATCTGCAGTGATTTTGGAGCCCAAATATTAAAGTCATCCACTGTTTCCACTGTGTCCCATCTATTTGCCATGAAGTGATGGGACCAGATGCCATGATCTTCATTTTCTGAATGTTGAGCTTTAAGCCAACTTTTTCACTCTCCTCTTTCACTTTCATCAAGAGGTCCTTTAGTTCTTCTTCACTTTCTGCCATAAGGGTGGTGTCATCTGCATATCTGAGATTATTGATATTTCTCCTGGCAGTCTTGATTCCAGCTTGTGCTTCATCGAGCCCAGCATTTCTCATGATATACTCTGCATGTAAGTTAAATAAGCAGAGTAACAATACACAGCCTTGACGTACTCCTTTCCTGTTTGGAACCAGTCTGTTGTTTCATGTGTTCTCTTATGTTTCTCAATAGGAACATTGACTATAGTAGTGGCAGAGTGAGTCTCTGCCCTAAGGTTGTTTTTTTAAAACACACACAAAACCATTTTTTGAAACTTTATTTTATATTTAAATACAGCTAATTAGCAATGTTTGATAGTTGAGGTGCACAGCAAAGTGACTCAGCCATACATATACTTGTGTCTGTTCTCTCCCAAGCTCCCCTCACATTCACCCTGGCACATGTTGAGCAGAATTCTCAGTGATATTCAGTAGGTCCTTGTTGGTTATCCATTTTAAATATATGGATTTAAACTGTGTACATGTTAAAAAAGCCAATTTTAATAAAATTTATTAATCTGGGAAGTAAACAATCCAATAATGTTTTGAGAGAAAAACAGTCTTCATAAAATTATCCAACCATTCTCTAAACACACAAGAATTAAATGAAGATTTTATCAGAAATAGTTATTCCAAATAAACACTGAATTCTCAATAAGAGAAATGATGGCATTTTATCTTACAATCTGTGACAGTTCCTTCTTTTGTAAGAAGTACATGTGTTCTATAATCAAAACATGTCAGAAAAATCATCTTACTTAAAAAGCTTTCTCATGCTAATGTAATTTTTAAATCGAGCGTTAAGTTTACCAAAGCAGACTGTTTAAATTACAAAAGTACTTATCCTCTTAAAAACTGCTCCCCCTACATGGTACTGTGCTATGTTTAGTCGCTCCGTTGTGTCCAACTCTTTGCAACCCCATGGACTATAGCCTGCCAGACTCCTCTGTCCATGGGATTCTCCAGGCAAGAATACTGGAGTGGGTTGCCATGCCCTCCTCCAGGGGATCTTCCCAGCCCAGGAATCCAACCCAAGTCTCCCTCATTGCAGGCAAAGTTTTTACCATCTGCGCCACCAAGGAAGCCCAAGAATACTGGAGTGGGTAACCTATCCATTCTCCAGGATAACTTTTTGACTCTGGAATTGAACCAGGGTTTTCCTGTATTGCAGGCAGATTCTTCACCAACTGAGCTGCTAGGGAAGGCCCCCTGCCCCTACTTGATGCTGCTGCTGCTAAGTCAGTTCAGTCGTGTCTGACTCTGTGTGACCCCATAGACGGCAGCCCACCAGGCTCCCCCATCCCTGGGATTCTCCAGGCAAGAACACTGGAGTGGTTGCCATTTTCTTCTCCAATGCATGAAAGTGAAAAGTGAAAGTGAAGTCGCTCAGTTGAGTCCGACCCTCAGCGACCCCCAGGGACTTCAGCCTTCCAGGCTCCTCTGTCCATGGGATTTTCCAGGCAAGAGTACTGGAGTGGGGTGCTATTGCCTTCTCTGACCCCTACTTGATAGGGAGATATAATAATAAAATGTAAAAGGGAGAAAAAAATAAAATAATGAAAGGTACTAAGAATATAATGTCAGACAGGCAAAGCTGGTTTTTATTGAGCTGGTGACCTAAAAATCCAAATGGCTACTTTCTCCTTTCTGCAAAAGAAGTTCTGATTCATGTGCTCTTTAGGGTGGTCAGGGCCCACACTTATTCAGTCATGGACCTAACACACTTGTACTCACTTTAAAGTGAGTTTTGCTGAACTTTCATGTGTTATGGGTCCACTGGCATTCTGTGCTCATGGGGTGCCACGTATGTTACATGTGAATGAGATGGCAAGGTGTGATAAACATGTATATTGCACTGGCCCTTGTCTGCAGAGATGAATCTTCCAAGGTAATGGGGACATAATTGGTAGATGAAATGGTAGAGAGTGAGGGAATATAGAGGACATACATATACATACAGGGACTGTTTTTATAGATGTTAGGAGGTGTTCTAATTTCATTCTTTTACATGTAGCTGTCTGGTTTTCCCATCACCACTTATTGAAGAAGCTGTCTTCTCCATTGTATATTCTTGTGTATTTTGTCAAAGATAAGATGCCCAAAGATGCATAGGTTTATATGTGGGCTTCCTACCTTGTTCCCTCTGTATTTCTGTTTTTGTTCCAGTACCATACTGTCTTGATGACTATAGCTTTGTGGTATAGTCTGAAATCAGGAAGGTTGATTCCTCCAGTTCCATTTTTCTTTCTCAAGATTGCTTTGGCTATTCAGGTGACATAACTGAGAAGTGAAATTTTCAGGGAAACAGGAAAATAGAATATGTGATGCCCCAAGCAAAAGGAACGAAGGAGTGGAAGGGTTGTAATTCACCATTTTCCCAAACCACCCACCAGGTTGGCTTCTGTCTTAGTAAGTGGTTAATGAACCGTGGTGAGTGAATTTCATGTGACTTGGTGGGTATAGGCAGTAAAAAAATTTTTATCATGGTGGGCATGATATCAGAGAACATGAAAGATAGATAGAGTGTGATTGCAGAGATAACATTTTCTCATGTTTCACTCTGAGATATTTCAATCGTCCAGCAATTCTAATGTATTACTAAGACCTCATTCTGTGAAATGACTCCTTCCTTAATGTCAGTGAATCAGTAGCTTTGATTTTTTTCCCTGAATATCTGGACCCACAGCAGAGCTAAATTTCAAATGGCACTTTGCATAGGCTGCCCTTATGATAGTCCAATTTTAGAGACATTCTTAACATTTATAAAACAATGTTTTAGGTTAAAGATGATAGATTTAATTTCTATTGCTTAGAAAATATCAATGTATGCTTCAAAAGACTCTACATTATGTCTCAAAGTTAGAAACCAGAGTATCTAACTTACAAATTGCTTTACAAAGTAGAATTTTTTAATGGACACTAAAGTTAACAGTGAGTAAAGTTGGCATGATGTTATATTTTTGCAGGGCTTTTTGCTTTTTGTATTTGGGGACAGGTAGGAAGACAGAATTTCAAGGTGGACATTTTGGAATCCAACTGCACAAAGTACAACCTAATTTCTTTGTGGAAAGACCAGATGCAGCTGATTTTGTCCCTCTGGGGCTATGTGGTGCCTCCTCTCGGTGTCTCTTATCTAGTTTACTCTTCTTTTTGAACATTGGATTCCTTTAACTGTTATAGAACAAAAGCCTCTGCATCATGTCTCTTTGATGGTCCAGTTTGATCCCTGTACCACAGTATTCTCAGTCCCAGTTTTCTGGAAGAGAAAATCTGATTGGTCAGCCATGGATAAGAGGTCTCTCCCTGGTTGGTCCAAGCAGTTGATGCTGAGTGTTAAGGATTCCAGTATTTTGGGTAGAGCAGATTCTCCAAGTGCAAGAGGAGTAGGGGGAAAGATTATTTCTTAATACATTAAAGCATGTGTGTGGTTTGAGCACGTGCGTAAAAGCTGTTGATCTCTGTTCTGAGTAATAAACAGGTTTCATAGAATAGCTTAGGGCTAGGAGCTCACTCACATCACTGAGGCCTTTATCACTATCATAAACTGGCCATGAAGTTATGGTTCATTAGTTAGGGCAATGATCTGTGTTCTGAACCCAGACATGTTTGGCCACATGCTTTCACTCCTGTTTATCTAATGTTGTTGAATTTTCTTTATTGCAATTAGAAGAACATCTTCTCTTCGGAGGCAAGGATGAAGACCTGATCTTGTTTGAAGCAGATCTTTATGTGAGATGGTAAGAATTTGATTTTTCTCTTGCCAAAGGCCTTGCTCCACCTCCTCCTTTAAAATTCTCTATAAATAGGGGCTCAAGGTCAAAAACATAATCTGAGCAATAACTATTAGGAAGGAATTATGTGGAGATAGCAATTCCTACAGAGAAAATTAGAAAAATTGATTTCATAGAAACAAGGGAGAGAGAATTTGCCTTCACAGCCCCAACACCTCAAACTTTATTAAAGTGTGAATATGGCACTTCTGGGCCTTTAGCCTGGATGTCTAGTTCTAGGCTAGTGTGAATTTTTCTAGCTCAATTAGAAAGGTTTGAGAGATTTAAAAAAGTGTTTCTAAATGATAATGTTACATAAATATTCGTGATTATGCAAGTCCTCTGATATCTGGACCATTTAGAACTTTCTTCCATTAAATAATGACTTTTTTTTTTTGCTACAGGTGCCATCCATTAGCTAGTGACCAATAACATCCATTATGCATGGCCATGAATATTTATCTAGTGCCTTATGCCTGTACCAGAGAGGATAGGGAAAGAGGAGTTACAGGAAGCTTTTCTTCCACACCAGATGACCAGTTCAACTGAAGAAACTAAGTGGATCCATCTTCAGGTAAGCCTTCATAACGGTAAAAGAGTTCAGTTGTTCGTTGTGTAAAGTAAAGGTAAATTCAGTTGTGTCCAACCCTTTGAGATCCCGTGAACTGAAACCCACAAGGCTCCAGTGTCCATGGGATTTCCCAGGGAAGAATACTGGAGTGGGTTGCTATTTCCTCCTACAGGAGCTCTTTCTGACTCAGGGATCACACCCGGGTCTCTTGCATTTCCTGCACTGGCAGGCGGGTTCTTTACCCTTGTACCACCTGGGAATCACAAGTGAAGCTTCATCCATTAATATTCTTCTGGGTGGGGGTTAACTTAACTGTTGAAAACAAGCATGTGACAGACTCTAACGCTAGTGGAATAATGGAGTAGTTTGCCAGAGTCTATTAATACATCTCTTTATCTGGAAGGCCTTAAGACAAGGTCAATTCAAAATTTTGCTCAATATCTGTGGGACTTAAGAGTTACTCACAGGCAGCCTTCTGAAGAATTGTCTGTTTCCATTTTTACCAGCACTAGCTTTCCTTTCCTCTCCAAAACCAGCTAGTCTTACGCAGATGACACCACAATCATCACTCAGTGAATGGATGGGGGAGAACTGGGATAGACAGTGAGTAGTCAGCCATGTGTCATTTATCCGCAGACATTACTGACATTCTACTCTATCACTCTAGACCTGGCCCCTTTCTTCACTTCCAGTAACTTATTTCTACCATCCTTTTGAGCATTTCTCTTTGGATACGCCACCATCAACTCAAACTCAATCACTGTCTACCCCAAAGCAGCTTGCCTTTCTGATTTCCTGCCCTTGTTAATGATATCATTAAGCCTCAGAACCTCCGAGTCACTATGACTTTTCCCCACTTTGCCGACACTGTCAACCCAATGGCCAAGTCCTCGGGAAATGTCTTTTTTATGTGCACCTTTCTTTCCATTTCAAAACTAACAATATTATTTAAAGTTTCAAACACCTCTTGCTAGGGCTTCTTTATTTCCTTGCTTTCACGTCCACTCCCTTCAAACACATCAGACTAAAATGTCCAGAACTCTAATTTTGTCTTACAACTGTTCCCCCCACCTTTTTTTTTTGTCTGAACTGGGTGGTTTGTGGATTCTTAGTTCCCAGACTAGGGATGGAACCTGGGTCCCCTGCAGTGAAAGCTCAGAGTCCTAATCACTGGACTGCCATGAAATTCCTGGCTTACCATTGCATAATGGCAGTTGATGAATTCTGCTGGATTTATTAGGGGGAGAGGTGGAGAGTTTGAGTTTGAGTGTCCCTGAAGTCATCTGAAGATGCCCAGAAACTGGTGGCTGTGTATGGTCTTCAGTAGTCACAGTTTTGAGGAACAATGTAATAGATATCTGAATCTTTCTGGCATTGTAAATTATTAGTGTTTTGTCATTCACGTATCCCTACTTTAACTGTAATTAGTTTTGTGTATGGTATGAGATAGTAATCAAGTTTGTTTTTTTCCTTTATGGATACCCGATTTTTCCATTATCATTATTATTACAAACACTGTTCTTTTCCCATCTCCCCCAGTTCCTTCTCATAAACCAAATACCCCTATCAGTTCAGTTCAGTTCAGTCACTCAGTTGTATCCAACTCTTTGCAACCCCGTGAATCGCAGCATGCCAGGCCTCCCTGTCCATCACCATCTCCCAGAGTTCACCCAAACTCACATCCATCGAGTCGGTGATGCCATCCAGCCATCTCATCCTCTGTCGTCCCCTTCTCCTCCTGCCCCCAATCCCTCCCAGCATCAGAGTCTTTTCCAAATGAGATCAGCCCTGGGAGTTCTTTGGAAGGAATGATGCTAAAGCTGAAACTCCAGTACTTTGGCCACCTCATGCGAAGAGTTGACTCACTGGAAAACATCCCTATACCTGTAGCCTTTTTATACAGCTATCTATTTATTCCCTTGATCTATTCTTTTATCCTTGCTTCAGCAACATGCTCTCTCTTTTTTTAGAAATATGTATTTATTTGTTTATTTGGCTGAGCTGGGTTTTAGCTGGGGCATGCAGGATCTTTAGTTATGGTATGTGGGACCTAATTCCCTGATCAGGATAGAACCCAGGCCCTCTGCACTGGGAGTGAGAACACCTCTCTTAAATAGCTTTGTAATAAGACTTAGTAGTCAGTAAAAATAAGTCTTCCTGCAATGTTCTTCTTTATCGAGAATGTTTTAACTAAGACCCCTTTGCATTTCCATATAAGTTTTAGAAACAACTTGTCAAGTTTCATTTTTAAAAATCCTATTGGTATTTTGACTGAGCTTGCATTGCAGTGGGGGAACAATGATATTGTCAGCATTGAGTTTTCCAGTTCTTAAATGTGATGTGCTTTTCCAATAATATTGAGTCTCCTTAATTTCAAACAAAAATGTTCTATAGCTTTCCGTGTAGACATTTTGAAAAATTTTTGCTAGATACATCCCTATGTATTGATATTTTTGATGTTATTACGAATGCTATCTTTCTTAACGTTTCATTTCTAATTGTTGCTAGTGTATAGAAATGCAATAAAAGTATTCTGATAGATTACCTGCTACTTCAGACAATTACATCATCTATAAAAAGTAGATATTTTATTTGTTTATTTACAACCCCTAATCCTTTCTCTTTCCCTGTTTTTTCACTTTTCTATTGGTTAGGATCTCCAGTACAGTGTTGAACTTATGTCCAAAGTCATGGTGATGACTTTCAGTATTATAACTTTACATATAAATATTTTCTTAGATACCGTTTTTAAAATATATATATATATATAAATTTATTTATTTTAATTGGAGGTTAATTACTTTACAATATTGTATTAGTTTTGCCATACATCACCATGAATCCGCCACAGGTATACACATGTTCCCCATCCTGAACCCCTCTCCCTCCTCCCTCCCCGTACCATCCCTCTGGGTCATCCCAGTGCACCAGCCCCAAGCATCCAGTATCATGCAGCAAACCTGGACTGGTGATTCGTTTCTTATATGTTTCAATGCCATTCTCCCAAATCATCCCACCCTCTCCCTCTCCCACAGAGTCCAAAAGACTGTTCTATACATCTGTGTCTCTTTTGCTGTCTCGCATACAGGGTTGTCGTTACCATCTTTCTAAATTCCATATATATGTTTAGTATACTATAAATGCTTTGTCAGATTCAAGAATTTTATATTCCAATTACCCAATTTTTTAAAAAATCATTAATGTCTGTAGGATTTTCTATATTCTTTTTCTGAGTTTTTTGAGATGATCAGCTTTTTGAGTTCTTCTTTTAATGTAGTGAATTAAATTAATTTTTAAATGTTAAACCAACTCTGCATTCCCAGAATAAAACCAATTTGATCATGATATAGTATTATTTTTTCATATACTATTTACTTTGACAATATTTGCTAAAAATTTATATATCTTTATAAGAAAAATTTGCCTGGAATTTTCCTTTCTAGTTATGACTTATCAGATTTTATTGTCAAAGCTAGCCTAATTCCTCATATATTTGGAAGAAGTCATTGTGAAATCATTAACATCTGATGATTTTTCACCTGCTTTCTTGAAAATATTTATTATGGGTTACTAATGCATGGGTTCAATATCTGAATCACCTGTGGGTCTGTTTATATTCCCTTTTTTCTCTTTGTTTTTAGTCACAGGTCTTGTTTGTTAGCATATCTATTAATTGTTAATTGAATTGTAGAATATATGTAATGTCACTTCATAAAATTTTAAATATTTTTACTGGAAAAACAATCACACAAATTCAGCCTTTTTCATTTCAGTGTATGGTGTGATGCATTTTCTGGTTTGTTCAATGCTTTCGAAACACAAAATGAATTCTGCTTTGGAAATATGCATGGGCCTGAAGCATCAAAGATTTAGATAAACAGATGAGAATCTCAGTAAAAATTAAAATGGAGTGAGTTAGTATAAAGACAGAGCATATCTATTATACATTTGAAAAGTAAAATACCCATAAAATTGAAATCTGTACTAGAAAATAAAATGATTCTCAAACTGATCAACCACAAATTTCTGAATTGGTTCTGTTACAAAAAGAATGGGGCTGAAATTAGCAAACTTTCCTTAAACTTTTAAAATCTATATCGAACAGAAATCCACACCTTAAAAATGTATTTATTTTTTCTACTTTATGGGAGTCAAACAGTTCTGTTAGGAACTAACTATGAAATGTTTCAAATAAATACAAAATTTAAAAAAAACCTCTTTCATGAAAATCCTTAAGACAAAAGTAAAACTCAAAAGTAGTTATTTTGTCCTCCACTGGCCCCACAGGGTTTAGTTCACTTTTATAGCACACAGTTTTTATGTTTATCAAAATGTCCAGCTATTTTCAGTTGTATTTGACATGCATTTAATTTCTGTATGTGTTGGAGAAGATGGAGAACTCTATTTCAGACCAGACAATTTGTTTTGATACCACTAATGACCTTAAATTTTAAATTGACTCACTTTTTGTACAGCATTCATACAGTGTAATTATAATACACTGTACACAAACTGAAATACAATAGGATGGCAATACAGTGTAGAAAGGGCCTGTGCACTTTTTGTCATGCCTTCCATTTCCAGAATCTCACATTATTATATTTCTTAAAAAACCATTTTGCTGAAGAAATAAAGTTGATTTACCAAGGTGTAATTAGAAATTACTTTTTTTTCCAAAAACACCTTCTACAAGCAGACTTATTCCCTGCTTATTTGTTAGAAGTAGAAAAGGTTTCAGCTTCCATGGCTTTTTCCGTCTTCAGGTTTTTTCTAAAAAAATGTAAATGGAAGGTATTTGTAGAATGTAACAAAAATAAGTTTTTTAAACTAAAACTGTGATTTAAAAAAAAAAGTAAGTTAGCACATTTAGTGTTAATGACAAAAAGCAAGTATGGAACATGTAGAGTTGAGGATAATGCATTTTTGCCCCCAGTTATATAGTAGCATTAAAATAAAGGAATGGGACTACATTTTCATATCAAATACCTAAATAATTGTTTTACAATTTGTTTTTAAATGGCAGTAATAAATTCTTTATTTGTAAAAATTCCAACTTATAACCAGAACCAAATCAAATGTAAACCACCAACTGTCCCAGAATTGTAGGGTCTCTGTGGCCCACAAAAGGTAAAAAGGAAGAAAGAACATTTTGGCAGGGGTGAGGTGGGGATGTGTGCAATACACACAGGCTGCTTAACTCACGGCAGGACAAGCAAATCATGTTCTCTGGAAAATAAAAAAAATAAGCTAAAACAAATAACCTTACATCTCCAAGGCAGTTAGCCAGCATTCTTTCAGTGTTCCAAGTACAACGAAAAAAATGAAGGAAGGAGAAAGGAAAGTATTGAATCATTCCTGGTTCCCTGTAACCAGTTTATCACTCTAGTCATAAATAGATATGGAGAGCTTTCCATGGAATTACCAGATATTAATTTTAAGAAATTTAATTTTATGCTGGTAGGAAGTTATAGCTGGTTAAGCTCCTCTGTTTTTGATCTGCTGTTAGTACTAGAGATAGCCCCTTCAGGCTCTCATTCCATTTGGACCTGGGCCATCGCTCCCTGGTGAGCTCAAAATTTCATCTTCCTGGAACCATCTAATCACTGTGTTCTTTGCTTAAAGGATTAGCCTTTAAGAAGCTGTTTTCTGCATGGTTTCTCAGAGCCTCTCACCATGCTTTCACTGGTTAAGGGGTCAGTAAATGCACTGAAGGCAGGATATCTAAAGAAAGGAGGACTTCCTTTTCTCTAGGTTCCATTTTTTCCTGGGATCTTGATCTTTCAAGTCCTGATTGCCCTGAAAGGCTCTGAACTCCAATTACTGTCTCCCAGCCCAATGAGAGAGAAGACTGTTGCAAGTTCTAGGTTAGCACTTTCTGCTCAGTCTCCATGCTCCCATGCAGTGAATCTGAAAATAATTTGCAAAGAAAAGAATGATCAATTTAACTTCATAAAACTTTGAAACTTGCCAAAAAAGTTCAAATGAGCTATATCAGAAATTGTATCTATGAAACTTCCCTGGTGGCGCAGTGGATACGAGTCTGCCTGCTGGTGCAGGGACACGAGTTTGATTCCTGGTCTGGGAAGATTCCACATGCCTGTGTTCCACAGCTACTGAGCCCTTGAACCCTAGAGTGTGCACACTGGGACTGCTGAGTCTGTGCCCTGCCACTACTGAAGCATGTGTGCCTGGGCGCACGTTCCACAGTGAGAGAATCTCATAGGAGGCTCAATAAGACGCTTGCTCCCTGCAACTAGAGAGCAACCCCTGCTTGCTGCAACTAGAGAAAGTCCGCTCAGAGCAACAAAGACCCAGTGTGGCCAAAAATTTAGAAATGTAAATAAATAAATAAAAATTTAAAGAAATTGTATCTGTTTTCCTAAATTTTATTCATCCTTTCTATAGTATACAGTTGTGCCTGGAATGTAACAGCCCAATCAGGGACTAAATTTCCCCATCATATTTGCCACTAAGTGTGGTCAGTGAAATATAAGTGAAAGCAATGCATGCTGATTTCTGGGCCAAGAACCATGAAAGGCCAGTGACTTCCCCATGCTCTCTTCACACCTCAGCTGGAGGTAGATGATGGTAAGGCGGATGTCACAATGCTTGGGTCTTTTTCTGACAGTAAAATCACAGGATCCAAGCATCTAGGTCCCACAATCACTTCATTGAAGAGCCATTATAAATTTAGGGATCTAGTTATAATGATTTAGTCTATACTAGCTAAAATGTAAGGTTAAAGTTATAAATAGAAAAATATATGTTGTCAGAATATATAACTTGCTATAATTTGAAATGAGCCTTGAAATTAAATTAATAAAAGAAATATTTCAATAAAGATTAGAATAGAGGCACTTATCCAAAGAAGGTATTTTTAAGTTAACAATGATGTTCAAACTAACTACTGAGATTAATATCATGTATTAACAACAGAGTCTAGTATATAACCTATGAGATTAGCAAAAAAAATTTAATGCAAGTGTCCAGTGGTTAAATGTCCAACAGAAATATGCTATTGATATTGATATATGATGTTGATTAATGATTTTATACTTTTTTTTATTTGACTGCACCAGGTCTTAGTTGCATTATTTGAGCTCTTAGTTATGACATAGAGGATCTAGTTCCCTGACTAGGGATCAAACCTGGTCCCCCTGCATTGGGAGAGAGGAGTCTTAACCACTGGACAACCAAGAAAGTCCCTGTGATTTATACATTGAAGCAGAAATAACATCCTGACATTTTTTCCAAAGGAGAAAATGACTGTAAAATGATGTAGCCACTATAATGTTCATTTTATCATTTTTTAAAAAAAAGTCAACAAAAAATAACATTAGTGAGACCAACCATATATAAATCATGCCAGTATCATATTTATAACATATTTTGAGTATTCTTTCTATGAAAAGTTATTCCTATGTAAATATATACATTTAACCTGTATGGATGTGAAAGTTGGACCATAAAGAAGGCTGAACACCAAAGAATTTATGCTTTTGAATCAGTGCTGGAGAAGACTCTTGAAAATCCCTTGAACTGCAAAGAGATCAAACCAGTCAATCCTAAAGGAAATCAGCCCTGAATATTCACTGGAAGGACTGATGCTGAAGCTGAAGCTCTAATACTCTGGCCATGTGATGCAAAGAGCCAACTCATTGGAAAAGACCCCGATGCTGGAAAAGATTGAAGGCAGGAGGAGAAGGGGACAACAGAGGATAAGATGGTTGGATGGCATCACTGACTCAATGGACATGACTTTGAGCCAGCTCCAGGAAATGGTAAAGGACAGGGAAGCCTGGCATGCTGCAGTCCATGGGGTCGGAAAGAGTCAGACATGACTGAGCAACTGAACAACAACAACCTCTGTGTGTGTGTGTACACATGAGTGTGTATTGAGATGGAAGGAGAGATGTAAGAATCTGAAAGATATTTACCAAAATGTGTATGGTGATTCTGTTGTGATGGTGTTCCTGCTTTCATGCTTGTACCTCTTTGAACTTCCAGCAACGCGTCATTATCACCCAAAGTCTATGACACACATTAGAGTTCACTCTCGGTGTTGTACAGTCTGGAGGCTTGGGCACGTGTATAATGACATGGATCCGCCACTAGACTATTGATGCTTATGGTGTACAATGTCAGTCTGGTGATCTCCGAAGGAGATTTAGCTTCAGGACCAAGGACCAGGCTTGATCACTTAAGAGCTTTTGTGTAGCAGCGTTTTATTAAAGTAAAAAGGGGACAGAGAAAGCTTCTGACACAGATATCAGAAGGGGAGCAGAGAGTGCCCCCCTCGCTAGTGTTAGCCAAGGAGTCATATAGTTTTTGATTAATTATTACAAGAAATCAAAAGAAAGTCTCAAGTTTGTGAAAATTTCACCAGACCCACTCCCATAATATACATTTTAAAAGGTCAGGATTAGTCAGAAGGTTTTCAGGAAGGAAAAACTGTCCTCAAGCAGGATACATTGTTATTATATAATACCTAGTAATGGCAACCCACTCCAGTACTCGTGCCTGGAAAATCCCATGGATGGAGAAGCCTGGTAGGCTGCAGTCTCTGGGGTTGCGAAGCGTCAGACACGACTGAGCGACTTCACTTTCACTTTTCACTTTCATGCATTGGAGGAGGAAATGGCAACCCACTTCAGTATCCTTGCCTGGAGAATCCCAGGGACGGGAGCCTGGTGGGCTCTGCCATCTATGGGGTCACACAGAGTCGGACATGACTGAAGCGACTTAGCAGCAGCAGCAGCAGCAGTACAGAGTTTAAACTGAGTTGTTTGTTTGTTGTGTAATCATAAGTTCTCGGTTTAAAGAAAAAAACGTTTTATGTGACTAAGACTAAGGAATGTAGAGGGGGATAATAAAAAGGATTTTGTCCTTTCCTCCTCCTTGAGAACCCCAGACCCTTATCTCCACTTCAAGAGCCCCAGACCTCTTTCTCCTCCTCAGGGACCCCAGACTTCTGGTCAATCTGCCTAGGAATTAACTCACTATCATACAGTTTTACTGCCTGAAGAAGCTTATGCTTTTAAAAGTGAGAATTCTTTGATTAAAGCCACAATCTCCTTATCTCAAAACAATGGACCTGAAAAATGGACTTACATGGACATTAACTTTTCAGGTAATGTCAGAATTTCAGGCTGCCTAGGAACCTCTGCACTAGCTCAGAGAACTGCATTTAAACCCAAAATAGTAGTCCCTTCTAGAGTCTTCCCAAGGGCAAACTAGGCAAGTTATCTTATGTACTAAGATCTTCCTGGGTGTCTTTCAGAACATTTTAGATGCCAGAGAGGAAATATTTCTACATTGCAATTTCTGTGTAATGTTTGCTCATAATGATAAATTATCCTTTAAAAATTATTATCATATCAAATAGATAAAAAGTAGTTTGCCTGAGTAAGAAAAATAACACGGAAACTTTCCTTTCTCCTACTAAAAGCTCTTCATCTATCATGTAGCTTTCAAGCTAGTGACCTTTCTTCTATTGATATTTCTGGCAGAAATCTTGGAAACCTCAGTCTAACTTTAAGCATTCCCAGCAATAGATGAATCATTATTAGGAAGTGAAATGGGCACTTTGAGAGTTGGGTATGTCTGCCCATTACCTGTTTAAAAGTTTTGGAGGATGTCCATTTTAATATGATCCTAGCATATATTGGTGGCTTATTTTTGTTTTCATTCATTTCCTCTGTCAAAATTATGATTTTAATTCATTTGTTTACAAATGTGTGTCTTCTGGAGACCCTGTCTCCTGAATGCCATCCTCCTCTTTCACCATATTCTCCTTCACTTTCTTACTCAGATCCCACTGTAGTTTGCTCACCTTTTTAAATGTCATGCTCCTGTCATGCCCTAGGTTTCCACCTGCATATGTTGTTTATGGAACAATACTTGTTTAGAGTGTTCCTTCTGTTCTTTTACCTCTGCTAAGTTTATGCCATCTGTAGTAAGCAAAATGTCATTCATTAAAAATGACAGTATCCTAACTTCCAGGCTTACCCGGTACAGAATCTACCTGATGATGTAGGAGACACAGGTTAGATCTGGGTCAGGAAGACCCCCTGGAGAAGGAAGTGGCAACCCACTCCAGTGTTCTTGCCTGGGGAATTCCAGTGACAGAGGAGCCTGGCAGGCTACAGTCCATGGAGCTGCAAGAGTCTGACGTGACTTAGCAACTGAAGGACAACATTCTTAACCTGCAGAACCCATGTGTGTGTGTGTGCACGTGTGTGTGTGCATGCACTCGTGTGCACTTAGGGGTATAAGCGCAGTAGAATATAGTTGCTAATCAACTGACCTTAATTAGCCTGGATTATCCACGTGGGCCCGGTGTAGTCTGAAGGATCCTTAAGAGTGGATGAAGGAGGAGAAAGAGGAGAGTCAGAGGACAATGAGACCCTAGAGAAAGGCACACGCATAGAGATCCAGTGTTGCTGGTGTTGACTACAGAGGGAGGGGGCCATGAGTCAAGGATGAGCACAGCTCTGGGAGCTGAGCAGGATGAGGACGCAGATTCTCTTAGAGCCTTAGAAAGAGTAGAGTTCTGCTAATGCTTTGATTTTTATCTCGTGAGATCCATGTGGGAATTCTATCCAAAGGAACTATACAATAAACATCATGTGATGGTTTCTACCAAACATCAACATGAATCAGTCATAGTTTACTCTCCCACCTCACCCCCCATCTCACTGCTGCTAAGCCCCTGTTTGAGTTTCGTGAGTCATACAGCAAATTCCCATTTGCTATCTGTTTTACATATGATAATGTTATGTTTCCACGTTGCTCTCTCCATACTTCCCACCCTCTCCTTGCTCCCCACCACAGTCATGTTTATAAATCTGTTCCTCCAGATAGTCAGGTTCCCCTCTTAGACACTGCATTAGCACAGCACTTATTCATTTTGACACCTTAAAGCTTGTAAAATAGCCATAACTAAAATGCATTGTTTTACAAACTTATGGTTGCCATGGGGGAAAGAATGGGGAGAAGGGATAGTTAGGGAGTTTGGGATGACCATGTACACACTGCTGTA
The DNA here is from genome assembly GCA_006408695.1 of Aepyceros melampus. Lineage (NCBI taxonomy): Eukaryota > Metazoa > Chordata > Mammalia > Artiodactyla > Bovidae > Aepyceros > Aepyceros melampus. The sequence continues at coordinate 269,448 of SJXQ01004846.1, read as the reverse complement.
TTTTAACTGAATAACCAACAAGGACCTGCTGTATAGCACAGGGAACCCTGCTCAATGTTAGCGGCAGCCTAGATGGGAGGGAAGTTTGGGGGAGAATGGATCCATGTATACGTATGACTGAGTCCCTTCACTGTACACCTGAAACTGTCACAACATTGTTAATCAGCTATAGTCCAATATAAAAAGTAAAAAAAAATGTATTGTTGTATTGTGTATATGTGTATATGTATATACATACAGTCATTGTCCCCTGCTGGTGTGGAACTCCAGGATGTGCTCCTTGTCTTTCTCGTGCTTGCCACAGAGTAGGTGTCATATAAATGTGTGTTCCAGGATTGACTCTCCCCTTTTTTTCCCTAAGTGTGCACACATCCAAAGGAAATCAGATAAGTTCCCCTGACAAACTCATGGGACAAAGAGAGTCACCTTTGCATTTAGTAACCCATTTAATTCATATGGTATTTCTTTTGTCTAGGACATCAGCTCGAAAAGCATGGTCCCCAGATCCAGCAGCTCCAATGTTGCCTTGGAACTAATAGATTAGGGTCGATCCCTGCAATGGGTGTCCAGATGATGCCATGTCTAAAGTGTGAGGATGAAGGCTCTAGGCCCTGCTCATAGAATTTCTGACTTAGGAGTTCTCCAGTGGGGCCTCAGAACTTTCCCACCAAATTCTTAAGAGATTCTAATGCTGCTGGGGCTGGGACCTCAGTGTCAGAATAACTAACCTAACCTACCGGTAGGCCAAGGAACTTCTGTCAGTAGAATTTGATCAGAAGAGATCTGACAACTTAGTCTTTATCTACCTACTGCTCTGTGGTCTGTGTGCCATCCTTAGCCAGAGACTGTCACTGTCTTTAGATCAAGATAATGTGATCCCTTATAAAGTCCAGCCTAGATCTCTATTAGAGTGATTGACAATTAGATTGAACAATCCAATTGAAGTCCAATCTAAACATATCTTTTCAGTGGTACATAGTTAAAATTGCTTGATTTTTCTAAAGTCACAATAGTCCTTTCAAAGATGAATGAAATAGTGACTGTAAACCAGTTTGCTTGGCTCTAAAACTTACTGTGTAATAATTTTCCTAAGGATGAATGTAAAATCCCCTGATGTTATATTTCTGACATAGTGACAGCAGTCACTTATAAAATGTTTAATAATGTGCTTTAAACAACTAGGAAAAACAACTTACTGAACATAAATTACATTTTAAGGAATGATTTGGTTTAATGAAAGATTAATAATATATAGAGTTTGCAGATGGTTTTGAAGTCAGTTTCAGTTAAATATTTTGGTAACTAGGAATGACTATGGTACCCATCTTTTGGAGGGAAGGTCCTTGTGGAAAGTTAAGTTATTGTCTTAAATCAACATGCCAGTGCTTATGAGAGTGACAAGGCAACACTCCAACACACACGGTGACACGCGATGGCCTCTTAGACTGATTTCAAGGTGCAAATAGGATCCCTCTGTCCTTTATTCACCTGCCTGCTGCAGGAAACAGGCTTCCATTTCACAGCTGAGGGAACCAGTGCTCAAAGTGTCAATGACTCTGGACAGGTATCAGATTGCTTTCCATCCTCCGATAATAGGTTCCATCTGAAAGAGGATGCAGTGAGAGCCTAAGACAGGAGCACTCCTCCAGGCAAACCTGGGAGGCAGAAAATGAATAGAAGAGAATAAAAACATAACTAGGCATGAAAGTGCTGGGGAACAGGTCTTAGCTGAAAAGCTCCAGTATTTTGAAACAACGAGTCATTGGCTCACAGCAACACTAAGGAGGTAATTAGGCTGGGAAATTAAGCATGGGTGTATTAAGGGACTTCCCTGATGGTCCATTGGTTGAGAGCTTGCCTTCCAATTCAGGGGATGCAAGTGTAATCCCTGGTCTGGGAACTAAGATCCCTCGTGCTTTGGGGCCAAAACACCAAAACGTAAAGACAGAAACAATACTGTAACAAATCCAATAGACTTAAAAAAGGAACTGGTTTCTTTAAAAAGCAGGCAAGTTAAATGAGGCAGTTATTAACTGAAGAGAAAATATAAATATGTTACATCTGTCTCTAATGAACAGTAAATACTAAGTTATGCTCATATATAGCATGATTTTCTATAAAATCATGATATAATTGTACTGGCTAGGAAGAGAGAGGGGAATGAGCATCTGTAACTGGGCTATATCCACCCACATATCATTTAGAAATATGAAAATAAATAAAACAGCATAACCAAGAGCAATCATACAGCTGAAAGCGTTCAAGGTGATGGCTCTGCAAAGTGGAAGCAGGGTGACCACATGGGGGGTATAGGTGTTTTTGTAACAACCCTTCAAAAATAGTTCATACATCAATAAAATATGTCTTTAATTGAAGACAATCGTGTTATTTCTTTATTTTGATTATTTTGGAGGTGACTTGCAAATTTATTCTGAGGTCACTTTTAGAAAGAGTATTTTCGTCATTCATTTTTAAGAAAAAGATTATAGACAACAAAATTCAGTCAGTTCTCTTTAACCTTGGTTGTTGAGTTCTAGCTCTTGCTGCCTCCCAGCACTGTGTGAACTTGGGCGAGTCCTCTTGTCTACCTCCCTGAATGTTGGCATCCTTATTCGTTAGAGTTACTGTGAGGGTTAAATACAGTGAGGCTTGTAAAGCACTGGGATGATGTCAACCACTCTGCTCTCCATACCTCCCTTCCAGTTTCCTGTACCCTCAATCACCTAGGCACAGAAACGGCTTTTAAGTCCATAAGTACAAAGAGCTTTTATGTGACTTTGTAGTATCGTTAGCCATATTTTCATTGCTTTTATATTTAGAGCATCTGTTTTATTATCCGTTTTATTGCAATTTCCCCCAATGCCTTCTAGCTGTATGGCCCTAGCTTCTTCATCCCTTTTGACAGTTTCTCCTTCCAGAAGCACTTTCCCAGGGATGCTTGTCATTCTACAACTTCACGCCAGATGGCCACATCTATCTTCATGGTGTTAACAACCACACAGTGGCAACTTCCACGTTTGTATTTCCAGCACAGACCACTCATCTGACTTTCAGACGTGTACATCCATCCAACTGCCTGTCTGATATCTCCTTTGGGATGAATTCAGGTGTATCTCAAACTCAACCTGTCTAAAACCAAACTCCTAACCTACTTTCCCTAAATGCTCTCTTCCACCCTTTCCTAATTTCAGGAACAGTACATTCACCACCCAGTTAGCACATCCAGAAACTTCCAGTTCCTTGACACCTCACACTTTGGAAATTATATCCTGCCCAAACCCAAAATCCTGTCCATCAACATAGGTTGTTGATGTTACACCCACTCTCAATCCCTCTCCTCTTGTCCTCTACCACCATTACTATCTAGACCATGCCACTCCATACTTATACCATTCCAGCTTTCTGTTTTATACATATCCCTTCTTGCACCATAGCATCCATTTTCCATAGAATATTCAAAAATTGTTGGCCTTTTGTCACTATCCCTTCCTCTGGTATAAGGACATATTTTGTTGAATAAATGAATATTTATCTGGGGCCTACTTAAGTACTTTTGAATCATATGTATATACTAAATCCAGTAATGTTTATAAACTATAAAGCAAACTTTAAAACGTTTGGTAATGTTGACTTTAATACTTTAGAAGTAAATTCCAAGTGTGGAAAGCTCGTCCACCTCTCGAGGGGAAAAAATCAGACTCAAAAATATGAGAAAATAGAAAAATAAGTTTCAGTAGAAGAGAGACAACATTTTGACCCTTGCATTGCTATTTGTAACAGTGTTTCTGGGTTGTTTTGGTGGGGAGTAGTTTTGGTGGGTTTTCTTGGCTTACGTTCTTACTTTTATCCCTTCGGGTTTCTGAAGTGGCTATTTAAGGCATTTGATGTCAAGGCAAAAATAATTTATCTTCTGTGGTAAAAGAAAGAACACATTCCTTAGTTTAACTCTGGAGAGGATTAGAATTCAACCATGTGTGATGAACTGGCAGATGATCAAAACAGGGGCTTCCCTGGTGGCTCAGTGGTAAGCAATATGCCTGCCAATATAGGAGTCATGGGGTTCAATTCCTGGTTCTGGAAGATTCCACATGCCGAGGAGCAACTAAGCTTGTGTGCCACAACTGCTGAGCCCCATACTCTAGGGCCTGGGAGCCACAACTACTGAAGCCTGTGTGCCCTAGAGTCCATGTTCCACAACAAGAGAAGCTATGGCAATGAGAAGCCCGCACACTGCAACTAGGGAGCAGTCCCCACTCCCTGCAACTGGAGAAAAGCCTGTGCAGCAACAATGCCCAGCACAGCCAAAAACACAATAAATAAAAAAATAAAAAAGACATACAGCATAAGGATAATGGGAAAGTATTCAAGTAAGAAAAGAGAAAGCGGAAACAGAAGTGGCAGGGGTCAGGGTCTAGGCACCCAGCCATATGAGAGGAAGGGAGGAAGAACCTGAGTCCAGTTGGACTGCAGGAGAGTGCAAGGCACCGCTTGGTGGAAGGGCAGAGTAGGCTGGAGGGCCCACTGGAAAGCAGAGTCTATAGGAACAGGATACCACCACCAGATGGTTGACACCAAAATCAGATTGATTATATTCTTTGCAGCCAAAGATGGAGAAGCTCTATACAGTCAGCAAAAACAAGACCAGGAGCTGACTGTGGCTCAGATCATGAACTCCTTATTGCCAAATTCAGACTGAATTGAAGAAAGTTGCCAGGGTCCAGCCCCGGTGGATCCAGGGATATTTGAAGTGGGGATGGCGTAGGTGACTTTGAACCCCACCGTGGGCTCCTTTTCTCGCAGATCTTAGAAGCCAGGGCAAGTAAGTAGACATGGCGAGCCTCCCCATTCCAGATGGGCATTCAGCCTGAAATTAGAGTAAGAGAGGAGAGAGACAAAGAGACATGGGGGGAGCCAGATCTCTTTTTCAAAGAAGCTAGTTCGAGAGAGTCGTCCGAGAAACTGGTCCAACCTTTATTATTCAAATGGACTTTTATACATAAAGATCAATGAGTATCACAAATTTTGGCAACGTCAACAGCCCTGACTCTTATTGAGACCAGGCTATTTTCTCTGCATACTTAGTTGTATACACAAGTCTTAGGTGATTTACATCATCTTCCGGCCAAAAGGCCAATTCAACAATTTACGGCTCTTTTCTGATAAGTGTTATTCTTTCCAAGGTCTGGTGCCATTCTCCAGAAGCACTAAACAAAGTTGCATTCTTACATAGCAAGGACACAGCAAGCAAGAGGAGTACAATGATTTATAAAAGAAAGTAATTAACTCAAAAGCCTAGTGTTGCTAACATCAAAAACTACTACATATCTTTTTCCAAATTCTGTTTATATAGCTAAACTTTCCAGGTGCAAATAGGAGGTCTGGCAGCAATCGTTGAGTCAACCGTGAAACCCTATCACTAATAGGATTTTGGCTCTTAGGAAAGGTTTTGTAACTTTAAGATACTTCAAGGCCTTTGTGCCCCTCACAGTTGGGGGGTTGTAAGCAATTCACAAGCTTATAAAAGGTCAGGGGAGCCTGTTAGGCAAGCTAGAGAGTTATCAAAGGGAGTTGAGCTGAAACACTCCTTTCAAATGCAAGAAACTAAAGCTCTGAGTTGACTTTTTTCCAGAGACTGTCAGAAGAGTGGGAAAGCAAGCAGGTTCTTATTTTGGGGGGGGTACATGCTCAGGAAACACCAGGGGGAAGCCCAAAGACTCAAATTGCCTTGCCATCTGAGTCTGCCTCGTGACCCTGTCACGGGTGGGATTCCTCACACTGGCTCCTGACAGAAAGTGAAGAAAACCACTGGACCATTCAGGTATGACATAAATCAAATCTCTTATGACTATACAGTGGAAGTGAGAAATAGACTTAAGGGACTAGATCTGATAGACACAGTGCCTGAAGAACTATAGATGGAGGTTCGTGACATTGTAAGGATACAGGGAGCAAGACTATCCCCAAGAAAAAGAAATGCAAAAAAGCAAAATGCCTGCCTGAGGAGCTGTGAAAAGAAGAAAAGCAAAAGGCAAACAAAAAAAGGAAAGATATACCCATTTGAATGCAGAGTTCAAAAGGATAGCAAGGAGATATAAGAAAGCCTTCCTCAGTGATCAATGTGAAGAAATAGAGAAAACAATAGAATGGAAAAGACTGGAGATCTCTTCAAGAAAATTAGAGATACTGAGGGAATATTTCATGCAAAGATGGGCTCAATAAAGGACAGAAATGGTATGGACCTAACAGAAGCAGAAGATATTAAGAAGATGTGGGAAGTATACACAGAAGAACTATACAAAAAAGATCTTCACGACCCAGATAATCACGATGGTGTGACCACTCACCTAGTGCCAGACATCCTGGAATGTGAAGTCAAGTGGGCCTTAGGAAGTACACCACGAACAAAGCTAGTGGAGGTGATGGAATTCCAGTTGAGCCATTTCAAATCCTGAAAGATGATGCTGTGAAAGTGCTGCACTCAATATGCCAGCAAATTTGGAAAACTCAGCAGTCGTCACAGGACTGGAAAATGCCAAAGAATGCTCAAACTACCGCACAATTGCACTCATCTCACACACTAGTAAAGTAGTGCTTAAAATTCTCCAAGCCAGGCTTCAGCAATACGTGAACCATGAACTCCCTGATGTTCAAGCTGGTTTTAGAAAAGGCAGAGGAACCAGGGATCAAATTGTCAACATCCACTGAATTGTTGAAAAAGCAAGAGAGTTCCAGAAAAAAAACATCTATTTCTACTCTTCTGACTATGCCAAGGCCTTTGACTGTGTGGATCACAAAAAACTGCGGAAAATTCTGAAAGAGATGGGAATACCAGACCACCTGACCTGCCTTTTGAGAAACCTATATGCAGGTCAGGAAGCAACAGTTAGAACTGGACATGAAACAACAGATTGGTTCCAAATAGGAAAAGGCGTACGTCAAAGCTATATATTGTCACCCTGCTTATTTAACTTGTATGCAGAATACATCATGAGAAATGCTGGGCTGGAGGAAGCACAAGCTGGAATCAAGATTGCCAGTAGAAATATCAATAACCTCAGATATGCAGATGACACCACCCTTTTGGCAGAAAGTGAAGAAGAACTAAAGAACTTCTTGATGAAAGTGAAAGAGGAGAGTGAAAAAGTTGGCTTAAAGTTCAACATTCAGAAAACTAAGATCATGACACCCAATCCCATCACTTCATGGCAAATAGATGGGGAAACAATGGCTGACTTTATTTTTCCTGGGTTCCAAAATCACTGCAGATGGTGATTGCAGCCATGAAATTAAAAGATGCTTACTCCTTGGAAGGAAAGTTATGACCAACCTAGATAGCATATTAAAAAGCAGAGACATTACTTTGCCAACAAAGGTCCATCTAGTCAAGGCTATGGTTTTTCCAGTAGTTGTGTATGATGTGAGAGTTGGACTATAAAGAAAGCTGAATGCCAAAGAATTGATGCTTTTGAACTGTGATGTTGGAGAAACCTCTTGAGAGTCCCTTGGACTGCAAGGAGATCCAACCAGTCCATCCTAAAGGAGATCAGTCCTGGGTGTTCATTGGAAGGACTGATGTTGAAGCTGAAACGCCAATATTTTGGCCACCTGACGTGAAGAGCTGACTCATTTGAAAAGACCCTGATGCTAGGAAAGATTGAGGGCAGGAGGAGAAGGGGACGACAGAGGATGAGATGGTTGGATGGCATCACCAGCTTGATGGACATGAGTTTGGGTAAACTCTGGGAGTTGATGATGGACAGGGCAATCTGGAGTTCATGGGATCGCAAACAGTCAGACACGACTGAGCAACTGAACTGAACTGAACTGTTGGCAACCGTGAAACAATTATTCCATTATATTCTACTCTGAGCAGACCTAGAATATTCTGCTTTTCCAGAGAAGCAGGATGTGAGAAATGTGTGTGGGAGTTGGAAGGAAATCCACAGAGATGAATAAATGCTAAGGACATTAAATCTGTATGGATGATTTCCACATGAAAATCCTGAGGTTTACAGAAAGGGAAGTGAACACTTTTGGAGCTGTATCTTTCCATTTTCAGAAGGAACCTCTTGTAAAATCACTTGCAGTGAATCCGTGAGGAAGCATTCCTTCAGAGTCCTAGTCTGGTAGACTATCTGGGTTGCACTGAGGACCTCATTGGAGGGAGTGAATTGCCAGAGCTCTGTGCTGTGGAAGAGCTGATGGAATACGTGAAGCCATTGTTCAGCATGACGTCTGTCTGTGTACGGGGGTTCAGCTGTAATGAATGAATCGAGCGTGGGTTGATGATTGCTCATTGTGCTGGTACCATTCACACGACATGACTGAGAGACGTAGTATTTGGGGTTATTCTGTAGATCCGGAGCAACCGAGAAAATATATGAGTCATGGAAAAAAAAAATGTTGACCCAAATCTGACTTTTAATGATGTCTCTTTTTTTTATGTCAGTATATTATACTGACTAGGATTCTCTAGAAGATGGAAAAGCTTTGACTTCCTTAGTCTGGCTACACAGGGACCTTTTGGGCAAAGATATGGAACAAGTTTGAAAAGGATAAAAGAGCAAAATTTGTAATGGAAAGATGGTCATTCCAAGAAGTGAGGTTCCTCATTTTCCTTTATTTTTAATATCTATCTTGATAATATTTTTTTCAATTTTTATACTATAACAAAAGAGAATGACTCCCTCCTCCAGATTATACAGCCATTTCTATGTCTTTTCTTATCATATTAAATTGCTGACGACACAATCCAACCAGCCCACTATTTTCAGAACACTGTACTGTGTGGCTGTTATAACTGGGACACTGAGAAATGTGTGCTCTAATGAAAGGCTATGCTGTGATGCAGGGTATGTGGGGTAGGGGACAGAAGGCAGGAGGCGGTGACCCATCCGTGGGACCCAGATGACATCCTCTGCCTTTTGAAACCTCTTTTTAGCAAAATACTTTTAATTAGCAAAAGAACTATTGTAACAGCTTTGCTTACAAAACATGTAATCTCAGCCCTCAGGTAGTGTACAGCTATGAAATCAGATGTTGATTTATTTCTCAGATGTTAGTGGAGGTCTGAGTTCATAAAGGATCTCAACAGTGTCTTCAAGTTTGTTTGCCTCTAATCACCTTTTGCATTTTATCTTTCATCACACTTTGCAGGGGCTCTGTGATGCTCTTTTAGACCTCTTGTAGGGAGGAGTCTTACTGGAAATCTAGTTAGCATTTGTGTCCTAAAACTGCTACTTTGTATGGAATGATTCAGTATCATTCCTCCTGAAGTATGAATGGTGTACCCATTGGCTTACAGCCTTTAAATGTCTGCAGTTCAAATCGTGTTAGTTATGGGCAACTTTCCTACAGTCTTGTTGCTCATTAACTTATTATTGAGAGGGGATAACTGGGCTGTGGCACTGCCATTCCACTGTTCTCCAAGACCAGTTCTGCTGGGAGATCAAGTCTCATATCCTCTCCTGTGGCTCTCAGTTCTCACCACCCAGAGCTGTACGCTGGGTGAACAAGGGCAATCTACCAAATGACAGACGATCCTCAGGATGTGGGTATCAGCATCAATATAAAGAATTTTTTATAGAAGCATAGAAGCAGAGTTTATATTCATCAGGGTTCTCTTGATCACAATTTAAATGAACTTAAACAAAATTTATTAGCTTACTTAACAAAAAAGTCCAGGAATGATGCCTTCAGGCCCAAGTGTACCCAGAGTTTCAAACCTTCTCTTTGAAGAAGAGGGGACGACAGACAGAATAGTTTGTCCTCCCCTCCATGTCATGCTTCTGTTTATCTCTTCTTATCTCTGCATGAGAGTCTCTTTACTTTTTGTTACAGTTTCTTCCATGTGCCCAGAGAAGATGGCCACTTGCAACCATAGCTTCACACCATCCTGGTTTTCTAGCCAGTAGAAAGGAAGCAACATTTTTCTCTATAGGTGTATGTCAGTCCCAGGCAAGACTCTCCTTGGTCCTGTTTGCAAAATAGGCTTATGTTTATACTCAGTGTGCCCAGGGGAATGGAGTACTGGGACTGACCATTACTAAAGCATAACTGGTAACCCATCAGAAGCGGATAGAGTACAAGAAGTATTTTTCAAGGAATCAGAGGACAGGAGGAGATAAGTATGCTAAATGACAGAAATGATAGATGCTATAGTTTTTTGCATGAGTTGTCTCTCATTAGAGCTCTTCTGAGACTAGATATCAAGGTAGCTTGCAAGCTCTCTGACAACTCTCTGACAACAATATCCTACCATGATTTGATCAGTAGAATGGTTAATTTTAAATGTCAACTTGACTGGGCCATAGGGTGCACAGATATTGGCCTAAACATATTCACTGAATGAAAGAAGATTGCCCTCCCCGATGTCAGTGGGCCTCAGCAAATCTGTTGAAGGCTGGAATAGAACAAAAAGCAGAATAAGAAAAATTTCATTCTTTCTGCTTGACTGTCTTTCAGCTGGGACATCTCCTTCACCTTCAGTGCTTCTGGGTCCATTGGATCTCCTAGGTCTCCAGACTGCCAACTGCAGATCTTGGGACTTCTTACACTCCATAATCCCATGAGCACCGCCCTACCCTCTATGTATATGTGTAATGTATATATAGGCTTCCCAGCTGGCTACTAGTGCTAAAGAACCTGCCTGCCAATACAAGAGACATCAGAGATGCAGGTTCAATCTCTGGGTCCAGAAGATCCCCTGGAGGAGGGCACGGCAACCCATTCCAGTACTCTTGCCTGGAGAATACCATGGAAGAAGAGCCTGACGGGCTACAGTCCAGAGGGTCACAAAGAGTCAGACACGACTAAAATGACTGAGAGTATATATAGATATTATATATATTATTACTTGTTTTTTTGGAGATCCTCAGCTAATACAATTAAGGATATGTGTGTGGCAAAGGGGAGAAGGAATATCTGGACTACAAAATCAAGTTTTATGTGTTATGGTTTAGCTTCAGTTTGGGGGGACATTTTTTCTCATCTTCAGATTCCAGAAAATAAACTGTAATCTTTTGTAGGGTGACTTTTAAAAATTAAGTGAGAGATTTTTATTTTGCATTTATGCTTCCAAAAGCAATTTTAGATATTATCACCGGCAAAACAAGAATAAACACTACCGAATAGCGTGAAATGTTAAAAATTTTTCATATCCCCATACATGATGTGATCCAATTAAAATTCACATTGCTTTTCCTACAAACTTAAGAAAAATCACAGAGGACAAATCCAATGCATTAATATTCCATGAATACTGGGGATAGGTAAGTCTAACAATTTCTTTTCAACTATGTGCTAGGATTAGAATAATATCATGTAGAAAAGACAGTTCTGATTTAAACTTACAACCCATGAAAATGATTAAATTGTAAACTTGGCAAATACATTTTCCAATTTCTAAAAGATGTTTAAAAATGAATTCAGAAGGGCATCAGTGGAAAAATAGAGGAAACACTCTTACTTTGTGACCAAACAGGAAATAAATGACACTTCTAAATGGTGCAGTGCCATATCCCAACACCTCTTCCATGACTTTTATTAACATGCCCCTCCTGAATGTGTCTGTATAAAGTTTCTCATAAGTTTGATCTGAGGATCAGATTTGGTATCACTTGTATAATTACATGGGAACAGGTGGAGCTGACTGATTTGATTTTTCCACATGGGCTGACTTGTTTGTTTTTTTGTTTGTTTGTTTCAGTTCTCCCTAAAGAGAAAAGAAAAATAAAACATAATTTTTGGAACTGTGGTTACAAAATTAGCCATATACCAGAAAATAGCGTGTTAGATTTCCTGTTGTACTTTTTAGAACATAGATGTACAATCTACTATTTAAGATGCTTAGTTCTTTGGGTTAATTGCAGTTTATATCCATGTACATGGTGAATAGTTCTTATACTAATTTCAGGCATCAGCCAAAATTGAAGAGAAAAACTGGCAAACTGAACTTCCTGAGTGATTATGGAAATGGTCTCTGAAAATAAATCTCAGACCAAGTGATTAAGCCAGTCCAATCCATAAATTGAGGAGTTAGCTAAATAATTCAAGCTGGTTTGCCTTTAATTATATAAATGGAATTTAGGGACTGATCTTCTCAAATCAGAGTTTCACTCTAATCTTATTTTTCAGTTTTTATTTTTGGTTGCACTAAGTCTTCATGGCTGCACACGGGCTTTCTCTAGCTGCGGCGAGCAGGGACTCCTCTCTAGGTGCGGTGTGCTGGCTTTTCACTGTGGTGGCTTCTCTTGTTGCTGAGCACGGGCTTTAGGTGCACAGGCTTCAGCAGTTGTGGCACTCCAGCTTAGCTGCCCCCATGGCGTGTGGGATCTTCCCGGACTCGGGATTGAACCTGTGTCCCCTGCTTTGACAGGGGGATCCTTAACCACTGAACGAGCAGGGATGTCCTACACTCAAATCATTACTGCCTGAAGTCATCCAGTTGAATTCACTTCCCCTTGTTCCATATAGACCTGACAGAAGTGGGACTCTGGAGGGCACCTATTTTCATTCAGTGTTTCAATCCCATGCTGCTGCTGCTAAGTCACTTCAGTCGTGTCCGACTCTGTGTGACCTCAGAGACGGCAGCCCACCAGGCTCCTCCGTCCCTGGGATTCTCCAGGCAAGAACACTGGAGTGGGTTGCCATTTCCTTCTCCAATGCATGAAAGTGAAAAGTGAAAGTGAAGTCGCTCAGTCGTGCCTGACTCTTAGCGACCCCATGGACTGCAGCCTACCAGGCTCCTCCGTCCATGGGATTTTCCAGGCAAGAGTGCTGGAGTGGGATGCCATTGCCTTCTCCGTCAGATCCCATAACAATAGTCTTATCAGTGAAACAAGATGAAAGAAAAACATTTTATAAATGCAAGCCCCCTGGACTGCTCAATTGACTGAATCTGATGTTTTGAAAAAGGCCCACCCCTTTTCCCTGCGGGGAAAATAATAGATAAATGATAAAAAGGGCAGGGGACATAAAAAGGGAAAGTTCCTCAGGTACCATCTGGGATGGAAGCTTCCCTGACTGAAGGATCTTGTGAATAGAAAAGTGGCTGTGGCATTCCATGGCCAAGACCCACGTGCAGAGCCACACGCACAAACCATAGCAGGTCTTCATTCAGGTGATGGAGGGTTTGAGCAAACTGCGTGAACTCAATTAGGCCAGGAACTCTAGGTTTTTGAAACTATAGTCCACCCCTCTTCCCACTCTCAGCCCTCACCAAATTTCATGAGCAAAGATTAAATGATATCATTGGATCAACATGATAGAATCAGCTTTTTTAAATATATGTATAAGAGAATCAACTTTTGGTTTTGGTTTTTTGGAGCATCAATTTTATAAGAACTTCAAGAGAACAGTTAAATAAGTAAATAATATACAATATAATGTGTTGCATGAATCTTAAAGTTAAACCTGAGTTGGGCAAATATAGTTTCTGTCTGGAGGTGTATCATTTCCGGCAACCTCCATACCCTCTGAGGTGCACGTGAACTCTCTGGCCATAAGGAATGTGTTGATGGATAAATTGAGAAGCACTGGAATAAACCAAGGATCCCTCTAGTTTATGCTTTTGTCTCTAAATCTCACAGAAGAGTAGTATATTCTACATTTGAAAGAGCCCTGGAAACCGATACTTCCATACTCTTACTTTAAAAAAAAAAGTCCAGATCATGCCTTATCTATCTGGCCAATTTCAGGTGCTCCTGTTAAAGTTCTGTCACATCTATTCTAAGATATGAGAAAATCTAAATAACTTTGAACAACAACTTGACCCTATTCTTCAGTAGTTTTGTTTTAAAATAATTTCAGATTTACCTGCTGCTGCTTCTAAGTCACTTCAGTCGTGTCTGACGCTGTGCAACCCCATAGATGGCAACCCACCAGGCTCCCCCATCCCTGGGATTCTCCAGGCAAGAACACTGGAGTGGGTTGCCATTTCCTTCTCCAATGCATGAAAAGGAAAAGTGAAAGTGAAGTCACTCAGTCATGTCCGACTCCTAGCGACCCCATGGACGGCAGCTCACCAGGCTCCTCCGTCCATGGGATTTTCCAGGAAAGAGTACTGGAGTGGAGTGCCATTGCCTTCTCCCTCAGATTTACCTAGAGTTGCAAAAATAGAACAGTTCTCATATACTCTTGGAGAAGGAAAGGGCAAACCACTCCAGTATCCTTGTTTGGAGAATCCCATGGACAGAGGATCCTGGTGGGCTGCAGTCTATGGGGTCACAAAGAGTCAGGCATGACTAAGTGACTAACACATATACTCTACCATCTAGTTTCCCCTAATGCCAACGTTTTACATAATCATGGTACATCTATCAAAATGAAGAAATTAACATTGGTACAATACTATTAAACTACAGACTTCATTCAGATTTCAGATTTCCCTAGTTATTTCACTAATAACCTTTTTCTATTCCGGGATCCACTTGCATTTAGGGACTATGAATTTTTTGCTTTTCCCTCTTTGTCTTTAAGTAACACAGCATTACTATTAAAAGCTTTGATCTTTCACAATTATCAAAAGCTATTAATATCTTCCTATCATTTTTAGAAAGTAGTATTGAATTCTTGCACTAGGCTGAACTGTTTGAAATCAATAACATATTTATCATGAAAAATTTTAAACTTGCATATCTCAGCAGGATGGGTTAAAAAACAAACTGCAGCCTTTTCAAAACAGTACAAAATCTCTTTACATCTAGAAAAATCCTTTTCACCTAAGAAATGATTTTCTGATCAGTTCAATTTGATTTCCTATAGAAAAGTTCTGAATTTTTCAACCCACAGCTCAAACTAGCCCTTATGAAACAAATAGATTTTGAGCTGCTTGGAGACAAGGACCTGTTCCTAACCATTTATGTATCCATAACATTGCCTTAAATGTTATAAATATTTGTTGAATTAATGAATACATGAAATTTCCTAGGATATTCAGGTTGGAGAGAATTTGAAAACCTGACACTGTCAGGTTAATTAGACTCCAGAGCCTTCATCTCTGACTGCCTTTGGGATGTTTTGGTGTAGATGGTGTCAAAGAGGTTTATAGATGATGCTTTATAGACAGCTTCATGGAAATGTCATGAACCCTTGTAGAATACTTACTGCCAGAAACATGCCAAGTTTTAAATGTGTATCTTTTTTTCTGAACCAACAAGAGCCCTTTCTTCTTATGAATGTGCAATCAGAATATTATAGAGAAGTCAAAATATTGTATGAAGCATCGGTCATATCCTGCTTAGTTGTAAGCAGTTTCCTAGTAATGCAGGCATCGTTCAAAACACAATCATTCCAGACATAATTCCATTTACAAATGGCAACAAGAATGGACCTAGAGATTGTGACAACTGAGTGAAGTAAGTCAGACAGAGAAATATTGTATGACATCCTTTATAGGTAGAGTCTAAGAAGAAATGAGGAAAATGAACTTACAAAGCAGAAAGAAACTCAGAGACTTAGACAACGGGCTTATGGTTGCTGAGGGGTGGGGAGTAAGGATTGAAGGGAAGGGATAGCTTGAGAGTTTGAAATGGACATGTATTTATAATAGATAACCAACAAGGACCTACTAGATGGCACATGGAACTCTGATCAATGCTATATGACAGCCTGAATAGATGGGAGTTTGGGGTGGAATGGACACATGTATATGTAAGGCTGAGGCCCCATTGCTCTTCACCTAACACTATCACAACACTGTTAATCAGCTCTGCGTGGGCACTTAGTCGCTAAGTCATGTTTGATGCTTTGTGACCCTGTGGATTGTAGCTCTCCAGTCTCCTCTGTCCATTGGATTTCCCAGGCAGGAATACTGGAGTGGGTTGCCATTTCCTTCTCCAGGGGATCTTCCCAACCCTGGGATCGAACATGCATCTCCTACATTGCAGGTGGAATTTTTACCCCTGAGCTACCAGGGAAGCCCTAATCAGCTATACCCTAATACTAAATAATTTTTTGTTAAAAAGCAAATATTCTGGGGCTCTAAATTCTGACATGTACAGTGCATTAGAACAGAGTATGCCCAGCGGTCACTCTGGGATCTCAAAGTACCTGTTTTCTTTTTGTTTGTCATCTTTTCCGTTCAACTCTGGAAAATTTATAGATAGACTAAACATGTTTGAATATTCTCTTGATGTTACATACAAATAGTTCTTTATATATTTTGTATATTAATAACCTGCTGTATGAAAGCATTTAAGTAGGAATGTCTTCATGTAACTGTAAGCAAAGAATGCCTGCCAAGTCAAAATAATAGTTATATTTTTTAAGCCTAAGACACTTGTAAGTCTGAACAGGTTGTTGGCATGGCTAAACCCAAAATTTAAATCTTGTAGGCACTAGTCTCTTATGAGTCTGTCTTGTCCAGGCAGAATGTCAGCTGTGTCATAATGTGAACTGGGCCTCATATGTCATATATCGCCCAAAACACTGAGAAGACAACCATAGGAGAGGGGCCGTGAGTCCATATTTGCTGCATGAAAGATTGTGGTGTTGGCCATGACCCTGGAACTGCTATGCAAGCAACCAGCCTCGTAATTTCTACTTGGTTAGATGTTACCAGGGAAGATTCTACTTAACATGACTCAGTGGGAGGTGAACATATCAGTTTGCTCATAAGAGGATTGTATAATCAGAACTGTGGTTTTTCCAGTGGTCATGTATGGATGTGAGTGTTGGACCATAAAGAAGGCTGAGCACCAGAGAATTCATACTTTTGAACTGTGGTGTTGGAGAAGATTCTTGAGAGTCCCTTGGACTGCAAGGAGATCAAACCAGTCCATCCTAAAGGAAATCAACCCTGAATATTCATTGGAAGGACTGATGCTGAAGCTGAAGCTGCAATACTTTGGCCACCTGATGGGAAGAACTGACTCATTAGAAAAGACCCTGATGCTGGGAAAGATTGAAGGCAGGAGGAGAAGAGGACCACAGAGGATGAAGCTAGATGGCATCACTGACTCGATGGACATGAGTTTGTGCAAGCTCCAGGAGATGGTGAAGGACAGGGAAGCCTGGCATGCTGCAGTCCATGGAGTTGCAGAGTCTGACACAACTAATTGACTGAACAACAACAGTAAGCTTTGTTGATTTGTCTGGGTGTATGATGTAGAATTTGAAGCAGAATTGGGCATAGTTTAGATTAGGAGTAGACAAACTTTTTCATGAAGCAGTAGGTAGTAAATACATTCAGCATTGCATGTCTCTATCATACTACTCAAGTCTGCTCTCATGGCTTGAAAGCAGACAGATAATAGTATTACAAAAACAAAGGAGTATCATTGTTGTCCCAATAAAACTTTATTATAAAAATAGGTGAGGGGGGATCTATTTGGTCCTTGGGCTATACTTTGCCATCTTGGTTTAAAATAAAAAATGCCTTGGGTCTTTCCCAACACAAACTCACATTTGGAACAAACAAATGGATTTAGACTCCTTGAAATAACACCTATGCTGATTATAGCTTACTGCTTTGCTCTGCAGTGACTGCTGCCAGCATCTTAATTTCCAGGTGGTCTCCTAACATATGGGTTTCCCTGGTGGTTCAGATGGTTAAGAATCTGCCTGCAATGTGGGAGACCTGGGTTCGATCCCTGAGTGGGGAAGATATCCTTAGGAGGGAATAGCAACCCACTCCAGTATTCTTGCCTGGAGAACCCCATGGACACAGGAGCCTGGAGGGCTACAGTCCGTGGGATCCCAAAGAGTCAGACACGACTGAATGACTAACGCTTTTGCTAACATACAGCTAGCATATGGAATACAAAGAAAAAGTCTGTTTTGACTCTGTACCAATTATTTTGATTACAAACAGATGACTGATGGTAGTGGCCTACTCAAAAATGTTTATTTCATTTATGCAGAAGCAGTGCAAAAAACCGAACCTCAATTTAGCAAGAAATACTTGAGGAATGGGTTTATAACTTAGCATATTTTTGGTGAACATTGGGTTAATCAGGCTCCCATTTATGCCTTATTTTCTGGTGGCTCAAATGGTAAAGAGTCTGCCTGCAATGCAGGAGACTCAGGTTTGATCCCTGGGTATGAAAGATCCCCTGGAGAAGGGAATGGCTACTCATTCCAGTGTTCTTGCCTGGAGAATTCCATGGACAGAGGAGCTTGGTGAGCTACAGTTCATGGGGTAGCCAAGAGTTGGACATAATTGTGCAACTAACACACTTACACCTTACTGGTAAAAATGTTTCTTTCCTATCTTAGTGAAATGGTTTCAGCGGCCTTAGGAAGCGGGACACCATGACACTGTCATACAATCTTTGCTTATTTTCATTTCACCCTTGCCTTGCTTCAGCATTTATTATGTACCTTAGTGGGAGGAGGAGGAAGAAAAGACCAAGAAGCACATGTAAATCAACCACCCTTGTGTGCCATAATTAAAAATGGGAATTACCTAGATTTAGCATAGTCACAAAATCTGTTCTTTCCTTTCTGGTGTTGGAAAGTGCTTGGGCTGGATGCAACTGAGACTTCTTTACAAGCATTCCACTGCCTTTCAGGTGGCTGCTATCACTTGATGGTTTCTATGAATCAGTCTGATCAGGTGTAACCAGCAGTCACTTGCTCTTGTGCTCTGTCTCATAATAGTTGGCATTTGACATCAAATGCTCGCACCCCTGCCCCTGCCCCGCACACTCCTGGCAACAGTTGAAATTAATCTGGCTTTCTTCCTACTGTGCTTATCCTTGTGGAACATTATATCTCCTTAGTTCTTGACATATTGGTTACTTGATATGTGTATATGTGTGTGTGTGTGAGTCACTCAGTCATATCTGACCAGGCTTCTCTGTCTGTGGACTTCTCCAGGCAAGAATACCGCAGTGGGTTGCCGTTTTCTTCTCCAGGGGTTCTTCCAGCCCCAGGAAGTGAACCCAGGTCTCCTCCACTGCAGGCAGATCCTTTACCATCTGAACCCCCGGGAAGCCCACTTGATGTATGACTTGTGCTGAAAGTCTTCCTTCAGCAGGACAGCCAACCTGATCCCAATGAAGAAACAACCCAGCAAGGTGGTCCGGCAGGTGACCCGGCAGATCGTGAACCACATCTCTGGTCTGCAGGCCGCGTGGTCTCCTTGTACTACTCTACGCTAGTTTGGGATGAGACCCTCAAAGGGGCTGTTGTGCAAGTAGTGATTTATATTTAAGAGGCTATACATTCTGGTAGGAGGAAGAGAGACTCCGTGATTTAATAGACCTGGTTTTGCATATTTTTTAATGTTGTTTCCTCTTATTTGTAGGACCGGAACAAGTCATTCATCTGTTTGTACCTAAGGGCTTCCTAGGCAGCTCAGTGGTAAAGACTCCACCTGCCAAAGCAGGAGATGCGGGTATGATCCCTAGGTTGGGGAGATCCCCTGGAGAAGGAAATGGCAACCCACTCCAGTATTATTGCCTGGAAATCCCATGGATGAAGGAGCCTGGTGGGCTACAGTCCATGGGGTCTCAAAGAATCAGACTCAGCTGAGCGAGCAAGCATAGCATGACTTAGTGAGAGCAGCAACTGCGTCCACCTCATAGATGACTTTGGTGCTCAGGGAGCGTCCACATGCCCGTGTGTTCACATCACTCAGTGTGCCAGATACATAGTAGGTGCTTCCTAAGTTCTGCTCGGAAAGAAATGTGTTTCCTACAGCCTCTACTCAAAAGGAAGGGCTGTGACTTTTTGGAGAGATGTCCCCTTCCAAGTCCCTTGACTCAGGTCACCTGGGCTGAAGGAAAGGTGAGCCTTCTCAGGGCTCTGGGTGCCTGTCACTAGTAATGCCTTAGGGCTTGTCACACCAAGTGTTCAGGTTTGGAAGCTTGCTGAGTCTCGTGTGTTTCTGAGGCTTTTGTGTAATGGGCTTTGTGTAATGCTAATAAACACACAAACTTCTTTATAAACATGTTCCATGTGGACCCCTGAGGCTACAGTGCTGATGAGCTTATTTTTTTTTAATAAAAAATAAGATGAACTGCAAGCACCCAATTAGAGAGGCTCAGTCAGATCACTGGAGGTTTTTAGGCCTGGACACAATAGAAGAGCTTTTGAGAGGCTGGGGCAAGATAAACCATAATGAGAGAGACACTGAGCTTGCTTTCATTCTTCACAGCAGCTTTGTTTGTCCTCCCTGCAGGCTCAGAGCTGCGCTGCTGGGACTGAACTCATTTCCCAGCAAGCTGTTTTTGTTTCTCACTTGCAAGGCTCTGTGAATGGATCTCTGAAAGGCAAGCACCCTAGTCCCCAGGAGTGCAAAAGGTTTGACAACACAATGAGTAGCAGTGGAGCCTTTTCTCACCTAGATGAAGCGAAGTCTCTTGCAAAAGACACTCTCAAACTTGGAATAGTTCTAATCCAGTAATCTCACCCTTGTCATGTTAACAGAGAGGATGAGACTGGGGAAGTGATGCTTTTTAGGCTTTGTTCTTGTCCACAGCTTACAGCTCAGAGACCACGCCATATGTGTATCTTTTAAGATCAGTCTGTGGGTGATGGAGTTGCAAGCAGATGATCAGGGAAAGCATTAGAATAAAACTTCTAAGGATAATGAATCTCTTACCTGCAGAATCACCTTGAAGTGTGCATATATATGCTAAAATTTCAGAACCAAATCTGTTCCTAATCTTAGTGTGATTAAGATTAGGGCTATATCTCTTTAATGATTTAGCCAGCAGAATTCTGATTACATAGATCCCTTCCTTATCTTCCTGTAATTGTACTTCCCTTGCTGGAGTTCCCATGGTTGGTATATCACATTGTATGCACATTTATGGTATGTTTTTCTTTTGGTCTTTATTTAAGTTTAGAGATAAAGACATATTCATACTTTGGGCACAAAGACCCTGATGCTGAGAAAGATTGAGGGCAGGAGAAGGGAGTGATAGAGGATGAAACGATTAGATGGCATCCCTGCCTCAATGGACACGAGTTTGAGCAAATAGTGAAGGACAGGGAAGCCTGGTGGGCTACAGTCCATGGGGTCACAGAGAGTCAGACACTTCTGAGCAGCTGAGCACATACACACATACACAACACTGGCTAAACCCTGTACCAAGTGCTAGGATTCCATAGTGAACAAAGCTACGGTCTCTTACAGCCATAGCAAAATAGTGAGATGAATGGGTAGTCATAAACTGTGATCAGCTCCATGGATGAGAAGTCCAGGCTATCACAAGAACTGTAGCTGGGCAGCTGATAAAGGCTAGAGAGTCAAAGAAGCTCGCCTCAGGAAGGATCCTATGGACTAAGAAGTGAATGATGAAGAAGTGAGTGCAAAATGGTGATCATTCTGGGTTACAGGAAGAGCATTGCAAAGGCCCTGAATCAAAAGGAATTTGGTATATCGGAGGAGCTCAAAGTGAGAGAGTGTGGCCAGAAAACGGAGAGCGGAGAAAAAACAGATGACGACATTAGAGGGGTTTGGAGGGCGGGGCACTGGCCACATCAAACAGAACCAAAGATGTTGGGTTTTTATCTTTAAATCAATGAGATACCATTGAAAGGTTAATAATAAAGGTTAGTAATAACAATAAGGAAGAAATTTGTTAGTAAAAGATTATGATGCCAACGTACAAAAATCTATTGAAAATGGGCATAAGCTGCTTTTAAAGTATACCTGCAAATTCTTTGATAGCCATTGCTTCTGGAAATGGAGCTTAATTCTCCCTCCCTTGGGTGTGGATGGGCTTGGTGACTCTCTCCTAAAGAGTAGGACATAATGGGAGTGACAGTGCTTCACTTCTAAGGCTAGGTCGAGAAAAAAAAACGCGGCCTCCATCCACCACACTCTTTAATCATTTGCTCTGATGGAAGCCGGCTGCCGTGTTGTAAGGAACTTAAGACCTTAAGGCAAGAAACTGGAAGCTCCTCCCACAGCCATGTGAGAGAACCAAGGCTGGGACCAAATCCTCCAGCCACGCTCAAGCCTTCAGATGATTCTAGATGATCTCTGCCAACATCCCGATGACTCAAAGCCAGAACAAGCCAGCTTAGGGACGCCCAGATTCCTGACTCTCAGAAACTGTGTGAGATAGAGTTTGTCATTCTGAGCAGCTAAAAATTGGGATAATTTGTTACATAGGGGCTTCCCAGGTAGCTCAGCTGGTAAAGAATCCACCTGCAATGCAGGAGACCCTGGTTCAATTCCTGGGTTGGGAGGTTCCCCTGGAAAAGGGAACAGCTATCCACTCCAGTATTCTTGAGCTTCCCTGGTGACTCAGATGGTAAAGAATTTGCCTGCAATGCAGGAGAATTGGGTTCAATCCCTGGGTCAGGAAGATTCTCTGGAGAAGGGAATGGCTACCCTCTCATTATTCTTGCCTGGAGCGTTCATGGACAGAGGAGCCTGCCAGGCTACAGTCTATGGGGTCACAAAGAGTCATACATGAATGAGCAACTAAGCATAGCACAGCAATAGAGAATGTTGGAGGTAAAAACAGAAATAATGGTAGAAAGTTCCTTTGGTAGTCCAGACAAATGATGATGATGGTGTCTTGATTTAAAGTGGTTGCTATATTGAAGTTCAACAACTTTACTTCCTCTTTGTGAGAATACCCCATGGAGACTAGAGCATGACCACAGGACAGCTGTGGTTTTGGATCGAAACCTAGGCTTTGCTACTTAGTTAAAGGTGACCTTGCACAGCCTTTTGCCAATAATTTTTTTTATTTCTATAATGGAGTCATTATCACTTCCCTTTTACCTTGATAGTGGTAGTTTAGTTGCTAAGTCATGTCCAGCTCTTGCAACCCCATGAACTGTGTAGCCCGCCAGGCTCCTCTGTTCATCAAGGTGAGAACACTGGAGTGGGGGATTTCCTTCCTTTTCCAGGGGATATTCCTGACTCAGGAATTGAACCCGCATCTCCTACATTGGCAGACAGGTTCTTTATGGCTGAGCCACCAAGGAAGCCCCTTTTAGCTAACATGAAGGCAATACATGCAAAGTCCACAGTGGAGGTTTTGGAATATAGTAACTGCTCAGAGTATTTACCTGCCAGTTTTTATACTACCTGTATAGGTAGTAATTTCTCTCTTCCAATCTTGTTCTTTGCTTTGAGTAACCCCTTTAAACACTGGGTCAGTTTCCTCAAATTACATTCAGAAGTTTCCATTATTGTAAAAATAAACTTTTAATTCTTTGGCTTTGCATTGTCCTTTAACTTCTAACTGGAGGCACCATCTTGCTGCCTATGTGAACCTCTGCTCTCTGTGAATTCATCGTCTCTTCAGTTAATTTTCTTTTTAGTGGCTTGTGATGTTTGGTTGAGGCACTTAATTTCTCATACCCTCATCCATATATTGTGTCTAATAATAGGTGCCTGCTCTTCCTTACTGTTCAGGAAAAGCATCACAAAGTTGTTGCAGTGTGACATCATTTGCACACTCATTCTAGTTACAAGAAGGCCTTGCATGCATGCTATACTTCCTGCACATGTGTTTATGAAGTGAAATAGCCACCAAGGGGCCTCTCCTTGTACGTGTCACCAGCCATGAGGTAGGTAGCATTTAAACCTCAGCTCTTGGAGGATATTAACTCACTTTCAGGACATTGAGTCCATCAGTCTCACCTCTTATTTCCCAGCACAAGTTTGAGATGGGATTAATCACTGCTGATGCATGCTCGGTCATGGTATATTGCATAATTAACCTCAAGCAGTCTGTTGCCATTCACACAACACTCCAAAGCAGCTACTAGTCTACACTTACATCCAGAGAGGATAAAGAGCCCAAAACTCCTGCACAGACCACCCCTCTTGATGACTGCAGAGATGACCTCAAGTCCCCAGACTGGTCTGGACCCCACTGCACAAAGGAGCCTGAGAGATGGGGATGTTTGGCCCACACTGAAAGCACCCTAGATCTTCAGTCTTAAACAGTGCATTCTTATGGTAAAGTCCAAGTTGGATAGCCCTCCCAGATTGACTCAAATGTATGTGGGCATAATTTTCCACTATCTCTGCTCTCTGCTAATAATAACAGGGTTTTTTACTTTTGGTAAAAGCCCCTTCTGAGGCCAGAAACATGCCTGAAACATGACTTATGGGTCTCTTCTCCCTCTCTAAGCCTCCTTTAAAAAAGAGAGGCTCTTTACTTTGCCAAGGACCCAGCCCAAAGTGTGTTAAACCTTTTTATTTTTCTTGTTTAACACCAAAACATCATTTTAGTTAAGCTGAAGTATGGTAGTGACTTTGCAATATGGTGTATGGTGACGGTTTTTTATTGAAATCTCTGAAATTTTTTTATGTTCATGTTTCCAACAGAGAGATTCTAAATTTCTCTGTAATTTTGCATATGAAACATAATTGCCAGTTGCAAGTAATTTCTCTGCTCTATGGCATTATCTATACCTTTTAACATCTATCCAAATATGAGCCCACAAGTTCTTTATATAATGTGATTTTGTGACACAGTTAATTTTTCAATGGCCTCTGAACAGAAAACTTATTATTGCTCGATGTAATTAAGATGCTGAGTTCCAGCATTTTAAAAAATGTTTGAAGTTTTTTATTGAAATAAACTGAAAAGTACTAAGTCCTAATTGTATATCTCATTGGATTTTAATAAAATGAACACATGTGTACATCCAGTTTTAATTTTTAATTGGTTATTTCTTTATAAATCATACAAAACCCTGATAATTTTTAGCTTTCCCTTAAAAGATAAGCATATAAGTTGAAGAATGCTAGTTGTACTATTGTGTATTGATTTCCTTAGACATATTTTAATTAAACTGCTTATATGTTGGGGTCCCTCAATATTAATATATCAATCTAGTGATGCTTATTACTGATATAGTTGTTTATTGTGTGTGTGCACATTTGTGTGTTGAGTGTGGAGATAGAACTGGTTTGACCAAGTATGAAATAATTTTAGAGATTTATGCTTAAAAAAACTTGGTCATTATACTTAGTCCTTAATGTAATACCTAAAAAATGAATTCCACTCATAATATATATATTGAATATACACATTTAAGTTCTGAATGTGAAAAGTTACAGCTGGAAGGGACCTCCAAGAAGAGACCTCATTTGCACATGAAGAAACCAAGCCCCTGTATTTGAGTGATTGGTTCAAGGTCATTCACTACTCAGTACATAATGGAGTAGTGGCTCACCTACTCCATTAGTTTTTACTTTCAACAAATTCAACCCAAGTGTCCTGTGATGATTGTTCTCCATGCAGCAGACCATAAGAACCAGAACTGTTGCTGGTCAACAAAGAAAAATGAATCACTTCTGTTAGTGGGGATTGTGTCCAAAATGTCCTCTCTCCTAGCAATGTAACTCTCAACCCCAACTGGGACTGCCTTTTAGATATGTACTTTGGGGGAAGTCCTGTGAGAAATACTGCAAAAAAAGATAAAGGACTGTTGTTTTGAATATAAATTTAAACAACTAGATGTCCATCAGCAGATGAATGGATAAGAAAGCTGTGGTACATATACACAATGGAGTATTACTCAGCCATTAAAAAGAAATACATTTGAATCAGTTCTAATGAGATGGATGAAACTGGAGCCAATTATACAGAGTGAAGTAAGCCAGAAAGAAAAAACACCAATACAGTATACTAACACATATATATGGAATCTAGAAAGATGGTAATGATAACCCTGTATGTGAGACAGCAAAAGAGACACAGATATATAGAACGGACTTTTGGACTGAGGGAGAGGGAGAGGGTGGGATGATTTGGGAGAATGGCACTGAAACATGTATACTATCATGTAAGAAACGAATCGCCAGTCTATGTTCGATACAGGATACAGGATGCTTAGGGCTGGTGCACAGGGATGATCCAGAGAGATGATATGGGGTGGGAGGTGGGAGAAGGGTTCAGGATTGAGAACTCATGTACACCCGTGGTGGATTCATGTCAATGTATGGCAAAACCAATACAGTATTGTAAAGTAAAATAAAGTAAAACTAAAAAAAAAAAAAAGGCAAACAAAAACAAATAAATAAATAAAAATAAAGCAGCCTAAAATCTACTTTGATGTGACACTCGACCATTTGGGATTCAGTTTTAAGTGGAAAATTGGTTTTCTATATTGCTTATTATTGAGACCATAAAACTCTGATCACAGGCATTGGTTATGCACTGATTATGCTAGTGTAACAGGTGAGTGAGTGCTTCCAGTAGCTATGATCTTCTGCCTCACTCCAAATGACCTCCTGACTATCCGGATTTGATGTCTACATCTACATAGATACAGACACACAGAAAAACTTCCTGAAAGGAACAGGGAAGTAAAAGATTCTTTCATATCACAAGCACATAAAACTGGGGAAGATGTAAGGTTAAAGAATATAGAGGAGCTGAAGCTTTTGGCTCTTGAAATACCTAAGTCCAACTAAGTATCACCATGATGGAAGTGCTACCTGTTATCATATTACTGAGCAATTTTCTCACCAACTTTTCAACAGAACATGTCAGGCTCATTTGGTGAAATAAGCATTTCACCAAATATTTCCTTACAAATATATTCTACTGGCCATGTTACTAAAAAGTTGTTGGTCCCTAGTTCATGTGTAAATGATTCTCTTGCATTTGTGCCTGTATTTCAAGATGCCTAAGATTGTTTTGGGACATAAGCAAGATATTAGGGCTTCCCTGGTGGCTCAGATGCTAAAGAATCTGCTGCAACATGGGAGACCTGGGTTTAATCCCTGGGCTCGGAAGATCCACTGGAGAAGGCAATGGCTACCCACTCCAGTATTCTTGCGTGGAGAATTCCATGAGCAGAGAACCCTGGTGGGCTACAGTCCATGGGATTGCAAACAGTTAGACACAGCAAAGTGACTAACACATGCACGCGTGTGCGTGCGTGCACACACACACACACATACAGGATTGGTTTCTCTATACATGGCCAAGGTAAAGGGGCTAATTCCTCTGTTTATGGGTGGAGATGAAGGCATATGAATTGAGCAGTAGAATTCTCTTCCAGAAATTTAATCTTATTGGAGGGTGCATGCTAAGTCACTTTAGTTGTGTCTGACTCTTTGCGACCCTATGGACTGTACCCCACCAGGCTTCTCTGTCCATAGGATTCTCCAGGCAAGAATACTAGAGTGGGTTGCCATGTCCTTTTCCAGGGAATCATCCTAACCCAGGGATTGAATGAGAGTCTTTTAAATCTCCTCTCTTGGCAGGTGAGTTCTTCACCACTAGAACCACCTGGGAAGCCCTAATTGGAGTGAGGGGGTTGGGTAGTGATCAGAAATGTTTTATGGAACTTCTTAACTGCCATTTGGCACATGGGACATTACTGACTCAAAGAAATTATATGTCCTAAAAATGGTCTATTAAATCTAAGTTAATTTTTGGTAAAATAACTGCTAAGGTCAACATTGTTTATGTAGGACAATGACTCTGAATTTTTAAGAACTCAATTAGATGGAAGCTTATGAGAATAATGATCACCTAGGCTTGTTTGTCTGTTAGTTTTATTTTATAATTATTCACTATGATGACTGAAGTCAGTTTTATTTTATAATTATTCACTGTGATGACTGAAGTCAGTTGACTGTTCTCAAATAAGATTTTAATTAAATTGATAAATCCTCAGGAAAAGAAAATATCTTTGAAATGCTTATAGTTACCCCTGAGGTTTTCCTCTATCAAAAGTCTAGCAATAAATGTAGTTTTAAAATAGCTCAGGTTTTGTGTGTGTGTTGCTCTAAGACCATCCAAGCAAATTTATGATCTCAACCATGATAAGTAATTTGTATCTGACTTTTGCTCTCATTCTATAAAACTACAAAACTTGTAGAAATCATAAAATTACTGTTTGCAGTGATAGGAAAGAAGCCAAAGCAGAGCCCCAGTCCTTGGTTCACCTCACCATGTGAGTCCCACATACATAAAGACTGTTCCCCTAGAGACAATTTCTAGGCTTTGGTATAGGGAAATGGAGTCCAAACAGTGAGTACTAGATGAAAGGTCAAGTACATTAAAAGCATATTCTGTAAAAATATATGCCCTTCAACTCATATAACTCAATACCAAAACCCAAAATAATCTCATTAAAAGTGAGCAGAGGATTTGAACATTTTGTTTCAAAGAAGATACACATACGGCCAACAGGTACATGAAAAGGTTCTCAACGTCACTAGTTTTTTTTCTTTTTTTAATTTATTTTAATTGGAGACTAATTACTTTACAATATTGTGGTGGTTTTTGCCATACATTCACATGAATCAGCCATGGGTGTACATGTGTTCCCCATCCTGACCTCGCCTCCCTCCTCCCTCCCCATCCCATTCCTCAGGGTCATCCCACTGCACCAGCCCTGAACACCCTGTCTCATGCATCGAACCTGGACTGGCGATCTGTTTCACATATGATAATATACATGTTTCAGTGCTATCCTCTCAAATCATCCCACTCTCTCCTTCTCCCACAGAGTCCAAAAGTCTGTTCTTTACATCCGTGTATCTTTTGCTGTCTCGCATATAGGTCATCGTTAGCATCTTTCTAAATTCCAGTTATATGCGTTAATATACTGTATTGGTGTTTTTCTTTCTGACTTACTCTGTGTAATAGGCTCCAGTTTCACCTGCCTCATTAGAACTGATTAAAATGCATTCTTTTTAATAGCTGAGTAATATTCCATTGTGTATATGTACCACAGCTTTCTTATCCATTCATCTGCCGATGGACATCTAGTCAACCTCACTAACTATCAGGAAAATGCAAATCAAAACCTCAGGGAGATATCTCCTTATATCTGTTAGAATGGCCATCATGAAAAAAACACAAGAAATAACCAGTGCTGGTAAGAATATACAGAAAAGAGAACCCTATCATACTGTTGGTAGGAATGTAAATTGATAAAGCCACTATGGAAAGCAATGTGGAATTTCCCCAGAAAACTAAAAATAGAACTAGTATATGATCCTGAAATTCCTCTTTGGAGTATTGATCCAAAGGAAATGAAAACACTGATTCAAAAAAAAAGTCTACATCCCTATGTTTGCTGCTGGAAAACAGTATGCAGCACTATGCTCTTCATTTAAAAGTAATGTTCTTTTGAAATTAGAAATTAAGACCTGACAATTCACAAGCAAAAGGAAACGTTTGCTTCCCCAGTTGTGGTATAATGTCTTACCAAACATTTTATAAACTAGATCTTTTTCTCTTCTGCTTTCTACCTTTGACTTCAGAAAGTCCAGAGCTGATGAATAGGTGGAAGCATTGTAGTATATACAGTTCATATCTAATAAAACCAACTTTTTTTAATTAGTTCTACTCTCTAAGAATAATTTGTTGCATTGAACTTTGAATGGAGTAACTTAATGTATAACATTTGAGTGCAGTAGCAGACAAGCCACATCCAAAGATAACTGGATGAACTGATGAACCAGTTGAATTCGATGCTGAGTATGTCCAGGTGAGGATTTTATGTTGATGTACTGACGTGAAGTTACTTTTCCAGACACTTACTGGCCTAAAGTTTCCATTCCCACTGGAGATGACTTTAAGTTGGGATAATAGGGATAAATCACGAGCACTAAAGGCAGGCTTCACCCTCGGGTGACATTCACCCCAGTCTGCTGGAGGTATTAAAAGTGTGGTTCATCTTCCTGGAGTGTTCTCTTACTTGAAATGTTGAGTAAATAATCACTTCTGTTACCTTCTCTCTCACACATCTATACTGTGAAAATGGAAAATATACTTGAACTTAAAACTGGAACTTAAGAAAGGACACCTCTTTGTGCATATCCCTAACATCCCCCAGGTGTCTGTGGTTATTCTCTGCTGCTGCTGGGGAGGAAGTGTTTTGGAATGGAGAGCACGTGCTCTCCTATCAGGTTTGGCTTCAAACTCAGCTCAGCTTCTCACTGATGGTGTCATTTGGGGAAATTTGTTTAAAGGCTCTGAGATGTAATTTACTCATATTTAAAAAGACACTATTATTTGCCTCCAGAGTTGCCACAAATTAGAGAGGGATAGGGAAAACCATTGGCTTCCCCTGTAGCTCGGTGGTAAAGAATCCACCTGCCAATGTAGGAAATGTGAGTTCAATCCCTGGGTCAGGAAGATCCCTGGAGAAGGACTACTCACAGTATTCTTGCCTGGAGAATCCCATGGACAGAGGAGCCTGGTGGGCTACAGTCCAAGGGGTCACAAAGAGTTGGACATGCTGAGTGACTAAATAACCACAAAGAGAAAACCATGCCTCTTTCCTCTCTCTGTTCTTACCCCTCAATTATGTGAAGTCTTTTAGGTATAAGTTGAGAGGCGGAAGAATAGGAGACCAGAGTGTTTCATTACAGACTTGGACTCAGATTTGCTTCTCAGGAGTCAGTTCCTCCACAATGCTTCTTTCCTCATGATGTCATCATAAAGGCTGTGAAGAGGCTGACCCTAAGAACAAGACATGTGTCTTGCATATGGCTCCTGCCTAGGGAACCAGGCACAACTGCCAATGTAGGAAATGTGAGTTCAATCCCTGGGTCAGGAAGATCCCTGGAGAAGGACTACTCACAGTATTCCTGCCTGGAGAATCCCATGGACAGAGGAGCCTGGTGGGCTACAGTCCAAGGGGTCACAAAGAGTTGGACATGCTGAGTGACTAAATAACCACAAAGAGAAAACCATGCCTCTTTCCTCTCTCTGTTCTTACCCCTCAATTATGTGAAGTCTTTTAGGTATAAGTTGAGAGGAGGAAGAATAGGAGACCAGAGTGTTTCATCACAGACTTGGACTCAGATTTGCTTCTCAGGAGTCAGTTCCTCCACAATCTTCTTTCCTCATGATGGCATCATAAAGGCTGCGAAGAGGCTGACCCTAAGAACAAGACATGTGTCTTGCATATGGCTCCTGCCTAGGGAACCAGGCACGGAAAGAGTCTTCAAAGCCCCTGTCCTCTCAATTCAGTGAAGCTAAGAGCTATGTATGGAGAAGGCAATGGCACCCCACTCTAGTACTCTTGCCTGAAAAACCCCATGGACAGAGGAGCCTGGTAGGCTGCAGTCCTTGGGGTCGCGAAGAGTCGGACATGACTGAATGACTTCATTTTCAGTTTTCACTTTCATGCATTGGAGAAGGAAATGGCAACCCACTCCAGTGTTCTTGCATGGAGAGTCCCAGGGACAGAGGGGCCTGGTGGGCTGCCGTCTGTGGGGTCGCACAGAGTCGGACATGACTGAAGCGACATAGCAGCAGCAGCAGCAGCAAGTGCGATGTTAAATAGGACGGTTATCCTGAAGTGGGGTTCGCTTCACTGAACCTGAATAGTGCTGACTGGGAAGCCATTTCTAAGCCGTGGAAATGGACCATCTCCCTCCCCAGTGGTTCATATGGAAATGTGTCCTCAAGCTGGGAGTTTGTAGTTTAGGGGTTATTTAAGAGTAACTTATTCAATGATCCCTTTGTTTTATACCATTTTTGCAAATATGGAATCTCTATTAAGGATTATTCACTGAATGCAAGGCAAAACCAAGGATACCAAGATGAGACAAGACCCTCAGATTACTGTTTGTTTATTCTTCCTTCATTCAGCAATACCTAACACTCACCTCATACCAGGCACTGGGAATATCAAGTGAAAAGATCAGTGCTTGCCCCTAGGAATATACATTCTACCTAAGATTGTATATATCAAGTCATTCACTTTAAAAAGTCATGTGGAATTAATATTCTCTGTATTCATTTTTATTAATGAATTTACTCAGCTGGTAAAGAATCCACCTGCAATGTGAAAGACCTGGATTCAATCGCTGAGTTGGGAAGATCCCCTGGAGAAGGGAACAACTACCCACT
Source organism: Aepyceros melampus (assembly GCA_006408695.1). Classification (NCBI taxonomy): domain Eukaryota; kingdom Metazoa; phylum Chordata; class Mammalia; order Artiodactyla; family Bovidae; genus Aepyceros; species Aepyceros melampus. Next base: position 237,688 of record SJXQ01004846.1, on the reverse strand, counting down.
GAGTATTCTGGCCTGGAGAATTCCATGGAATGTATAGTCCATGGGGTCGCAAAGAGTTGGACATGACTGTGCAACTTGCACTTCACTTTTATTAATGTTTATTAAAAACATTGTCAACCATTTTTTTTCATATCCTACTGTGTCAAAAGCCCAGGGACACCTCTGGCATGGTTTTTAAAAAATAAAATGTATTTTAAAATTTTATATATACATATACGTGGGGCTTCCCAGATGGTGCTAGTGGCAAAGAACCTGCCTACCAATGCAGGAGGCATAAGAGACTTGGGTTCGATCCCTGAGTTGGGCAGATACCCTGGAGGAGGGCATGACAACCCACTGCCTGGAGAATCCCATGGACAGAGGAGCCCAGTGGGTTCTCTGGGTCGCAGTGTCCACAGGGTTGCAAAGAGCTGGACACGACTGCAGCAACTTAGCTCATATGTAATCTTTGACTTGATTCTAAACTTACTGAATCAGAATGTCTGCTCCTATGGCCCTAGGAGCTGCTATTTAAAAGATACTCAGTGTGATGTTATGTAATTAAAAATTGAGAAGTATAATGACTCTCTTTCTGAACATCCTCCTTTATCATAAGATAGATGACACTGCAAAGCAAAAAGCAGGAAAGATCACATCTGGCAAAAAACGCAGTCTTTCTAAGCATGTGTTGGTGCATAAACAGATTTGTTTTGACTGATTTTATCAGTGAGGCCAATCCACACAACAGATGTGTCAATCAAAAAGTCATCTCCTTTTGTTGTGTTTGAACATTCACCAGCCTGGGGCTTGTCACAGACAAAGGTTACCTGATTACATTACTGTCGCAGGCAGTTGGGTGGCCTCTGAGGGAGCCACAGTGGAGAGACATCCATCAACGGGCTTTTCAGTGGTTAGGTCAGTGTTTAATGAAAGCATCAATGGTTTTCACTAAAAGTTTATCTTTTAAAAATTGAGAAGTATAATGACTCTCTTTCTGAACATCCTCCTTTATCATAAGATAGATGACACTGCAAAGCAAAAAGCAGGAAAGATCACATCTGGCAAAAAACGCAGTCTTTCTAAGCATGTGTTGGTGCATAAACAGATTTGTTTTGACTGATTTTATCAGTGAGGCCAATCCACACAACAGATGTGTCAATCAAAAAGTCATCTCCTTTTGTTGTGTTTGAACATTCACCAGCCTGGGGCTTGTCACAGACAAAGGTTACCTGATTACATTACTGTCACAGGCAGTTGGGTGGCCTCTGCGGGAGCCACAGTGGAGAGACATCCATCAATGGGCTTTTCAGTGGTTAGGTCAGTGCTTAATGAAAGCATCAATGGTTTTCACTAAAAGTTTATCTTGATTCCTGTTAACTCTCTTGATAATAAACTTCACGTACTCTCTCTCTCTCAGTAAATGGTCTTTCTATATTTTGGAGCCTGGCAGGCTACAGTCCATGGGGTTGCAAGAGTCAGACGCAACTTAGCCACAAACCATCAACATCACCACCACCATATTTTGGAGTAGCAGAGGTAATCAAGTCTAGGAGGACCAAGTGCACTTTTTTAGGGGTGAGGTGGGAAGGATCTAGCAGGCTTGTTTCCTGACATTTGAAAGGTGCACAGGAAATCACAGGGAAACTGGAGTGTGGGGGAATTTACAGCATGGCTATCCGAACAGAGGGGTTCAAATCCACTCTCACACTTAACAAGGCTATTTTGGGCAACTTTGTTCAGCATGGCTAAGCCATAGTTTTCACATATGTAAAAGGGAGAAAATAATCACTAACACTTATTGACTGTCTATTATGTACTGGGTTCATTCCTGAGCATTTGACATGTATTAATTTATTCCTCACAATGATGCTGTAATGGAGACGCTAATATAATCTTATCTTACAGATGATGTATCTGGGGAACAGAAAACAACTTCATGGAGTTTTTGAGATACTATTTGGAATACTTAGCATAGAGCTTGATACTTATAAATGCCAAGTAAAGATTGTTATTAATGTGAATTTATTAGCTTAGCCTTGCTTTTCCTTTCTAAGCCCTCTCCAACAGTTATTCCAAAATTCACAGCCTCTTTGCTCTGGAACCTTGCACCAGCCAGTGAGTTAGGATGTATTGATCCAATAATGTATTAATTTATTCCTCACAATGATGCTGTAATGGAGATGCTAATATAATCTTATCTTACAGATGATGTATCTGGGGAACAGAAAACAACTTCATGGAGTTTTTGAGATACTATTTGGAATACTTAGCATAGAGCTTGATACTTATAAATGCCAAGTAAAGATTGTTATTAATGTGAATTTATTAGCTTAGCCTTGCTTTTCCTTTCTAAGCCCTCTCCAACAGTTATTCCAAAATTCACAGCCTCTTTGCTCTGGAACCTTGCACCAGCCAGTGAGTTAGGATGTATTGATCCAATTGATTCCTGTTAACTCTCTTGATAATAAACTTCACGTACTCTCTCTCTCTCAGTAAATGGTCTTTCTATATTTTGGAGCCTGGCAGGCTACAGTCCATGGGGTTGCAAGAGTCAGACGCAACTTAGCCACAAACCATCAACATCACCACCACCATATTTTGGAGTAGCAGAGGTAATCAAGTCTAGGAGGACCAAGTGCACTTTTTTAGGGGTGAGGTGGGAAGGATCTAGCAGGCTTGTTTCCTGACATTTGAAAGGTGCACAGGAAATCACAGGGAAACTGGAGTGTGGGGGAATTTACAGCATGGCTATCCGAACAGAGGGGTTCAAATCCACTCTCACACTTAACAAGGCTATTTTGGGCAACTTTGTTCAGCATGGCTAAGCCATAGTTTTCACATATGTAAAAGGGATAAAATAATCACTAACACTTATTGACTGTCTATTATGTACTGGGTTCATTCCTGAGCATTTGACATGTATTAATTTATTCCTCACAATGATGCTGTAATGGAGATGCTAATATAATCTTATCTTACAGATGATGTATCTGGGGAACAGAAAACAACTTCATGGAGTTTTTGAGATACTATTTGGAATACTTAGCATAGAGCTTGATACTTATAAATGCCAAGTAAAGATTGTTATTAATGTGAATTTATTAGCTTAGCCTTGCTTTTCCTTTCTAAGCCCTCTCCAACAGTTATTCCAAAATTCACAGCCTCTTTGCTCTGGAACCTTGCACCAGCCAGTGAGTTAGGATGTATTGATCCAATGCAAAATACATTGAGCTTCTAGCATTTGTTCCAGAAGAGAATACTCTTATTTCTCCAGTATGTGATTCTGATTCATGATACTGGGCAGGACCACCAAGGAGAGCTTTAATCCAATGTATTACTAATCAGTAATTTTGATAACTTCCAAGGGGTATCTGCTGTATCATTGAAAAAGCAAGAGAGTTCCAGAAAAACACTATTTCTGCTTTATTGACTATGCCAAAGCCTTTGACTGTGTGGATCACAATAAACTGTGGAAAAATCTGAAAGAGATGGGAATACAAGACCACCTGACCTGCCCCTTGAGAAATCTGTATGCAGGTCGGGAAGCAACCATTAGAACTGGACATGGAACAACAGACTGGTTCCAAATAGGAAAAGGAGTACGTCAAAGCTATATATTGTCACCCTGCTTATTTAATTTCTAGGCAGAGTATATCATGAGAAACGCTGGGCTGGAAGAAGCACAAGCTGGAATCAAGATTGCCAGGAGAAATGTCAATAACCTCAGATATGCAGATGACACCACCCTTATGGCAGAAAGTGAAGAGGAACTAAAAAGCCTCTTGATGAAAGTGAAAGAGGAGAGTGAGAAATGTTGGCTTAAAGCTCAACAGTCAGAAAACAAAGATCATGGCATCTAGTCCCACCACTTCATGGGAAATAGACAGGGAAACGGTGTAAACAGTGGTTGACTTTATTTTGGGGGGCTCCAAAATCACTGCAGATGGTGACTGCAGCCATAAAATTAAAAGACGCTTGCTCCTTGGAAGGAAAACTATGACCAACCTAGACAGCTTATTAAAAACCAGAGACATTACTTTGCTGACAAAGCAAAGGTTTTTCCAGTTAAAGTTATGGTTTTTCCAGTAGTTATGTATCAATGTGATAGCTGGACTATAAGAAAGAAAGCTGAGCGCCGAAGAATTGATGCCTTTGAACTGTGGTGTTGGAGAAGACTCTTGAGAGTCCCTTGGGCTGCAAGGAGATTCAACCAGTCAATCCTAAAAGAAATCAGTCCTGAATATTCATAGGGCTTTCCTGATGGCTCAGATGGTAAAGCATCTGCCTGCAATGCAGGAGACCTGGGTTCAGTCCCTGGGTTGGGAAGATCCCTTGGAGAAGGAAATGGCAACCCATGCCTGAAAAATCCTATGGACAAAGGAGCCTGGTAGTCTACAATCCATGGAGTCAGTAAGAGCTGGACATGACTGAGCGACTTCACTTCTCACTTTCTTTCTTTCATTCATTGGAAGGACTGATGCTGAAACTGAAACTCCAATACTTTAGCCAGCTGATGTGAAGAAGTGACTCTTTGGAAAAGACCCTGATGCTGGGGCAGATTGAAGGCAGGAGGAGAAGGAGATGACAGAGGACGAGATGGGTGCATGGCAGCACCAACTCAATGGACATGAGTTTGAGCGAGCTCCGGGAGTTGGTGATGGACTGAGAAGCTTGGCATGCTGTTGCCATTTCCTTCTCCAGGGACCTTCCCAACCCAGGGATCAAACCCAGGTCTCCCGCACTGCAGGCAGGTGCTTTACTGTCTGAGCCACCAGGGAAGCCCTGCTGCACTCCATGGTGTCACAAAGATTAGACACGACTGAGTGAACTGAACTGAAGGGGCACCTAGCAGGCGCTTTGGCTACATTGATGCTCTTTTGGACAGTTGATCCAAATGTGAGTTCCTTGTCTGGTTGTCCTCAGAAGGGCAGAGCAGGAGGCAGTGTGGTGCAGAAAAAGAGCTAAGTCTCTGTCAGGTACTGGGGAGACAGCTGGATCTGAATCCTGATCCCTTTTGCTCACCTGCCGGGAGTCAGCGTGAGGAATCCCACCCGTGGCAAAGGTCATGGGGAAGGAGGCCTGACATACGCAAAGGCGGGATCAGGCCTCAGGGGTCCCCCTGGACTTTCTCGAGCATCTACCCCCAAAACCAGAGTCTGCCTGCCTTACTGCATTATACTTTTTGCTTACATTTCCGATATTAATAGGGGCTATCCCCGACCACCTTTCTCTGGAGAAAATCAACTTAGGGCTCTAGCTAATAAGTCTCCTGGACATGAGAGGAATATTTCAAATCAAACCCCTTCTGTTAGCATTCTAGCATGCTTGGCAGGTTTATCCAGACTCTTGCAGCTACGCATATGATTGTTCACAGCCTCCCAACTGTGAGAGGCACGGGAACCCTAAAACATAGAGCCTTTTAAAGAGTTAAAAGTTATTAGAGTAGTGCTGGTGTAGGATTTCATTATTGGGCCAATGCTTGTTGCTAAGTTCCCATATCTCCTATCCACTGAGCACCTGGGAGTGCGTTAGTTAACATAGTTGGAATGTAAGAAAACAAAATAGTAGCCTTGAAATTAACCACATCAGATTTTTGAGCTAATTGGTTCTTTCTTTGTTGTAACTTACTGCACCTTTGCTCCATGAGAAATGTAACTTTGTTTGATACTTTCTGAGGCTGACATAGATTAGAAATATAAAGAACAAACACTTTGAGGGAAAATAAGTTTTCTGGTTGAGCAACCTTTATCAAAAGAGGGTCATAAAATGTCCACAGGCCTCCAAGGCCAGAAGATAATGTACACAACATCGTTTATGGAAAAGGTATACAGAAAAATCCTGGTTTCGATAAGGGCAAAACTGCTGGAATATTTGGGCTGACTCTGTATGACCTTGTATCTTTCATTCCCCTCTATGTACAAATTAAGGTATAAAAGTCCCTTTTAAAAAATAAAGTAACGGGCCTCGCTTGAAGAAGCTTGGTCACCCCATGTTTTTTTTTTTTTTCTTTCTCTTACTTTCTTTTTCAGGCTGATCCCTTGGAGCATAGAGGCTCCCTGCATTCACTTATCTGCCCAGGTTTCTAAGACCTGAACGGGAAGACCTTCTGCATCTTCACTCCCTTGGGAGACTGGGAGGGTACCTGTGGCCTCCGTGAACAGGGCAAGCCCCTTGTCTCGGGGCTTTATTGGCTTTCTATGTAAACCAAGGAATATCAGCCTCTTTCTCTCCTCTATTTTCTTATCTACAACATTCTTTTCTTATCTCTCTCTAAATCAATCGCCGACTCCGTTCCCGCTTTGAATTACCCTGGATCCACTGGGGCTGGACCCCGGCACTCACCCAAGAGTTCTGTGATCTGGGACAAGCTGGTTCAAGTACTTCATCCAGAAATGCCTCATAGGGCTATTTGGTGGCACTAGGTGTTCTTTGGAAGGACTGATGCTAAAGTTGAAACTCCAATACTTTGGCTACCTCATGCAAAGAGTTGACTCATTGGAAAAGATGCTGAGAGGGATTGGGGGCAGGAGGAGAAGGGGACGACAGAGGATGAGATGGCTGAATGGCATCACCGACTCCACGGACACAAGTTTGGGTAAACTCTGGGAGTTGGTGATGGACAGGGAGGCCTGGCGTGCTGCAATCATGGGGTTGCAAAGAGTCGGACACAACTGAGCAACTGAACTGAACTGAATTGAGTGGTAAAGAATCTGCCTGCTAATGCAGGAGATGCAAGAAACATGGGTTTGATCCCTGGGTTGGGAAGATCCCCTGGAGAAGGAAATGGCAACCCACCCCAATACTCTTGCCTGGAGAGTCCCATGGACAGAGGAGCCTGGCAGACTACAGTCCAAATGTCACAAAGAGCTGGGCATGACTGAGCACACCAACAACAGACACAACAAGGGAAAGTATAGAAAGCTCCTAGTGCACTGTCTGCCGTAGTGCAAGGGCTCGATAAATACAACTACAGGATAAAGATGATTTTGATTACTAAGACCAACCCATCAGCAATGTTCAGATACCCTGCTGCTGCTGCTGCTGCTGCTAAGTCGCTTCAGTCGTATCCAACTCTGTGCGACCCCATAGACGGCAGCCCACAGGGCTCCCCCATCCCTGGGATTCTCCAGGTAAGAATACTGGAGTGGGTTGCCATTTCCTTCCCCAATGCATGAAAGTGAAAAGTGAAAGTGAAGTCGCTCAGTCGTGTCCGACTCTTTGTGACCCCATGGACTGCAGCCCACCAGGCTCCTCCATCCATTGGATTTTCCAGGCAAAAGTACTGGAGTGGGGTGCCATTGCCTTCTCCATCAGATACCCTAGATAGGATAAATAGTTTAATCCTATTGCTGGGCAGTCATCACAGGGAGAGATTACAGAGGATGAGCTCTAGTCAGGCTAGGGTATGACTGAGTAGCATACAGAAATTTCTTTCATGGACCCATGAAAGAATGATGAGGCTTTTGGGTATGGGGAAGCAGGGGCGGTATCTAAAGAAAACACCTATTCCAATTTTCTTTGAAAATATGATACAATATGCTAGGCGCCTTGGTGGAGAATGGGTTTTTTGTTTTTTAAAGAATTTACCTATATCTATTTTTGGTTGTGTTGGGTCTTCTTTCTACACACAGGCTTTCTCTAGTTGCAGTGAGTGGGGGCTACTCTCTAATTGCTATGCACAGGCTTCTCATCACAGTGGTTTCTCTTTTTGCAGAGCAGAAGCTCTAGAGCACCGGCCCGGTAGTTGTGGCACACAGGCTTAGTTGCTCCGTGGCATGTGGGATCTTCCCAGACCAGGGATTGAACCTGAGACTCCTGCAATGACAGACGGATTTTTATCCACCATACCCCCAAGGAAGTCCAGCTGAGAGTATTTTGAGGGTAGCAACACAGAAAAATGAGAGTTCTTTTGCAGAATGGAAATGGAATGGAAGCTGTGTTTGCTAAAAGTGTGGGAACTTGCTTTCCTCCTCCGGAGATCTCCTAGGGGTACTGTCAAGACCTCCAACGTTGTGTCTGCATGATTCCTGGAGGAGCTAGACCAAGCTTCAACCAAGGTTCCCAGTGATGGTCTGCCACAAAATAGCAGAACAGCCAGAACTAAATGGGGCTCCTGGCTTCTACAGTGGATTTCTCAGTGGTAACCAGTGTAGACTGAAAACCTAAGATACCTTCCTGATATTTCCAAGTTTTCCACATTTAACACCCATGACTCGATCAAAGATGCTCCTAAAACCATGGGGAAAGGAGATCCAAAGATTGCCTCCAGTTGGATTCTCTGCCAACTTGGTGAGATGTGGGATGAACAGAAAATATATAAAGTTTCTTACATGCCCAATTATCACATAAGATTAATATTTGCTATATATGTCAGACAGACAGTTTTTGAGATCCCTTGATGGGATCATGGGGAGATTAAACATAAAGTAAATGCTCACTATTCAGAGTTCCTTCTCCCTTCACAGAAATCTCCACTGAGTCTCATCTGACAGTAAAGACCTACGTGCTTCTGCTTGAAATCCAGGATGTAGGGCAGGTTTGTATCAATACCTGGAGCTCAGTGGTTTACAAACTCGAGCGTGCATCAGAATCACCTGGAGAGCTTATTATAATGAAGGTTGCTCGGCTTCTCTCCTAGAGTTTCTAATCCAGTAAAGTCTAATGCTGCCAGAGAATTTTCATTTCTAACAAGTTCCCAGGTGACACTGAGTTCACTCTGAAAAATCACACCTGCAGAAGGCAACTTAACAGATGCTGGGTTTGGATTTTCTTTCAACCTAATTTTTAGAGGAAATGCCTTTCTTATGTAGCATGAATTTATATTCTTGCTTTAGAACACTGTCCTCTATCCCCACTGTCGTATGCTCCACCAAGTCCAATTGTACAAGTTGATTTCTGGAATTTCTATTTTTAATGCCCATTTTTCACATCAGGGTTTGTGAGAGCACTGTATAAAATTATGGCACTATTCTCATACATTTGAATGCTTCAAGTTTTTTTTTTTTCTTGTAAATTTTACTGTTAAAGGGAGCTCTGAACTCGTCTCTTTAGTAACCATAAGTATTATGCATTGAACTTATGATTTCTAGGGTTCTGATCAGGGTGAGAAAGCAGAGATTGAAATTTGTGAGATATATATATATATATCTCCCACCATTTTCAACTACAACCTACCCAAGTCTCTTATCTGAGTTGGTTTTAAAAAGCCATTTTGTGTGACAAATTGTATCCAATTTTTTCTTGCACCCTGTAGATATTTTTTCATGGACTGATGAACAGAGTATAGAATCTGTTATAGAAATTAAATAGTGTAGTGGGTCAAAGCTTGGGCTTTGCTGACAGATATTCCTTGGTTCAGATTTCAGCTCTGTTCCTTCATAAATAAGGGGTGACCTCAGGCGAGTCAATTTTTCCTCTTTGAGCCTCAGTTTTTTCACCAGGTAACAGAGATCATGCCTGCACTTTGGGTTGCTGTGAGGGCTGATTAGATGATGTTAATAATAAGCATTCTAAATAGAATCTATGATTATTTCTGAGAGATGATCCTTTTCCCAAACCTTTTAGCCCCCTGTACAATTCAACTTTATAAGTTATAAAGACAAATTTCAGTGGAAAATTAGGGGAAATTTTTTTATTTGCCTATACTGGATATTACAAGAAGGTGCTATGAACAAGCTCATGATAAAGTAGATGTGTTTGCTTAGTGTTTACTCTTGTTTCACTGTTTACCTGAATCAGTATTATCTAAAAGAATTCACACAGTTCAAATAAATATCAGAGGACTCAAAAGCACTTTTCTCAACCACATAGATCATACTGGCTTAACATCAATACACTGGGTTAACATCAATACACATGAAACAATTTGGATAACATCTCTTGTTGCAAGCACTATTCATGGTACACAAGCATTTGCAGCTT
>SJXQ01004846.1:209034-226524 GCA_006408695.1 Aepyceros melampus | reverse complement strand
GGATGTGAGTCTGAGTGAACTCTGGGAGTTGGTGATGGACAGGGAGGCCTGGTGTGCTGCAATTCATGGGGTTGCAAAGAGTCGGACACGACTGAGCGACTGAACTGATAGCTAGTAAATATTCAATACAAACCCAAACATTTTAATCTACTTTCCATAAGTACTTTATCTAACAATTTTTCTCTCATGTAATCAATTTAACATTTTTAATGCTTAATATTTTAATTAGTCATCAATTTGGAGAGATGGAATAGGAATTTAAGCTTAAGAAATGAAATTTTATCTACAAGCTGAAGAAAAAGTTAAAAATCTGTAAACCCCTTAGGAAATGGAAAATTATTCTAAAATGTATGCCATACATTTTATATTAAGTGAACACTGAATCATAAATGTTTCTTCTTTCAAATATTTAATATTCAGCAACTAGTCCCTCCTTAATACCCTTTGGCATTAAATTTAATTGACCTTGGTTGTGTCAATTAGAAGCACGTGTATTATTTATGGGGTTTTTTATGAATTGCCTTTATCAGGTCTGTAGAATTTCAGGCCACTTGCTTATTCATCACCTTCTTCATCAAATCCTCACCTTAAAATATGGGGATTTTTGAAAGTTTCTAATATAATAAAACAACTACCAATCTCTGTATTTTCATGAAAGCAGCAAACACGTTCTGTAAAGGACCTGACAGTAACTACTTTAGGCTTTGTAGACTACATGCTATCTCTGTCACCTCTTCTTTTTTAATAACCTTTTAAAATGTAAAAACTCTTCTGGGCTGAAAGGCTGTACAAAAGCGGGCTGCAGATTACATTTGGTGCATAGCCTAGTTTTCCAACTTCTGTAACACATCTTTTCATTTTATGAAACATTATACATACAAAAGGCTATAAGATATGTTTGTAAACTTAAATAATAATTTCATAACTAATATTTGTACTTAATTCAAGAAGTAGAATGACATAACCAAGGCCTCAAAAACTCCTTATTTGCCACTTGTAGAATTAATAGCATCTTTGGGCCTTCGTTCATTTTTTATCTTCTCAGGAAATTTTTTAGCTGAATTCCTTTTCTAATTTAGCCAGCTCGTCAAACAGTATTTATTAAGGATATTTTGTGTTCCAAGCATTCTTCTGGACTCCCAAGGAACTTATATTGTAGTGATGAAGATAAATATTGCATACATAAAGAAATAGCACAAATTTAAATACTATCTGAGAGTAGAGAATGGTGGCGGCTTGAAGATGACATGATAAGTGTTAGGACATGTTTTTAAATTGGTGCCATGAGACTTACTGAGGGATTAAACATGAAATCTCTATGAGAGAGAAATCTCAAGGATGATGAAAATTTTCCTGACAAGTTGAGTAGGTGGTGATGCCATTTCATATAATGAAGACTTTAAGAGGGGTAGATTTTATAGACTCAGTAGTTATATTTGGGCCATGTGAAGTTTCATACTTCTTAAGATAGCCCAATGGAAATTTCAGTAGGCATTTGGATATTCAAGGTTGGAGCCACAGAGCTGGATAAAGTCACCAATAGAAATAGTCGTTAATAAAAGTAGGTAAGGAGAAAATGAGGACACAGGAGCAAGCCCTGGAGGACTGAAACAACTAGAAGCTTGCTGGAAGAGGAAGAGCAAAAAGGAGACAGTAAGACATGCCAAGGCATGTCAGGTGAAACTCTCAAAGCACGTGAGGGGATCCTGGAAACTTAGAGAAGAAAGGAAAGAGTGGTCAACCAAGATTAAAAAACAAGAACAAAAACAGAAACAAAAACTCTTGAGAGGCTGAGAAAACTGAACACCTTGATTTTGGTAAGATGTTTTTTATGATCTTGATGCATTCGGAAGAGTGATAAGGGTAAAAACCAACCACCTGGTTGGAATGAACTGAGCAGAATGGCAGATGCACCCTTCAGAGGAGTTTGCAGTGAAGGGAGCCAAGAAATTAGGTACTAACTGAAGGGAACTTTTTTTTTTTTTCCAAAATCAGTGATATGAAATGAGTTTATATACAATTTAAAACCAAAATAGTCCAAGAAATGTCTTAGTGATATCACCCTAACTCTGTGCCAGTTAATTGAAACTGCATGATATAGTACTCCAAATCTTACTGGTATACAAGCATTTATTATGCTCATAGATGTTGTGGATTGGAAGTTTGGATACAGCACATTCAGGTAAGTTTGTCTATACTCTAAAATAAGGATTGGCAAGTGTTTTCTGTAAAGGGCCAAATATTAACAGTAAATATTCTGGGCTTTGCAAATCCAATAGTCACTGTCACAACAACTCACCTCAGTCATTAGAGCACTTAAACAGCCACAGATAACACGTAAAAGAAATAGGACGGCTGCATTCCAATAAAACTTTACTTAAAAACAATTAGGTGAGGGCTGGACTTAGCCTGTGGTCCTAGGTTGTAGACAGCTGGCCTGGTATATCTGAGGCCTCATCTGGAAGAAAGGACTTGGGGCTGGAAGTGGAGACTTGCCAGCTGGGGCAGAAACACTGCAGCTTCTCCAGAATTTCTTTCCATTTCAGGAGTCTTTCCACAGAATTTCTGAAAAAATGGCACCTTCAAGTTAGTGACACTCTTAAAATGGCAGCTCAGGGTTTGAAAGTGAGAATCCCAGGGGAAAAAATTGGAGTATCTGACAAAACATGGTCCGCTGAAGAAAGGAATTGCAAACCACTTTGGTGTTCTTGCCTTGAGAACCCCATGAACAGCATGAAAAGGCAAAAGGATAAGACACTGAAAGATGAACTCCCCAGGTCGGTAGGTGCCCAATATGCTACTGGAGATCAGTGGAGAAATAACTCCAGAAAGAATGAAGAGATGGAGCCAAAACAAAACAACACCCAGTTTGGATGTGACTAGTGATGAAATCAAGGTCCGATGCTATAATGAACAATATTGCATAGGAATCTGGAATGTTAGGTCCATGAATCAAGGCAAATTGGAAGTGGTCAAACAGGAGATGGAGAGAGTGAACGTCGACATTCTAGGAATCAGCAAACTAAAACTGGACTGGAATGGGTGAGTTTAACTCAGATGACCATTATTATCTACTACTGTGGGCAGGAATCCCTTAGAAGAAGTGGAGTAGCCATCACAGTCAACAAAAGAGTCCAAAATGCAGTACTTGGATGCAGTTTCAAAAATGACAGAATGATCTCTGTTCGTTTCCAATGCAAACCATTCAATATCACAGTAATCCAAGTCTATGCCCCAACCAGTAACGCTGAAGAAGCTGAACGGTTCTATGAAAACCTACAAGACCTTTTAGAACTAACACTCAAAAAAGATGTCCTTGTCATCATAGGGGACTAGAATGCAAAAGTAGAAAGTCAAGAGATACCTGGAGTAATAGGCAAATTTGGCTTTGATTCCAAAGAGAATGCACTGGTCATAGCAAGCACCCTCTTCCAACAACACAAGAGAAGACTCTACACATGGACATCACAGATGGTCAATACTGAAATCAGATTGATTATATTCTTTGCAGCCAAAGATGGAGAAACTCTATACAGTTAGCAAAAAAAAGACCAGGAGCTGACTGTGGCTCAGATAATGAACTCCTTACTGCCAAATTCAAACATAAATTGAAGAAAGTAGGGAAACCCATTAGGCCATATAGGTATGGCCTAAATCAAATCCCTTATGATTATACAGTGGAAGTGACAAATAGATTCAAGGTATTAGATCTGATAGAGTGCCTGAAGAACTATGGATGGAGGTTTGTGACATTATACAAGAGGCAGTGATCAAGACCATCCCCCAAAAAAAGAAATGCAAAAAGGCAAAATGGTTGTCTGAGGAGGGCTTACAAATAGCTGAGAAAAGGAAAGATATATCCATTTGAATGCAGAGTTCCAAAGAATAGCATTGACCTCTGCATTTGAATGCAGAGTTCCAAAGGGAGACAGAAGAAAGCCTTCTTCAGTGATCAATGTGAAGAAATAGAGGAAAGTATTAGACTGGGAAAGACTAGAGATTTCATCAAGAAAATTAGAGGTACCAAGGGAATTTTTCATGCAAAGATGGGCTCTATAAAGGACAGAAATGGTATGGATCTAACAGAAGCAGAAGATATTAAGAAGAGGTGGTAAGAATACAAAGAAGAACTATACAAAAAAGACCTTCATGACCCAGATAACTACAATGATGTGATCACTCATCTAGAGCTGGACATCCAGGAATGCAAAGTCAAGTGGGCCTTAGAAAGCATCACTATGAACAAAGCTAGTGGAGGTGATGGAATTCCAGTTGAGCTGTTTCAAATCCTGAAAGATGATGCTGTGAAAGTGCTGCACTCAATGTGCCAGCAAATCTGGAAAACTCAGCAGTGGCCACAGACTGGAAAAGGTCGGTTTTCATTCCAATCCCAAAGAAAGACAATGCCAAAAAATGTTCAAACTACTGCACAATTGTACTCATCTCACACACTAGCAAATTAATGCTCAAAATTCTCCAAGCTAGGCTTCAACAGTACATGAACCATGAACTTCCAGATGTTCAAGCTGCTTTTAAAAAAGTCAGAAAACCAGAGATCAAATTGCCAAAATCCGCTGGATCATCGAAAAAGCAAGAGAGTTGCAGAAAAACATCTATTTCTGCTTTATTGAATGTGCCAAAGCCGTTGACTGTGTGAATCACAACAAAGTGTAGAAAATTCTAAAAGAGATGGGAATACCAGACCACCTGACCTGCCTCCTGTGAAATCTGTATCCAGATCAAGAAGCAACAGTTAAATTGTACATGGAATAACAAACTGGTTCCAAATTGGGAAAGGAGTATGTCAAGGCTGTATATTGTCACCCTACTTATTTAACTTATATGTGGAGTACATCACAAGAAATGCTGGACTGGATAAAACAGAGGCTGGAATCAAGACTGCTTGGAGAAATACAAAAACCTCAGATATGCAGAGAATACCACTCTTATGGCAGAAAGCAAAGAACTAAAGAGCCTCTTGATGAAAGTGAAAAAGGAGAGTGAAACAGTTGGCTTAAAACTCAACATTCAGAAAACTAAGATCATGGCATTGGGTCCCATCACTGCAGGGCAAATAGATGGGGAAACAATGGAAACAGTGAGAGACTATTTTTGGGGGGCTCCAAAATCACTACAGATGGTGACTGCTGCCATGAAATTAAAAGACACTTGCTCCTTGGAAGAAAAGCTTGACCAACCTAGACAGCATATTAAAATGTAGAGACATTATTTTGCCAAAAAAGGTCTGTCTAGTCAAGGCTATGGTTTTTCCAGTAGTCATATATGGATGTAAGAGTTGGACTCTGAAGAAAGCTAAGCACTGAAGAATTGATGCTTTTGAACTGTGGTGTTGGAGAAGACTCTTGAGAGTCCCTTGGACTGCAAAGAGATCCAACCAGTTCATCCTAAAGGAAATCAGTCCTGGTTATTCACTGGAAGGACTGATGCTGAAGCTCAAACTCCAATACTTTGGCCACCTGATGCGAAGAACTCACTCATTTGAAAAGACCCTAATTCTGGGAAAGACTGAAGGTGGGAGGAGAAGGGAATGACAGAGGATAAGACGGTTGAATGGCATCAATGACTCAATTGACATGAGTTTGAGGAAGCTCTGGGAGTTAGTAATGGACAGGGAAGCCTGATGTGCTGCGGTCCATGGGGTTGCAAAGAGTCAGACACGACTGAGTGACTGAACTGAACACAGATTTTTCCTACCTAATCTTGGAAGTCATGGAAAGTCATTTCTGCTGTATTTCATTTTGTTTTGATGTAGTCACAAAGCTCCCCCGAAGTTCAAGGAGAGAGAAAAGAAGGAACACTTGAAGGGAGGAACTTTGAAATTTATGAACATGTTTTAAACCACCATACTTTCTAAGAAATAACATGAAGGTCAAGAGACTTTTTTTCCAGAAGGAAATTTTGAAATTTCATGACTTGATATTTCCAAAAATTTGGTTAAAAATAGAGAATTGCTGTCATACTGTCATTTTGTAATTTTCTTTAGAATTGTACTGAAAATAAAAAGGCTCCTTATGTAATTCAACTATGACATGTTTAACTGCATTCAAACTATTTATTTTACTGAAAAGAAGAAACATATTATTGACCTCTTTATCATTTGACTGTGTAGATTTAACATCTGTTGATATTTTGTGTTTTTGGTTTGTCCACTGAGCATTAAAATGGGTGTCTGACTCTTAGAAATATAATAAAGTTTATTTGGACATCTATAGTAGGAGAAGGAAATGGCAATCCACTCCAGTGTTCTTGCCTGGAGAATCTCAGGGATGGGGGAGCCTAGTGGGCTGCCATCTATGGGGGCGCACAGAGTCAGACACAACTGAAGCGACTTAGAGCAGCAGCAGCAGGAGCAGCATAGTAGGCTGAATAATGGCCCCAAAGATATCTGGAACCTGGGAGTGATAACTTCATACACTAGAGGAACTTTGCAGATTGATTAAGAATCTTGAGATGGAGAAGTTATCCTGAATTATCCAGAGGGGCCTTAAGCATAATATAAATGTCCCTTAAATAAGGGAGGCAGAGGGAGATTTGACCAGAAGAGAAAGTAAGAAGATGTGATGAGAGGTTGTTTTAAGTCACCAATAGGAAACTAATGAATCCTCTTATATAGTTCTTGGGACGTTTGATTGGCACAGTTGTTTGTGCATGACATAAATTGAGATGACTTGGTTTTTTGTAGTTCTGTGAGGGTTAACATGAAACTGTAGCTGGAGTGTCTGTTCATGGTGGTTGCCAAATAGGAAAAGGAGTACGTCAAGGCTGTATATTGTCACCCTGCTTATTTAACTTATATGCAGAGTACATATGAGAAACGCTGGACTGGAAGAAGCCCAAGCTGGAATCAAGATTGCCAGGAGAAATATCAATAACCTCAGATATGCAGATGACACCACCCTTATGGCAGAAAGTGAAGAGGAGCTAAAAAGCCTCTTGTTAAAGTGAAAGAGGAGAGTGAAAAAGTTGGCTTAAAGCTCAACATTCAGAAAATGAAGATCATGGCATCTGGTCCCATCACTTCATGGGAAATAGATGGGGAAACAGTAGAAACAGTGTCAGACTTTATTTTTTTGGGCTCCAAAATCACTGCAGATGGTGACTGCAGCCATGAAATTAAAAGAGGCTTACTCCTTGGAAGAAAAGTTATGAGCAACCTAGATAGCATATTCAAAAGCAGAGACATTACTTTGCCGACTAAGGTCCGTCTAGTCAAGGCTATGGTTTTTCCAGGTCATGTATGGATGTGAGAGTTGGACTGTGAAGAAGGCTGAGCGCCGAAGAATTGATGCTTTTGAACTGTGGTGTTGGAGAAGACTCTTGAGAGTCCCTTGGATTGCAAGGAGATCCAACCAGTCCATTCTGAAGGAGATCAACCCTGGGATTTCTTTGGAAGGAATGATGCTAAAACTGAAGCTCCAGTACTTTGGCCACCTTATGCGAAGAGTTGACTCATTGGAAAAGACTCTGATGCTGGGAGGGATTGGAGGCAGGAGGAGAAGGGGATGATGGAGGATGAGATGGCTGGATGGCATCACTGACTCGATGGACATGAGTCTGAGTGAACTCCGGGAGTTGGTGATGGACAGGGAAGCCTGGCATGCTGCGATTCATGGGGTCACAAAGAGTCGGACACGACTGAGTGACTGAACTGAACTGAACTAGAAGAGATGTAAGTTAAATAAGATACATGTTAACTAAATGATTAGAAAGTAGAGGACCACAAATAGGGGGTGAAACCAGAAGGTGGAACTGATAAAAAAAACCTCATGAAGGAAAGATCACAAGGAAACAGGGCTGAAGCTGGAAAGTTCCAAGGAAGACTGAAGATGGCATCTCAGTATCGAGTGCTGGCAGGACAAAGCCTTCTCCCAGGACTTGAGTCAAGCCCCCACTGTGGAGTGGAGGGATAAGGAGTGGCATTTATTCATTCAGCCCTGAGACCCACCATGTCTCAAGCATTGCTGTTCCTACAGACACATGCTGCTGCTACTGCTGCTAAGTTGCTTCAGTCGTGTCCGACTCTGTGCGATCCCATAGACGGCAGCCCACGAGGCTCCCCCGTCCCCGGGATTCTCCAGGCAAGAACACTGGAATGGGTTGCCATTTCCTTCTCCAATGCATGAAAGTGAAACGTGAAAGTGAAGTCACTCAATCGTGTCCGACTCTCCGTGATCCCATGGACTGCAGCCCACCAGGCTCCTCCATCCATGGGATTTTCCAGGCAAGAGTACTGGAGTGGGGTGCCATCACCTGGGATTAGTAAACTGTCTCCAGGCCCTAGTGCTCAGACTGAGGCAGGGTTGGTCCCAACAAGAATGCACAGAGGGCTTCCTCCTCCTGAATCAGTTCAGTTCAATTCAGTTCAGTCGCTCAGTCATGTCCCACTCTTTGTGGCCCCATGAATTGCAGTACGCCAGGCCTCCCTGTCCATCACCAACTCCCGGAGTTCACTCAGACTCACATCCATCGAGTCTGTGATGCCATCCAGCCATCTCATCTTCCGTCATCCCCTTCTCCTCCTGCCCCTAATCCTTCCCAGCATCAGAGTCTTTTCCAATGAGTCAACTCTTCACATGAGGTGGCCAAAGTACTGGAGTTTCAGCTTTAGCATCATTCCTTCCAAAGAAATCCCAGGGCTGATCTCCTTCAGAATGAACTCGTTGGATCTCCTTGCAGTCCAAGGGACTCTCAAGAGTCTTCTCCAATACCACAGTTCAAAAGCATCAATTCTTTGGCACTCAGCTTTCTTCAGAGTCCAACTCTCACATCCATACATGACTACTGGAAAAACCATAGCCTTGACTAGACAGACCTTTGTTGGCAAAGTACTGTCTCTACATATCCTCACTAATTAAATATATTTTCAGTTCCTTTAAAAATAGGAATCTGTTAAATGCCAGACTTCTAAGTTTAATGCTTTGAAAATATTTTTACATGTAGCTAATACAAAGCTGATGATCTAAGGGGAAAGCATTCAGGTTATAATGTTTAGGCGCCTTACTGACTGTTTACATCATGTCTGTTCCAGCCGTTCCCTTTAGAAGCTTTCCAAAGCTGAAGGCTCATGGATTCTGGTGCAGGAACCTGGGTTTAAATCCTAGTTTTTCCACTAATTAGATTTGTGACTTTGGACGGAAGTCATATACACTCTGTGTGGCTCCACTCCCTCATTTGCAAAATATTAATAGAAAAAATAATTGTATCTATCTCACAAGTTCTCATAAGAACTGAAAAGTTGATCATTATAAAGTGCTAACATTATCAGCACACACTAAGCACTATATGTTTGTTGAGTTAAAAGTATTAAAAACTTTAAGACCTCAGAGTTTCTAAGAAAGCACATTCATACTCTGTAAATTGCTTAAATTTTCAGAGAATGTTTTCCTTCTTGTTATTTTCCATGCTCACTTTCCAAAAGTCCTCATGACGAATTTCCACTTACCATTTAACAAATGCAAATAGAGCTTCGTCTGTGACAGCCAAGTGAACCCATATGTTTCATGAGTGTCAGTAATGGGGACAGTAAAGGTTTCACAGCCTATAAGGGAGAAGAAAGCTCATGAATGAAATTGGAAATGAGGTATTCCTTCTGCCATTTCTCAGTTTCAGGCTCAAATAAGTGCTGGGGGATGTGAATCATAGCCACTACCTCAGGGTGGAGAGGTGACATACTTAACTGGCTCTGCCAGTTGGACCAAACTGCATTCAAATCCTGACCCAATCCTTACCCAACGGCATAACAAGCAAGTTCAGTCAATTTTCTTAATTTAAAATGAAAAACGTGGCCACTTTGGCTGAATCAAAACAGACATCTCTATGCACCCCAGTCATTTAGCAAATCATACCAGTCTTTGGCTAGACAAATCCTACTTGTCCATAGTAAGACTGTTTGCAGAGTGATGTTCAGAAGTTGGAACACCTAGGGATCCAATAGGCATATTTGCATTTGTCAGTGAGGAGAGAAAAGCAACGCTACCTCCAGCCTATCTCTCCGCCTTTACTTTGTTTAGCCTTTTAGAAACTGAAAGCATCCAGGCATTTCCTCT
Source organism: Aepyceros melampus (assembly GCA_006408695.1). NCBI lineage: Eukaryota > Metazoa > Chordata > Mammalia > Artiodactyla > Bovidae > Aepyceros > Aepyceros melampus. The sequence goes on along the minus strand of SJXQ01004846.1, from coordinate 216,457 downwards.
GGCAAATCTGGCAAATATTAAGAGAAAAGGGGGAGGTGCTTCCCAGATGACAAGTGGTAAGGAGTCCGCCTGCCAATGGGGGAGACCTGCATCTCTGGGTCTGGAAGATCCCCTAGAGGAGGATCTCTGGATCAACCCACTCCAGTATTCTTGCCTGGAGAATCCTATGGGCAGAGGAGCCTGGCAGGCTGCAGTCCATGGGGTCCCAAAGAGTCTGACACAACTGAGTGACTCAACAACAACAACAAAGAAAAAGGACATAAATAGTTTTCTTTTGAAAGACAAATTCTTTTTCATTATTGGACTATAGTTGATATACAATATTGTCTTAGTTTCAGGTATACTCTCTAATAATTTGATGTCTGCATATATTATGCTGTGACTACTGCAGTGAGTCTTGTAAACATGTCACAGTCATCATCAAAATATCTACAAACAGTAAATGCTGGAGAGGGTATGGAGAAAAGGAAACCCTCTTACAGTGTTGGTGGGTATGTAAATTGATAAGCTACTGTGGAGAACAGTGTGGAGATTCCTTAAAAAAACTAAAAACTACTATACGACCCAGCAATCCCCTTCCTGGGCATATATCTGGAGAAAACCATAATTTTAAAAGATACATGCACCCTAATGTTCATTGCAGCACTCTTTACAATAGCCAGAACATGGAAGCAAGCTAAATGTCCATCATTAGGATAAAGAAGATGTGGTGCATATATACATTGGAATATTACTCAGCCAAAAAAAGGAACAAAACTGTGCCATTTGCAGAGATGTGGACAGATCCAGAGACTGTCATAAGAGTGATGTCAATCAGAAAAAGAGAATATCATATAATAACATAAATAATTTTTAATCCCTCCAGTGAAAGTGGCTGTGTAACACACAAAAGAATGGTGGCTAGTCAGCACTTTCCAGGTTCAAGGTCCAAGGCACCCATCTCAGATTTCATTCCCTGCAGCTCTCACACTTGACCCCACAGAGAGCTGACTGCAAACAACTAAAATCATAGCCATCCTCTTCATTTCCTGTGTGACGTCCCCACTCCTTCCAAAAATAAACCCACAGCCACATCAGCTAGTGTCAGGGTCCTGGCTTTATTTCACCTCCAAGGAAAGTTATGCCTGAAGAACTTTTAATTTGTTTTTTAATTTTGCTTTCTTCTTAAATGAGACAGCCTTCTAGAAAGATTTTCAGGTATCAGGTCAGCTATCTAAACACTCTGCGACTTTACCCTAGATATAACAGGGAAGAGGACTGAATTAGGATGATTTTGCTGTGTTACATCTCATTTTTTTTAAAAAAATTGTCTATATAATGTTATGAGCTGTATGTGGAACAAATTGGTGTAGGACATGCATTGTTATCCATGTTTTACAGAAGAAAAAACAGAGGAAAGATGCAGAGAGGTGAAATGATTTGCCTGTGGTCACAAAGCTTGTGTAGCCAACCCCGAAGAAGAGCCTAGGACTGTGACTGCACGCCACAAGCTGGCTTTCTTTGCCAAACACCCTTGGTAATCAAAGTAATCAAAATCTATTTGGAGGCAAGTGGTTACAACAAAATAAATTTTTGTTGCTTTGAATGACTGTTTAAAAAAATAAATTTATTTATTTTAACTGGAGGTTAATTACTTTACAATATTGTACTGGCTTTGCCATATATGTATCCGCCACAGGTATAAACGTGTTCCCCACGCTGAACCCCCCCTCCCTCTTTCCTCCCCGTACCATCCCTCTGGGTCTTCTCAGTGCACCAGCCCCAAGCATCCAGTATCATGCATTGAACCTGGGCTGGCGACTCATTTCATATATGATATTATATAAGTTTCAATGCCATTCTCCCAAATCATCCCACTCTCTCCCTCTCCCACAGAGTCCAAAAGACTGTTCTACACATCTGTGTCTCTTTTGCTGTCTCACGTACAGGGTTATCGTTACCATCTTTCTAAATTCCATATATATGCGTTAGTATGCTGTATTGGTGTTTTTCTTTCTGGCTACTTCACTCTGTATAATCGGCTCCAGTTTCATCCACCTCTTTAGAACTGATTCAAATATTCTTTTTAATGGCTGAGTAATACTCCCTTGTGTATATGTACCACTGCTTTCTTATCCATTCATCTGCTGAGTGACTTTTTTTAAAAGATAATTTTATTTCATTTATTTATTCTTGGCTGTGCTGGGTCTTCATTGCCGCATGGGCTTCTCTCTAGCTGTGGCCAATGGGCTCTACTCTCTGGTGTGATGTTTGGGCTTCTCATCGTGGTGGCTTCTCTTGTTGCAGAGCACAGGCTGCAGTAGTTGCTGTTCCAGGGACTCCAGAGCAGAGGCTCAGTGGCTGTGGCCCATGGCCTTCCTTGCTCCTCAGCAGGTGGGATTCTCCCAGACCAGGGATCTGGCAGGTGGATTCTTTACCACAGAGCCACCAGGGGAGCCCTGTTGTGTGACTTTGATTTGACCTAGATATTACATTTTCTTTATAAAGTCTCTCACTGTATTATTTAATTATGTCTATCCTGATTTATTCTGAAAATGCTTATGGCTTTTAGTCTGTCGATTTGCATTAAGGGAGATAACTTTGGTAGCAAAAGAGGAAGACACCCAGGTGAATCTAGGAATTCAGAAACAAGACCAGATAAGCACTTTAAGTATGCAGAGAATGAAGGGAGCTGAAGGGAGGTCAAGTGATTTATTTACTCTTGGTTTTCCCCAGAGGAAGAGCAATCTGTTCCATTTAAGACCCAAGATGGATCTTAGCCATTAAGATCCAAGGTCCATCTACCTGCTTCTTTCCAACAGCATCCTGTCTCCACTGTAATTTACTTTCTTCTTTATTCCACTTTGTCTTGTTCTATTGAAGAAGTGGCATTCTCTCTCTCTCTCTCTCTCTCTCTTTTTTTTTTTTTAACTATGCCAGGACTAACTCACAGTGATATAAACTGGTGAGTGACCCTGGGCCCAGAGGTCTGGTGGCTCATGCCCTGTAACTTAAATCAGGGGATAACATCAATGTGGCCATTATCTCTTCTACTCTTCAAGAAGCTAATCCCCAGGGTAGTAGGTAAGTAGAAAAGCAAAGGAAGAATCTTGGAAGATTCTGACTTCCCAAAGCCACACCACTCTGTTCTTCCCTTACTTGCTTCCTTGGGTCTGCCCCAAGAGAAGTGTGCCCTTGGTACCATTACAACACTTTCCATTGCATGAAAGTAAGACTTGGGAGACAGAATGTTGCCATACCATTTGGGGAAATTTTGGCTAGCAGTTGGTTGGCTTTTGTTTTAAAGTCTGGAGTGGCGATGAGGGGATGAATGAATAAATGTCAACATCATAAATTATTCTGCAATTTTAAACTGATTATGATAAAGTTTCTCAAGGGATCTGAATTCCCCAGGAAACTCTGACTGGGATTTCTCAACTCTTTTGAGACACCATCCAAAATAGTGCCCTGGGTAAGAGAAGTCAAGAGCTACATGCAATTCTGCATCTTCTTCTACATGCAGCTCTATTCATATTCTGCTAAAGCTGGTGAATATTTTAAAAATCCCAGCCCCATGATAAAGAGTTTTGGAATTTTTTTCACTATTCCTCTCTCATGATATGGTATCGAAATTGGGGAATAATCATTAAATAAGCTGTGAGCTAACAGTAGTATACTCTATAGCCTAGTTAGCAGAACCAGAGAAAGATGGCATTTAGAAGAAACAGACCTTAAGAGATCTTTAAAAAGCAATTGCAGAGTGAAGAGCAGAGAAGTGATGGAGATGGTTTAGCAAGAGAGGTGTTGCAACTAGAGGCACAGAGAAAGCAGTCTAATAACAACAAAAAAAGAGGGTCTGGTGCTGAGAAGGAATAGTTTAGAATTGATTTGTTTTCACCCACAGACCAGTTAGTAAGGACACAACTTCCTTACTAAGTAAGTAAGTTACTTACTTACTTACAGGGACCAAATTTAACAGAACTATAAAAACTGATTTGGAAGGGAAAAAAATCTGACACATTAGTTAAAATATATCTAGCTAAGTGAAATCAGTTCTTTTTTTTTATATACTCATTGGAAGGACTTATGCTGAACCTGAAGCTCCAATACTTTGGCCACCTCATGAAAAGAACTGACTCATTGGAAAAGACTCTGATGGTGGGAAAGATTGAAGGCAGGAGGAGAAGGGGACAACAGAGGATGAGATGGTTGTATGGCATCACTGACTTGATGGACATGAGTTTGAGCAAGCTTTGGGAGTTGATGATGGACAGGGAAGCCTGGCATACTGCAGACCATGGGGTCACAAAGAGTTGGACACAACTGAGTGACTGAACTGAACTATAACTCTTTGAGTATATAGTTTATAGATGATGTGTCAAGAGTGTAATGAAAAAGATCCTATACTGCAAACTATAGTTGTCATTTGAATGACTTGCCTGAGGATGTGGAAAGGATGCCATGACCCCAGCAGCACCCAGGTCAGCCTCAACAGAAATAAAACATCTGACATATTGGTTCACAGTGACAGAGAGAGTTCAGAGTAAATACAGGGTCTCCTGTCTGCGTGGAGTGCTGCAGTCCGTGGGGTCGCAAAGAATCAGACACAACTCAGTGAACAACAAAAAATCTGAGTGGAATATTGTTAATTTATTGTTAGTTTGGTATCAGTGCTTTCTCCTAAAGATGCTATAAATTAAGGACCTTCTACTGGATTGTTTTTTTTTTAACCAGGAGTGTTAAAGAGTATCCTTGTACAAATCAAGCTTAAGCCAGGGCTTGAGAGCATTGTGTCTGCAGACTAATTTTCTCCAGTAGAGTGGAGTTTATATAACGCAGCACATTTTCTTCCTCACAAGTTGGATTAATTCTTTAAAAAAAAAAATAGCGAGAAAAATCATGAAATGAATGTAGCCCAACCAAATACTCATTTCTTTACCTACTGTTGCCTTGCTTGGCAATTTTCTTTGCTGTCATTTTTCAGTGGAAAAATACCTGAAGTTCATCTACCAAACAGTGTAATTTAAAAAGAATCAATAGGCAAGCTATTGAGAGCATTGTGTCTGCAGACTAATTTTCTCCAGTAGAGTGGAGTTTATATAACGCAGCACATTTTCTTCCTCACAAGTTGGATTAATTCTTTAAAAAAAAAAATAGCGAGAAAAATCATGAAATGAATGTAGCCCAACCAAATACTCATTTCTTTACCTACTGTTGCCTTGCTTGGCAATTTTCTTTGCTGTCATTTTTCAGTGGAAAAATACCTAAGTTCATCTACCAAACAGTGTAATTTAAAAAGAATCAATAGGCAAGCTAATAATAAGGAAAAGCATTCCATCGCAATACAGCACTTGTTTCTAATTACCACTTCTTCAAGTCCCTGTTACAAATTGTCTCTTTTATTTCAATTAACAATTTAATGGTTCTTTAGAGAGATAAATAATGTTCTAAAAAGGCAAACCTCTGATAAAGCACATAAAGTTTTCTCCCCAAAGAAAATATGATAAAGTCTTCAAGCTATGAAAAAGAGCCTGGGGAAGATGCTTTATGGTGGGGAAGGAAATGGCAACTCACTCCAGTATTCTCACCTGGAGAGTCCTATGGATAGAGGAGCCTGGGGGGCTACAGTCCATGGAGTCGCAAAGAGTTGGACACAACTGAATAGACTTAGCAGCAGCAGATGCTTTATGGATGGCACTGTCCACTATGGATAGGAGGTGCAAGTTATGTTTTTTGTTTGTTTGTTTTAATGTTACACCCTTACTGAGACCTTCCATCTGACTGCACATGAGCATTTTGATATCCTGTCATGGAGGCAAGACCAGCTAGTCAATCATGTCTATCCAACAAATATTTATTGACATTTAAGTGCTGGGTCCTAGGGATTCAGTAATGAATAAGATTCATTTCCCTCTCTCAGGAAGATTAGTGTTTAGAGCTAGAGACAGATGTATGCTTTCAAATTGTGGTGCTGGAGAAGACTCTTGAGGGTCCTTTAGACTGCAAGGAGATCAAATCAGTCAATCCTAAAGGGAATTAACCATGAATATTCACTGGAAGGACTGATGCTGAAGCTCCAATACTTGAGCCACCTGATGGAAAACATCACTCATTGGAAAAGACCATGATGCTTAGAAAGACTGAAGGCAAAAACAGAAGGGAGCGACAGAGGATGAGATGGTTAGATAGCATCACTGACTCAATGGACATGAATTTGAGCAAACTCTGGGAGATGATGAAGGATATGCGAGCCTGGCATGCTGCAGTCCATGGGGTCATAAAGAGTCGACACTACTTAGAGACTGAACAAGAGATGAGTTTATAAACTAATAGTTATAGTGTAATATGTCTCAAATAATGACCAAATGAGAAGAGTTACAAAGAAGATTGATAAATGTATTTACTCTGTGTTATATCATTTCATCCAGAAGTTTTTAAATGGATAGAGGAATTTTACACACACACACACACACACACACACACCACACTCCTATGCCTGGTGTGTGATGTATATAGGGTGGGGATAATGAGATGTCTGATATACATATAAGTGACCACAAGTTCTTTAATTACACATAAGGCTGAGCTTGTTACTTTTTTTTTTTTAATTCCAACTCTAGGCTGGATAAAGCTGTAGAATGTTAGGGCTTCAAGGAATTACTGAGTGTGTCTAACTGACTCTCTCATTTCATAGATGGAGAGACTGAGACCTAGAGAAACAGAGTCATTTGCCCAGGAAGACACAAGTAATCACTGGAAATCAGTGTTAGATTTCAACTCTCCTAATCCTTGGTACAACATGTAGGAGAAGATACTTTATCTTCATGCATCATGCCTGGCCTCATCTGACTTGACTTCCTTGTAGTCTCAGGATCAATAACTCTTGTTCTCTTCTCCACATCAGCAGCCACGTCTGCTTAGCCAAGTTAATATTCTCCATTTTTTTTTCAATAAGAGAAGGAATGGAGACACCCAAGATAGAAAGCCATTCTGAAAATTCTACTCAAGAATTGCATTTTTTTAATTTTATTTATTTTTTTTAATTTTAATTTTTACTTTATTTTACTATATGATACTGTATTGGTCTTGCCCTACATTGACATGAATCCATCTTGGGTGTACATGAGTTCCCAATCCTGAACCGCCCCCCCACTTCCCACCCCATATCAACTCTCTGGATCATCCCCATGCACCAGCCCCAAGCATCCTGTATCCTGTATCTAACATAGACTGGTGGTTCATTTCTTACATGATAGTATACATGTTTCAGTGCCATTCTCCCAAATCCTCCTACCCTCTCCCTCTCCCTCAGAGTCCAAAAGTCCGTTCTATTCATCTGTGTCTCTTTTGCTGTCTCGCATACAGGGTTATCATTACCATGTTTCTAAATTCCATATATATGTGTTAGTATACTGTATTGGTGTTTTTCTTTCTGGCTTACTTC